>VXBI01010635.1:0-58495 GCA_013397375.1 Toxostoma redivivum
GACAGGTGCGCGCGGACGGCGCGCGGCGCGCTCCCCCCGCAGTGAGACCGGGATGCGACCCGGACACCGGGATGGGGTTCGGGCACTGTGACAGTGTGACAGCTGCTGTCACCGGGATGTGGGCATGGGCACTGTCACCGAGCTGTGGGCATGGGCACTGTGACAGTGTGACAGCCGATGTCACTGAGATGCAGGCATGGACATTGTCACAGCCACTGTCACCGAACTGTGGGCATGGGCACTGTGACACTGTCACAGCCACTGTCACTGAACTGTGGGCATGGCCACCGCAGCACAGCTGTGGGCACTGTGGATGGCCAGTGCCACTGTGCTGTGGTCATGGTCACTGTGCCTTGGCTGGGGACACCACAGAACAGCCAGGACACCTTGCCATTGCCAATGTCACTGTGCCGTTCCAATAATTACCGTCCTGTGGTCACCGTGCTGCTTGTGGGGATAGCCATGGGCAGGGGTGGGGTGTCCTGGCAAGGGTCACCATCCCATGCCAGTGTCACCGGGCAGTGGCAAAGGCTGCCAGGGCTGTGGCCCTGTGAGCAGCTGGGGTGTTGGCAGGAGGGCGATGCCATGGCCCCGAGCACAGGGAGGTCACCACAATGCTCAGCTCACCTCTGCTGTGGACACTGACCCTAAAATAAACACCCCTTCTGTACCCAGCCCCCAGAAAGAGTGGCTGTCACCCTTTGGGGACCCTCAGAAGCTCTCAGACTTGGCACAAGCCAGGGTTCTGCTGGCCACTCACCGAGGCCAGTGGCCCAGAGCAGAGGGCAAGGTTTGGCAGCTGCTCTTTGCTGTTGCACATTCATGGCTGGTGCAAGAAAAGGGAAGTGAAAATGTTTGGGGTTGGCCTCTCGCTAACCTCACGCACGGAGGGAGGCACCCAGAGCTGCCACGGGACGGGAAGAGGCCAAGCCCCATCCCTGCTCCCTCCCCATGGACAGCAGGAAGGAGGAAAAAGAAGAACCTTAGAGGGAAACCCTCGATCAGTGCCGAGGGAGTTCCCCCGCGGCTCCAGGACCATGTCCTGGGTTGGTTTTCACAGCACCGCGATGCTGATCCCGGTTCCATAGATACCGATGCCATGACAACCCTGACATCATCCCTGCTCCGGACGGGAGCTGCAGGGAAAGGCGCAGGGAGGAGGAGCACGCCCGCCCTGCTGGCACAGGGGCTGGCACAGGCTTGTGGGGCTGGGGGCATCTCCTGGCCCTGGCACAGCTCTGCTGCCCCACTGCCGCCCCGTGCCCCTTGCAGGGACCCCAGCTCGCAGGGTACCTGTGGGGCAGGTGTGTTCCACCCCTCACACACACCATGCAGGCACAGAGTGAAGGATTCTCATGTGCTGGATCCTTTTCCCATCTCCTTTCGGCCTTTTTCAGCTTTTTCAATCTGTTCTTTCTGGCAGGTTGGAGCCAGGATTTAACTGTTGAAGTTCATAATGATGCCACGCAGTTTTTTCTCAATTACAGGTGAGTCATCATCTCTCCAGGTCTATTTCTGACTCCCAGCAGGAAAAGCAGAATTCAGTCCTTCATTCCTCAATGTCACCAGCTCAGTAACCAGCACATTTTTCTAGGCAAAACTGAAATGGCCTGAAAAGAAAGGCAGGTTGGTCCTTCCTGCTTTCTGCTGGCAGGATGGCTCGTGGAGCTGGCCAGGGATGGCACCCCAGTGCCAAGAGCATCATTGCCAGCTCATCCCTGAATTGCAGCTCAGGAACAAAGACCAATTTATCTTGAAGGGATTACCCGAGGTGGGATTTTCAATCAACTTCAGCAGTTTAGAAGCAGCTGTTTCAGCATCCTCCAAAATCTGTTTCAAGCTCTGGGAACAAAACATCCCAAACCCATCAGCCCAGAGTTCCAGGTGATGCCAAGGGCTGCCCTGCTCCTCAAGGGTGGCCAGTGCCAGGGATTTCCAGGGACACTGCACAGGGAATCAGCTGCACCTCTGGGGTCTGCTCCTGGTTTTCTGATGATGTTGGGAAAGCCACTTCTTCCTCCCTCTTTCCAATGTGTCTTTCCCAGCTCATCTGTCCCAGCTGGAACAGACATATTTTGAATAATGCAAAGCACTATTCAATAATGCAGAGCAGGACACTGCTAAATCTTTGAGCTGTTACCCTAGAACAAATCATTTCCAGACAGGTACATGGTTTATACCCTTCATGGCATGACCAGACACTGAAATCCCTGTTCCTACATTTGTCCTTTCTTTGGGGTTCACCTCCCCAACTTCTGCTGTGTGCAGTGTTTATACAACCATTGCCCACATCATGGGGTGCCAGTTTTCTTCCCCTGCTCCAGCTCAGATAAAGCACAGGAGGTACCTCCAGCCCACATACAAACTGTCTTTCTGTCAGCTTCCTATTGCTGCAAATCAGCAGATACACAGAGCCAGCCAATGATGGGGAAGGATATTGCACCTTCCATGTTGTCCCCATCAAATGGAGAACAGCAGCACTTGGAAATGGCACTTCCCAGAGCATTTGTTCAGTTTGAACATGTTTTGTCTGTATTTATCACTCCCAGTGCATTTCAGGGACAGGGAACAAGGACAGGAAACAGCAGGCAGAAAACTGCCCAAGATCTGCCCATATTTTGATTTTACATGGGTTTAATTAAAGGTAGTGGAAAACTTGTATTTGCTTTCTGCTTCTTCTGGTCATGCCAACTTCTTACCTTCATCTCTATCACAAAAAAAACCCCATAAGGTTTCTCAGGGCTAAGTGTGTGGACATGACAACCTGGAGGAGATGTGAGGCTTCCTACTTCTTCCAAACCTGTTCCTGTCAGCCCTACCCACTCAGCCAAGGGCTGATCAGGATCCTTTAGGTCCTGGAAGGGGCTCCAAGGTCTCCTTGGACTCCCCCAGCCCTCCCAGCCTGGCTGCAGAGCAGAGGGGCTCCAGCCCTGTGATCAGTGACCTCAACAGATCCACATCTTCCTTGCATGTGGGGCCCAGAGCTGGACAGAGTGCTCCAGGTGGGAAAAACCACGTGAAACCTCCTAATCCTGGGAGCAGCTCCACCAAAGTGTGTGTGGAGTGAAGCAACCCCAGCCTGGCTGCAGAGCCCAGCCCAAGGGAGCCAGAGTGGCTCTGCATTCCAGCCACTGCCTCCAGCAGCTCCCTGTGGTCCGAGCCTGCCCTGGCATGGGCGTGGGTGGGAAACCAGCTTGTTCTTCACATTCCCTGGGCAGCAGGCTTGAAGCAGCACTTTGATAGATGCTCCTGTAGCTGTTGCTCTGAAATGCTTTGCTTGCTGTTCGTTAGAGCTTGGCTGATGCTGCTTTCAGCCATCAGGAAAATGAGAGTTGATGGGAATATTGAGAAGAGCTTGCAAGTCCATAGGGCCCAGTGGCAGAGAGAATGGGCTTCCTAATGAGCAATATCTTAGCCCACTATCCCTATCTTCATGCTTTACACTCTAAGAGATCCAAAAATATCTGGAAGATCATTTATTAGCTGGTTACTCATCCGTTTGTGAAAGGTTTCTCAGGTGGGATTCAGCACTTATTGTACTGGATAAACCCAGCAGAAGTGTGCCAGAAAAAACTGTGGAAAACTTTGCTAAGTGAAATCACCAAGGGAAGACTGGGATAACAGATCTCAGTGAGTTGAGGTAGCTTTGGTTTTGAACAGGGAGTTGATATCTCGGTCCTTGCATAAAACCCAAACTGAACCAAACCCCAAAAGGTTTCAAAACTCCTCTCAGTGCTGCAGCCTCAACGGCTCAGGAGGAAACTCCAAATATTTCACAGCATGAAAAGTTTGGGGGATTTTGGCAAACCAGAATCTAATCTGATGCAGCCATTTCTCCCCACTTTGGGAGGAGCTTGAAAAAGAAGAACAAAGTCTCTTGCTGTTCCCCAAATTGGCCTCCTTAGGAACACACTGGCAAGTCCCAGGTGCTGGGGACGTGCCAGCCAACAGCTGAGGTTGGTGCTGTCACCTGCAGGTTAGCACAGGTGAGCAGAGCTGGCAGGGACAAGGACATGGGGCAGCTCAAGCTATTCTGCACATGAAGATCTTCCACAACTCTCTACATCAAGATTTGGAGCCAAAATACACTGAAAATAATTTTTAAAAAGCTTTGTTTCTTAACTGAACACATTCCTAAGATTCACAAGCAAGATGCAACCTGATGGAAAAGAGATTTGTGGGATGGATGGAGATGAGGAATTTTATAACTGTGAATACTCTCAGCCCAGGCTTTACAAGCACATTAAAACAACCTCCCTGAAAGAGATTTTCATCTAAATAGGAAATGCAGGCAAAGGCTGCCCTAACAGCTATTTTTACTCCCCTTATTCAGAAGTGAAAGTGTGGCTGCAAAAGATGAAGTGACTTACCTGGTGTCTAGCAAGAAGCTTATGACTAAAAAAGAACTGAATTTTGATCTCTAGAGCCTCCAGTCATGTTCTCTGGCCATGTGAGCATTGTCTTTACACTTTGTATATATTTTACCCCATCTAAGCAGTAGAACAGGAGGCACAGTCACAGAATCCACTTTTTTTTTTTTTTTTTATGCACACCTGGATGGAAATAGCAGGGAAGGCCCAGCTTTGTCTGACCATACTCAGAATTCACAGGGCAAGTCTCCTTCCAGCACTGGGACTTGAGTTTAGAACTAAAACTTGGTGTTCTGGGAAACAAGGAAGGTTTTAGGGGCTGCATGAAATGCCTGGTGGGACAGAGATTAAATTAACTCAGCTCTTTCCTTTCTCACAGATCTGCTAACCCAAAGCAAAACTCCCATGAAAATCTGTGGGATTTCCTCCTACCTTTTCCCATGCAGAGCAGGTGACAACAATGCCAAGGAAGTTGGATCCCTTCTCTGGCTGTTCCATGAGTCCTGTACCCACCTCTGGTCTGTGCAGGAGCCCTGTCACTGTTTCAAAATTACCCAGTGAGGTTAATTCACACTTTCTAATCTGTTAATGACCACAAAACCCAGAACATCTCCATGTATCACCTGCTATGGGCTGAAAATTGGGTAGGAAATGCTGGAAACAGTGTCCAGTGTTTTATTCTGGTTCCAAGTGCAGATTTCACTGCAGGCAGAGGAATAACACATCCCTTGTTTAGGTAATTATGCAAAAGGATTGCACACTAGTTTGAAAAGTAACTGAAGGCACCAAAATCTCCCAAAATCACAGGAGAGGGAGTAGGAGGAGGTAAAACATTTGGTATCTGGAGCAGTCTTGTTCCAGAGATGGGTAAGAGGTGGAAAAGTCAAGTAAATGCAAGGAAATACATGGAAATACATGGACATACATGGAAATACATGGACATACATGGAAATATATGGACATACATAGAAATGCATGGACATACATGAAAATACATTGAAATGCATGGACATACATGGAAATACATAGAAATACATGGACATACATGGAAATACATTGAAATACATGGACATACATGAAAATACATTGAAATGCATGGAAATACATGGAAATATATGGACATACATGAACATACATGGAAATACATGGAAATACATGGAAATACATGGACATACATAGAAATACATGGAAATCTATGGAAATACATGGACACACATTGACATACATGGAAATATATTGAAATACATGGAAATACATGGACATACATGGACACATAAGGACATACATGTACATCCATTGAAATACATGGACATACATTGACATACATGGAAATATATTGAAATACATGGAAATACATGGACATACATGGACACACAAGGACATACATGTACATCCATTGAAATACATCCTCTGTTGCCCTCTGCTGTTGGCTTGGTCAGATGGGAAGGGAATTTTCCCGGCAGCTCCCCGTGGGAAGCACAATGCAGACACCAAGGACATTCAGATTTCTGAATCTGAGTTCTGTGGTTCTACTTGTGGAAATCCTAAGAGCAATTACAAAGATTCAGAACTGACAGAAAAATCAGGTCCAACTGAGTTTTTTTGGGTTTTTTTACATACATCAGCACAGGAAGGGCACCAAACCCCCTTTATCCTCAGCAAACAAGCTTTTCTCAGTTTCACACATCCTCAGCTTCCTGAACTGAGGGGTGCCCAGCCTGGAATAAGGATTTGGCATTCATCAACACTTCCCTGCTGTCCCAAGGCTGACCCTCACCCCCTTGGATTACAATTTAACTGATTTGTTTCTGTGCCATTACCTGTGGTTTGCTTTCCGTGTTTTATTACTTCCCTTATTACCCTACAAAATCAAGAGTTGACTTCACATCACCTCGTTGGCTGTGCTTAATCCTGACTTCAAAAAAATACTGGACAGCTCCTCTCCATCCTTGAGACAAAAACCCTGAGCAGCCATTCCAGGAATGGAATACAACCCCAATAAAATCACTGCTCACAGGGAGGGGAAAGAAAAACCCTGAAAAATCCAAACCCTTCCCTCTCCAAGCCTGTAAAACTCCAACAGGAAGGATCTCTCACACTGCCTGGAACAGATTGAAGCAAAAGACAGGAGAAAACAAAGCAACTCTTGGGAATCCTACTGTAAACAGGAGGCTGCATACACCCGAAGCACTGCAAAGGAACAGCTAATCCCTGGAAAAATGTCAAAGGCACAGTGCTGCCTCTGCCAGCATCTGCAAGTCTGCCTGCCATCCATGGAACACACAATTCCCCCAGGGCTCCCTGCTCTTTGCTTTTGGGGAGGGAAGAAAAAAAAATTTAAAAAATAAAAGAAGAAGAAAATAAAGTGAAGTACAGCTTGAATGCAAAGCAGTCCAGGAAAAGAGTGAGGAGTTTGGGAAGCTGCAAGGTTGGTCAGGAAGCTGTCACACAGCAGCAGCTCTCAAGCAAGGTCCCACAAGGTCCTCAGGCAGCACCTGCTCCTGACTCTGCTCTTCCTCACAAGGAATGGAGAGGGAGCAGCTTCCCCATTGCAGGAAACGGGATTGCAAACCCTGCCCCTCAGTGATGCCACCCTGCCCCAAACCTGAGCTAAGCCCAGCTCTAATGCTGCCCCTCATGCTGTCAGCAAGTCAAAAAAATCACTGAGCTCCTGTAAAAATTCCCCATATAAAAGCAAACTCTGACCTGACAGGACCTGCTGTACAAATTCCTGTATTTTTATAGGGCCAACAGAAAACTGCATCAATTCAACAGCACAAGAGGGAAGGACCAGGAGCAGCCTCACCTTGTCTGATCAATCCACACAGAATCACACAATTCACCTGAGCCACCACACTGTAATATATACAAATATAACTATAAATGTATCTTGTTTTATATATATACAGTAGTATCTTGGCATGCAGAGGTCAGACCCACCAGCACAGCATGATCCTTTTTCCTAAGATCCCATGCAGCAGGAGTGAACCAGGAGTGAATTCAGTTGCTTTATTATTTTTACATCAACAGGAAATATAATTTGAATACAGAGATTTTTAAAACTAGATTTAATCAAGTGCAGTTAGTAGAGAATTCACAATTTTCTGTACAGGAGTATGAGGACCTCCAATGGAAATTCCTTACCCAAGACTTAAACTTGTGGTACAAATGAGCAGCAGAACAAATTCCCCCACTCTCACATGGCCAAGTCCACAGAGGTGAGGATATGCCTGAGAAACAACTACATCAGAGCTCTTCTGCCAAGCCAAAAGCATGAGAGAACAGAGTGCAAGCACAGATTTTATCAAATGGCCACTTGGCAAAGATAGAAACTGCCCTAAAAGCATCCTGGCCACAGCTGGTGGCCTCATTTTTAGGCAGGATTTGCTGAAGACACAGAGTTGGCTTGAAGGATCTTCCCAAGCCCTGCCAGGACAGGACAGGCTTTTCCTTCTGAATCCCACCAGCTCCCTGAAGCACACAGAGTGCCCAGAATGTGTTGGATACACCCTCACCTCCCTCTCTGCACTCAGGGAAGGGACAGGGGTGTGGGAGCTGTCCCTGCTGCTCCCCGACCCTGGCACAGGGCAGTGCAACTCCCCAGCCTGATCCCCTGGTAGATGAAGGTGACAAAGGATGGGGCAGATGTTTCACCAACCTGCTCACTGAAACTGAAACAAACGAGGGAGAAATCTCATCATCTGCTCCGTGGGCGAGGGAATTGTCACAGAGAACAGTCGAGGGCAGATTGGAATGGAAGAACACAAAATTCCTGCTTTAGCACAAGCAGACCCAGAGGGAAATGCCTGCCCACACCCCCAGCTGCTAAAAGTGTCCTGGCAGAACTGAGCCAGCTGGGTCCTACCTGCAAAAAGAGGGGGCTGCAGCTCTTTTGTTGATCCTCTCCCCTCTAAGTGGATCCCAGTGTTTTGGGGGCTGAGTTTATTACCAAAAGATAAAATCCAAAAGCTGGGATTTGTCTGTTCTAAGAACCTCAGCATGGTGATAGGGAAATTTTCTGAGCACTTTTAATAGCCTGAACGACACCTTCAACCACACTCCTCATGCAATACCTCATTATCAGCTCATTTGAGTTTGTGTTTAGAAATGTTAGACATAAAAAGTTCATAAATCATTAGTCCAGAAAAGTCTCATATCCAATTAACAGACCTGACTTGAAAGGACTTTGACTGTCCTACAAAATATTAAAATGTGTTTCCAAAGGTGTTACTGGTTCTTATCACTAAGGAGCCCCAGAGTGGTGTGAGGACTAAAGTCTCAGATAAGAAGTGCCATTGCTCTAATTACAACAGCATCATTAACATTTCCAGTCAAAACTTGCAGGTGTGCTGTAGGGCATGACGTAAGGAAGCTCAATAAAACATGCAAGAAAACCTCAGCAGGAAACAGGGAAGGAAAAAAAAAACAACCCTGCTATTGTCAGGGTTTGTGCAAACTCCTCCCAGCCAGGAGTGCAGGAAGGGATGAGATCACGACCTACGTGAAGGACTTGAAATGATTTTGGCTCTGATTTGTCCTCTGACATAATAAGTTGAAGCACAAAACCAAACTGAGAAATCTGGCTCCATGATTTTAGTCTTTAAATTAAATGTACCTGCCCTCAGGACTTTTATCAAAGGGAACTGGATGCAAGAGTAACAACAAATGTTGGAGATCCTGGAAAGAGAAATCCAGGGGTACAGACTTGGGACAAAACCCAGCATGAGTTTTCTCTATCAGAACAACTGAAATGAAAATGATAATTAATCAGATGCATTTTCTAAAACATCAGGCAATGGCTGCAGAGAACACCACTGTGTTCAGGGAAAATGAATTCTAGCCACAAAAATAAGCAAATGCCCCCAAAATCAGGAAATGTATTTGTCAGTGACCCAGCCTCAGAGGTTTCTGGCAGCCTCAACCTTCAGGTACCATTACTGGTACCACTTATCAAAATATCACTGGGATAGGATTTTCAATTCTCCTTATTGGTTCAGCTCTGAATCAGTCCCACACAAACAGAGTTATTGTCTGTCCCTGCAGTGACTCCCCATGGACTGAAGTGCTCTGCTGGATTCCCAGAGCAATCCCTGGGGGTTAATCACAGCTGCCATCCTTCCAGCCATCCCTCCAGCGCTCATCCACACGGGAGCAGTCGAATTCTGCCTTCCCCAGCTTCCTGTTCACCTCGTTGTGGAGCAGGCACAGCCACTGGGAGAAGTTACTCCTGGTGCTTGTATCAGGTTGGTTTTTCTGTAATCTGCAAACAGGGAACAAATTATTTGAAACTTCTGAGAAAAAAAGATGAGAGCAGCAGAAAATTTTGTCACAGAATGCCAGAATGGTTTGGGTTGGAGTGGATTTAAAGACATGGGCATGGACACCTTCTACCAAATCAACCACCTCAGCCCATTTCTTTGCCTTCATTACTGAGATTGCCAATACAGGGCAGTTTTGAGGGTAGAAGAATACTTGTCTCCTAAAAACCAAATTATTCCAAGTTCCAGTCTAGTTCCACAACTGTGCACAAGCCCATTTTGAACCAGAAAAGTCCAAAATTGCCTCAGGGAGGCCTTGGAGGCAGCACAGAACAGAACAGAGCATGAGGATGAGTGTTTATTTTCTGAGTAAGTGCACCTGTGATTGATGCAATAATGGAAGAAACCAGTTCAGGTAGCTACAAACCCCAAATGCAGGAAGAGCTGCTGATATGCAAACTAGCTGCTGCAGCCCAGCACTTCTGGCAAGCTCCTCCAGCACAAAAACCTGCTGAGGCCACTCATCTTTCCATCAGAGCCTCAAAAACCCCACTGAGGTCACTCACCTGTCCTTCAGATCTTCAAAAAACCTGCTGAGGCCACTCACCTTTCCCTCAGATCCTCAAAAAACCCAGAGGAAACTCGCCTGTCCTCCAGATCAAAAAATCAACTGAGGTCACTCAGCTGCCCTTCAGATCTTCAAAAAACCCACTGAAGCAACTCACCTCTCCCTCAGGTCCTCAGCACAGTGCTCACAGGGGTAGAACTTGGAGAAGAGGTTGATGAATTCCCTCATCTCCCTCTGCTGTGCCCCCGAGGGCCGCTCAGGGTAGTAGGCAGCCATGGTGTGCAGGAAGGCCCAGGTGCTGCGGCCCAGCTGCTCGCTGTCCAGGGGACAGTTCGGAGGGGGCTCCTTCTCCTCTGTGACAGCCACGTCCTGCAGAGGGACAGAGGGGTGTGAGAGGACACCGGGGTTGGTGGGGACACAGCGCTTTTGAGCTGGGTGGGAAGGGGAGATGAGGGGAACCGGTCCTTCACATCCTTTCTGGGGATATGGCAGAGCTCCCCTCGCACCTTCAATGGGAATGTGGTAAAACCCCTCTCCCACCTTCAATGGAAACATGGCAAAACCCCCCTCACACTCTCTTTGAGGGCAAGGCAAAGATCTTTTCACATGTTTAGGGGACACGGCAGAGCCCCTCTCACACCTTCAATAGGAACATGGCAGAGTCCCCTCACACCCTCAGCGGGTGCAATGGCAAAGCCCCCTCACATCCCCAGGGAGAAGATGGGGATCCCCTTCCCGTTCCCACCGATGGAAACCCTGTCCCCGGCTCCTTCCCACCCTGAAGGGAACACGCAGCCTCATCCCACTTGAGGAGGAGTGAGGGAGCACTGCGGGTCGCAAGGGGTGGCTCCCGCCGCGCCTCACCGCGCTGCCCGGGGCCGCCTGCTTCCTCTGCTCGCGGAGCCAGCTCTTGAAATCCGTGCAGGCTCGGCATGGCTTCTTGGGTGGCTCCCCCGGCGCGCCGTGCGGGAGGGAGAAGGGGAAAGGGAAGGAGCCGCTGTCGGTGCCCGGGAAGGGCGCGGAGCCCCGGCCCGCGCGGCCGTCGCTGGGCGCCGCCATGTTGGCGCCGCGGTGCAGGACGGGCCGGGGCGGCGCCATTCCCGCCCGGGCGCCGTGAGGGGGCTCGGAGCCGGCGCTCTTTCAAGTGCCGCTTCTTGTGTGTTTTTACCAAAAAACAGCCGCAAACTCTGTGTTTAAATATTGTGTTTGAGGAGAAGATGACATTCCCGCATGTGGTTCCTCGATTTACGCTTTGCATCGCCCCTCCGGTGTGGTGGAGCTGTGTTCACCCTCACAGATCCGTGAGGGGGCTCTGCCATGTCCCCCCTGACGGTGTCAAAGAGCAGATCCCCTCATGTGGCCTTCCCAAATGAGCACAAAAATACGTATAAATATATGTTTCTATGAAGTCTGGAGCATCTCTGTGTTGAGGAGTGTTATAAATGAGAAACAAAAGTCTCGATATTCAACAAAATTTAGATTGCTTTATTTGATATAGACGGATCAAGCAGCGCTGGGGACTGTGAGGGGTCACTGCCCACTCCATGCTCCTTTGAACCTTGTTTGCAGCATCTTCTTATACTATGGTTTCTCGTTGTAATCAATAATTTTTGGTTTTTTGCTGTCATAATTTTGCCAGGTAAGAAGTGGTGGTCAAATAAACATCCGTATCCAAATTAACAAAGTCTCTGGGCATAGTCAGTCACAGATAACCATCTGGTCTTTGTAGATAACTACCAGTGAAATCTGGAAGTCTGGTCCTTGAGATAGGCAGCATTAATCAAACAAAGACAGGAAAGACTGTTGGGAAGTCTGATTTTGCAAGCTGGTAGTAGATACAACTTACTTGGAAAACATAATATTCATAATAAGATGATTTAAAACAGAATGATTGAATCATATATTTTCCTTTATGTAGTGTCCATGCTTCACTTCAGACCTTAGTATTCAGGTTTATACAAACCCCAATACTTTTGTGATTAACACGAATCTTTTATGAATTATCACAGGAGAGACTGCAGGAGCTGGGCCTGGTCAGTCTGGAGAAGGGAAGGCTGAGAGGGGATCCCCTCAATCCATACAAATCCCTCCAGGGTGTCAGAGGATGGTGCCAGACTCTGCTCAGTGACAGGACGAGGAGCAGTGGCCAGAAACTAAAACACAACAACATGAGGAAGAACCTCTTTCCATGACAGAGGGAAGAGCAGAGCCCTGACATGGCAGAGCCTGGAACAGCTGCCCAGGGAGGGTGTGGAGTCTCCCTCAGGAGACATCCCAAACCCACCTGGACACGTTCCTGTGTCACCTGCTCCAGGTGACCCTGCCTGGGCAGGGGCTGGGCTGGATGAGCTCTTCCTAAGTCAACTATTCTGGGATTGTGGGATGTGTAGATGCTGTGTGCGGCACAGCCCATGGCACACAGCTGCTCTCCTTCGTGCCAGCAGTGCTGATGGGCACCTCAGCGTTATCTCCAGCAGAGTCATACAATCAACAGGGTGATTTTATGGACAAACAAGTCATTAACTCCATTCAACTCATGCTTCTCTATAGCAACACACCCATATGTAGTTCTGCATGTTTTTAACACCTGTCACATGCTTGTAAATCTATTTTGAGGGAGGAATTTTCTCTTTCTGAGAGCTTTGGCACGTGTCACACCAAGGCACGTTCTGCCTGGGTTGATGGAGAACCAGACCTGGCCCCAGGGCCCTGGCCTAGAGTGGACATTTGGCACTTCTCCTTTTATTCTCAGAGAGACACAAGCTTGGGAGCTCATGAGAGTGGTGTTCTGGGCAATGGTCCAGCCTGGCATCAGACTTTGGACTTGCTCTTTCACCCCTTGAAAACATGAATTAGCTGTGGCCTTACGAAATTCTTAATAGAGGTCAGAGGGTGAAATCTTGAAGGGCAGCACAGACTTGTTCTCATCCTTCTTTTCAGCTTGGTTCTGTCATGCTCTTAAAGGATTGAGAGCCAAAGTCTCCTACCATGAACAATGTGAATTTTGTATCCACTTCAACTTTTCTCCTGTTTATCACCTGTGGGTCAAGTGAAAACTATGATTATTTTGTTTAATGCAAACTAATATGTCCAGGATGGAGCTGGACCAAAACATCACTAAATAATTAAATAAATAAACGTGATTTACTTAACACAGTGTGGTGTAAAATGGGTATTAGTAAAAGCATAATTTTAGAGAAATACCTCAAAGACTTGCCCTCAAAAACACTTGGTGTGTTTCATGTGGAAATGGCTGAGCTGTTGTGGAGCACTGAGCTGATGGTCGGGATCTCCATCTTGGGGTCTCTACCAGTGCTCCTTTATTTTTATTTATTTGCCATTTCTTGGGATTATTTCTTTGCTCATTTTTGTGAGGGAGGGAGAAGACACGTGAAGGAGCTGCTGGAATGACTTTGCCTAAAGTTGTAGACACTATAAAGATAAATTTCACATGCAAAGGAAAGATCAAGTAGGGACAGTGACATTTTTATGTCTGTTTTCCTTGCCCACCAATAAATGTTTTAACTGATGCTCATGACGTTGTTAATTTTTGTAAAGTCAGGAAAAAAGGGAATGAAATACTGAGGGAATTTCCTTAGAGCTTTATTGTTTGGTCTTCAAACAATTAAATAGTTGCAGGGATGTTTCCAAGTCACAACAATCTCCTGGTTTGGCCGTTAGCAGACTTTGCTTCCTTCATAGTCATTTAATTTATGGAGTCGGTTAAAATCTTAGCATTTTTATTGAAAAGGAAAAGGCCCATAGCCTGGAAGGAGGCTGTTGGTTACAGAGATTTGTGTTTCACATTGCTCCCCTCGCCCCTTTCCTGCTCAGCTCTAGGAGCAGAGCTGGCTCTTTAGGAAAAGGACCTCCCAATTTTCTCCACTTGCCGTCAGGTCCAGCATCAGCTTGGATTCCAAAGTTTAAAAAATGGAGAAATGCTCCAGTTCAAGTCAGGATATTCACTTTACTGTCTCTAAACAAATCCAAGTTTGGATTCCAAGTTTTGGATTCGTTTGGAATCCAAGTTTTGGTGGAGTCAAATGAGTTCCATCCAAAGGAAGGTGCAGAGCTGAGGAAGGATGAGGGAACATTCCCTGCTGCTCCCCTTGGACAGCCCTGACCCACCCAACCTCTGCTCCAGCACTGATGTAGGAGCCGCAGGGTGCTAGAGCCTGTTACCAAACAAACTCCTCACCCAAATTAGGTTTTGGGGAAGAATTCTTCCCTGTGAGGGTGGGATGGGGCTGGCACAGATTCCCAGAGGAGCTGTGGCTGCCCCTGGATCCCTGGGAGTGTCCAAGGCTGGGATGGACGGGTTTGGAGCAGCCTGGGACAGTGGAAGGTGTCCCTGCCCAGGTGCTGCCACCAAAGCACCGATTTTTCAGCTGCTGGTGTCTGTGAGACCAGGCCCACTGAGGTCACAGATGTCACTGAGTATGTCCCTCTTCCTCAGAGCCCTGCCTGGAATGGGGCAGCTCAGGGGGTGATGACAGCACTCACCAGGAAGCAGCAGTAAAACCCCTTCTGGAGAGATTGAAGGGCTGTGTTTGCCTTTCTCAGAGCTGTTTGATCTTCTGCTCTTACCTTCGTGCCTGTGAGACCAGAGCCAGCAATGGGCAGCTGGCAGTGGGGCTTGGGGCAGGAAGAAAAAATGGGGCTGGACACCCTCCCTGCCCTTCTGACCCCTGCAAAATCCATGGCACAGGGATCCTCACAGTGAGCTGGGGCAAGGACAAATGTCTCAGCTTAAATACAGCCCCTGAGCAAAGCAGGTGACCACAAGGAGGGGAGACACCAGAGGAAATGATCCTGAGGAGGGATGATCCCAAGGAGGCTTCACACAGTGTGACCCCAGGTTCCTGCAGCTTGGTCATTATGGACTGGCACAAGGAATAATATTCTGAGCCCTTCTTCGTTTGGGAATCTAAACACTAACTGAGTATCCAGTAATTTATTTAAACTTTCAAATGAGGCAACTGGAATAGGTTGTCCAGAGAGGTCTCTTGGTTGCCTCATCCCTGGAAGTGCCCAAGGTGAGGTTGGACAGGGCTTGGAGCACCCTGGGATAGTGGGAAGGTGTCCCTGCCCATAGCAGGGGGTGACTCTGGATGGGCTTCAAGGTCCTTCCAACCCAAACCATTCCATGAGTTTTTTAATTTTTTTGGGGGTAAAAATGTATCCTGTGCCTCTCAGGATCCTTACCAAATGTTTTTGTGATGGTTTTGTAGGTAGTTCCAGCTGAATGCAGCTTTTCCCTCTGCAGGGGAATACAGCAGGAAGCTGTCTTGTATTTACACGTAAGAATGTGAGCCTAAAGTCTGACCAGTGATGAGCCAGCTCCAGGAATTAGTCACAGACTTGTTCGAGAAATTACAGCCAACTAGGAAATAGCAGCAACAAAATAAAAACATTTATTTGTAGGTATGTGAATCATATTGATCTTCTCTGCTTGCATAGAAGCTTATCACCTGCAAAATTTCCCAAAATATGAATTTATTCCCCAGATATCAGGAAGAGCCTGCATTCCCCGGCATGCCAGGGAATGGGTGAGATGTTGATCTCAGTTCAGATCCATCCAGAACTGCTGAAATGTGTTCAGAACAGTCTGAAGTGTCAGACTGAGCACAAGGCACTGCCTCGCTCAAAGCTGGGCATCTACACCAGACACTGAGGTTGTTCTTTTAAATTTGGGGTTGCTGATTAAAATGAGAATCAATGATTAATGGTGATGTCAGGGGCAGGGAGCAAACCAAATTACTTCTGCAGGTTGGTTCAGATGAACCTGCTTGTGTCGTGCTCCAATCTATCTCCTCCTTCCCAGACCCACTCCAAGCATCCCTGGAATCAGCTCATCCATTCTGAGGACAAACACAGCAAAACTGGGGGTCCTGTTGTGCTCTTGAAAAATGAACCACAGTCTTCAGTGAGCAGCTCCTTTTCCTCTTGGCTTTGCAAAGGAGAGTGGACCCTGATTTGGGGTGATTCCTTTTTCCCAGTAGGAGGTCAAAGGAATTCAACAGGAATCTCCTTCAGTGGAAGAGGTTTTCCTCAGGTAACAATTGCTATGTTTGGACTCATTAAGAATGAGACATAAATGAAAGAACAATTCCTTCTACATTGCTCTTCTCCCACCAAGCTTTTGAGTGAAGATTGGATCTGGCTTTTCCTGGTTTCTGAAGGGGCCAAGGAGCACAAATTGCTGTCTTTGCTCTGAAATACAGGTGAACTTTCACCCAGAGCTCCTGGTGCTGCTGGAATCCCCAGCAGAGATAAGGCTTTGCATAGTCTGTTCCTTGATGGCCTTGGGGAATGAGGAAAGGGAAAAGAGTGGGATGAGCATCTCTGACTAATCTGGAAGGAACACAATGATCTTGTCTCTGATCAAGTTACTATATTTAGCATGATGTAAGAACAGATTTTCCCCAAGTGAAAACAATATTTCTCCATGTTCTCTGTGCTTGCTGTGCTTGCTGCTGGCTGTACTGGTGTTGCTGGGATTTTCCTCCATTGGATTTAGGAATGTGTAGAGGGCAGGCTGTGCACTGCACAGCCTCAAACCCCTTTGGAAACTCCACCCTGCTTCTCTTCTCCCTTCACACCCCGTTCCTGGGTCCCAGCACGTCCACACAGCACTGGCCTCGTGCCATGCACTCATCAAATATCACTTTTCCCCAGAAAATAATTCAGGGAACCTCCTCTTCTTGAAGCAGCTTAAGTTACATTCTCAACCTTTCTGGAAGATTCCCTCTTGAATCACACTTTTGTCTTTTGCACAACCTTAGCAAAACATGTCACTTCTATACAAGAGCTATGAAATCATGGCAACAAATATTTGGTAAACAGGAGCCCGTCTGCTGTGTGTACCCCAGGCACTGAGCAAACCCTAGAGATGGGCATAGCTCTCCCTGGGCTGGGTGGGGCCATCCCAAGGGATTTGCAAAGAAAATGACACCTCGGGAATGAGGTTTGAGGGAGTTTGATGCGATGCTGTGATTTTGGATCCTGTGAGGAGTGAGTGACCCCCTGCACTGAAGAGGGATGAGCACCTTGGGAAGCTCTGTGGTGGAATGGGAAAGGGCTGAGCTGCTGCCTGGCCTCAAAGGCTTGCTGGGTTGGGTCTGCCACAGAGAAATGCTTTAGTGCCTGCAGCAGCTGAAATTAGGATGAAATTAAATACTTTCTTCTGGATTAGTTACTGCAAAATCTCTCATCCCAGCCTGTGTGAAAGTTCAACTGCTTCCTTTGTTCATGAGGTGAAGGAGACTTTTGTCAACTCCAGTGTCTGGGTTTTCATTATTCTTTTTAAATAAAGGTCTGTTTTCTCTATTTATTAAAAGTCTAAAACCTCTTTGTACTTTTAAAATCGGCTTTTAGCATCTGGGCTTTTCATTAAAGGTGCTGATAGGTCATGTGTCATCACAGGTGACCTTCAAGAACAGTAAAGGGCAGGTTTTGATCCTGAAGGTGAGCGAGGGAAAGATGAAGCTTTTCCACCAGCTTTGTTCCAGGCCCCCCCTTGGCTGTGCCAAGCTCCTTTCTGTATCCCTTCCTTGCAGCTGCAGTGTCCTGAGGGTGGTTTGAGCACTTTTCCCCTCTTTGCCTTCCCTGTGCTGGCCACAGAAGGAGAAATCCCTGATGCAGAGTCCCACACATGGTCAGCCATGAGGGGCACAGGTCACCCACCAGCCCAGACACGACTTCTGTGTGTGGGAATGCTGTTATAACCCAGCTGCTCATCTCCAAGCATTTGGGACAAGGTTGTTTCTTGCTGGACCTGGAAAATGGCTCAGGAGGAGCTGGAGCTGCCTTTGGCACTCAGATTCTCAGAAGTTACTCCTGATCCACACTGAAATGAAAAGAAAAGCAGAGCATCAGTGTTGATTTGTCATGGAAGGGATGGGAATACTCAGTGGGACAGCTCTGGTGACTGTGGAGCCTTCCTGCAGCCTCTGGGTGACCTGTGTATTCCCAGACTGGGGCAGGCAGTCTGGTGTGACTCTCTGTGACAATGCCTCAGTCACCTGATGACACAAACATGTCCCCAGAGCAGCTGTTTATGGCTGGAGTGATACTCCTTGAGTAGCAGAACTTCACCGTGGTGAGGTGCAGGAGGAGCAGACTGCAAAATGATGGGAGCCATCACAGAAAAAATCCCGTGTTTCCTGCAAAGCTGGGCAGTGCACTCCTACTTTGCCTGTTAATTCATGATCTCTTTGGTACCTTGTAAAACAGCAAAAGGAAAATTAACTGCTGCCCTCAGAGCTGTGTAAATAAACATCAATGATGAAACAGCAGCATCCAGCGATTCTTGCTGAGTCTCACTTTTTCTGGGCAGTCTCCTCCTCTCCTGCCATTAATTATTACCCATGAGCGGGCACTGATTTATGGCAGGATGACATGGAAGCTGTAGAAGACACAAAGTAAACTTGATAATGTCAGAAAAACAATGTTTGTCTTGTTTTTTATAAGTGAGTTCAAATGCCTCCAGCAGAGAAGTGGAATGATGGCCTCTGTGGGGTTAGCCACCTTTCCTGCCAGGAATGGCCCCATGGAGGTGTGGGAGCTCTGAGGAGCTCTGTGCCCATCAAGGCCATCTGGTTTTGTGTCACTGCAGACATGACGTGGCTCTGAGGTCATTCTGGAGCTGAGAGTTTCGTGACATCACACCTGGCACTTCCAGGAACTGATCCTGCTGTGGCAGCTGCAGAGCTGGAGCTGACTGCAGCTGACTCCAGAGGTGCTGCTGGCTCAGAGGGCTGCCAGGCTTTTCCCCTCCCTCCCTGCACCTCACTTCTGTGTCCCAGTGATCTTCACTTCCACAAAACATTTTCTCAAATAACCAATTACCGAGGTTTGAGCAGTTTTGCTCGTATTTGGTTTTATACACCAGCCGTCTCCCAGTCAGTCCAATCTTTTCCAGAAGATCAGCTCTCCAAACTGCATGGCTGCTCCTTCTGCCTCGGGTGACTTGTGTAGCTTCACCTTCCTGTTGTAGCATTCCATTAGGTGTTTTCCACTCACCCCTTTCTGCCTGAATTCCCTGAGAACGATGAAACACAGCAAAGCCTTTGGCCAAGGCTGTTTCCTGCTCTTCTGGTTTTCATGGCACCTGCAGATCCAGGTGCTCTCTGAGCCTCCCCAGCCATCTCCTCATCCTGCAGCTCCTCCAAGGCTTTCCTTGCCTTTGGCTTTTCCCACTCAGGATAAATATACTTAAACCTTTACATTCTTAAAAATACATTGTGGTTTGTGTTTGCTCTGAGATAGGAAACCAAGCCAAGGCGCTTCACTGGGAGTCTTGGTCACAAAAATTTCCAAGAGCCACTTAACAAAGCCATGTGAAGGTGAGCTTAGCTCTGGCTTGGCTGCCAAGGAGAAGCCAAGGAGTGCAGGTTTGCGGACATGGAGTCAGCAAAGAGTTTTATCACCTCAGAAACTGGGACTTTCTAAATCAATCTGCTGGATGAAGTGATTTCCTCTCACTCCATAAAATCCTCACTCTTTGATCTGGGGAGATTTACCAGCACATGCTGTGGCTGGAACCTTTGTAACAGAGGGATGGAGGTTCTGATTCCAGGGAGCTGCTCCACATCCCTTTTCCACAGGGCAGCTCCTGTTCAGCTTCCTGAGCCAGGAAATACCTTGGAGATGCTGTTGGAGAGATTTTCTTTCCAAACCAAAGTGCTCTTTGGATAACTTTCCCTTTTTAATGCAGGACAGATATCCAGCAAATAAACCTGCTTTCCTTGTCCCCAGAAAGTGCCATGCTGCTGTGTGGGAGCAGCCTCCTGTGCTCATGCAACACAAACCAAGACCCTCCTGACTGTGTTTTCCAGAAGGAATCTGGTTTGGCTCCCTGGTCCAGTTTTTTTTTTTTTGTTTTTTTTTTTTTAGATTAAAAATCACCTTCAGCCATTGCTGAGGGTTTGAACCACCAGGTGTAGCTGGGAAATGAAAGGGAGGCACGGCTGAGCCTTTCAGTTTGAGTTCCAATAATGATAAGGATAAAGATAATTACAGTGATAATGGTTCCATTGAGGTTTTATCAAAGAAGAGGCGGTTTGATCACACGGTGCCCATCAGCCCTGAGGTTCAGGGAGAGGACAGGCTGTCCAAAGCTGGAATTATTTCTCCTGCTGTGCCTCTGGGCAGTGAAGGAGGGTGTGGACACCTGGAGAGCACTCAGAGCTGAATTTCCATCACATACTTACACCTTGAGGAGCTTTCAGTCTTTTAGCTACATCCCGGAGAGGTGTCTGTTCATAACATCGGCATCTCCATGGAGATATTGATAAAACTCTCAGAAGTCTATTTAAAGTAACTCGGCAGGTGGGACAAAGCAGGAAAAAAAAAATATTCGCGACAAATATTACTCACGTTAAATGATGCCTGATCTGTGTTTTACAACCCATGTTCTAAATCAGTTTTTGGGACTGCAGTGAGCTCAGTCTGTGCAATACAGCCATAAAAACCTCCCAGGTGTCCCGGAAATATCTCGGGGCAGGTGCTGCTGCCCTTGTGACCTCCTTCCACCCAGCGCTGGCAAACAGCCCCGGCTCACTTCCCAGCACTGCTTAGTAAGGATGTGATAAAAAAAAAATGTGTTTCTCCTCCCCGGCTCCCTGAACTATGTCCCGCCTGCATTTGCACGTGAAAAGCGAGGGGAAAGGTAGAAGGCACGCGGTAGTTTGGCAAATCACGGAATTTCTGCCCGCTGGCTGGGCGGAGGAGGAAGCTCGGGAACACCTCTGCCCTGCCTCCTGCTCCAGGGTATTTAAACCTGGGCTCTCGGGGCTGGAGCTGCATCTCTGCTCCTTCCAGCTCTCATTCTTCCAGATCCATCCCTCCAGCTCTTATCCTTCCAGTTTTCATCCCTCCAGTTTTCATCCCTTCAGTTCCATCCCTCCCGTTCCCATCCCTCCAACTCCCATCCCTCCAGTTTTCATCCCTCCAGCTCCATCCTTCCCTCCCATCCCTCTGGCTGAGGAGCAGCAGCCGTGGGGGAAGATGAGCTGCCACAGGTACCCCGTGAATGTGAAGGCTGTTGGCTTCATGCAGTGCAGAAAACAGAAGGTACTTCAATTTTTATTCTTTTTTTTTTCCCTCCTTAAACATAATTTACAAATTGGGAGACTTGAAGATTTTGAGTTATTCTTCCAGGGATATTTTGCTCATTCCCCACAGTGTTGGGATTGGAACCTAAGGGTCTATCACAAGAGGACTTGTTTTTTAATGGCCTTAATATTTTGGGTTTTGCTCTCTTTTTGTCACAGCATATACAATTCTCCTGGTTTCAGCAATGATTACCCATTTGGGACTGTGAAATTAAGGAAATATTTTTGTAGTTTTAATGTTTCATTTAATTTTTTTTAATGTGACATTAAAAGCCTCAACTAAACCACAGCAAATGCTGATTGCCTGGAAGCATCCAAAACTGAACATTTTTATTAAATTCTTTTCTTTTCCCTTTTCCCAGAACTACATGATGTTTGTGTCCTGGTCAGATCAGAACAACATTCTCATCTACAGGACATTTGAAGACTTTAAGAAATTCCATGTAAGTGAATTTTCTTTCCCTCGAATGTCAAGATTACTGTCCTGGGGAGGGGAAGGAGCCTGGCTGTGTGTCAGCTGTGAGGAATCACTGTTCTCTCCTTCTCCTTGCTTTTAGAAAGAGCTGAAGAGAAAATTCCCCACTGAGAGTGGGTCACTGAGGAGTTTACCCAGGTTTAAAGGTAAGGACAAATCTGTGATGGACCAACAAACACAAGAAATCATAACCCATGACAAAGACAAACCTTTCAGTCTGATCTTCCTCTGGAACAGATCAGGGCTCACTCCTGCTCCTGCCATGGCACCACTGGGTCACATCAGCATGTCTGGGTTTAGTACAGACTTAAAATGACCCAGAGAAGTTTTTTTTAATAGATAGCTGCACTTGGCAAATTAATTCTACACTTCAAATATTGACCTAGAGCTTCTTGAAACTTTACATGTGAAAAAAGGAGAAATTTTAGATGTTAAAAAATCATATCAGGGAGGCAGGGACAGTGTACAGTTTGGGTTTGGGCAGGAAGGGTGCTGGGGGAGGGCACCCTGGTGTTCAGGGAAAAGATGCTGCTCCCCAGGATCCAGACCCATTGCTGTCCTATCCCAACTGTGCCCTTGGTGTTTTGAAGGTATAACTATGCAGCAGAGGAAGGGTGGGAAGCTGAACAGGTGCCTGGAGATCCTGAAACTGCTGGAAACGTATTCCCAGGAGCTGCTGAAAACAGATGTGAAAATCTCCCGGGGGGAAGAAGTGAATCAGTTTTTCAAGGCACAGACTCAAGACCTTGATCCCTCCTTCCCTGAAAACAGGTATGAAATATGAGTTGTGTTTTTTTGTTTGTTCATGAAACAGAAACGTTGTGGGACATGGATGGAAGGGAAACACCAGTTACACTCCAGGCCAGTTCAGCTGGATGCTTCAATCCACGTTAATTTTGTTTGTGACGCCTGAAGTTTCTTGGCTTACTGCAGAAATGATTTTACCAAAATCAGTACTAAACTCAACCTCTCACACGAGTTTTTGACATGCACCTTTACTTTTCAGTGTTGTGATCATGCCATCAGCATTCAGAAGGGAGAAGAGCCCCCAGCCCCTGTCCATCACCCTGCCCCAGGCGTCGCAGAGCTACCGCTGCATCGAGACCTTTGAAACCAAAGACACAAAGAACAAACCCTTCACAGTGGCTCAGAAGGAGATTGTGGAAGTGCTGATCAAGGACATGACTGGTAGGTTTGAGAGGATTCAGTGTCAGGGGCGCATGGGCAGATGGATTCGTAGCTGGGCAAATGCTGAGGTCGTGTCATGGTTTGCACTTGTGTGCTTACCTGGGGACAGTGAACGTCCCTCCTGTCTTTTGTCCCCTACCCAAGGATTGTTGTCATGTCTTGGCTTGCAGGCTGTTAAAATCTGGGTGTTTTTCCTCTTTGTAGGCTGGTGGCTGGTGGAAAATGCAGACAAGCAGATAGCCTGGTTCCCAGCCTCGTACCTGGAGGAGCTTGATGCCTGTGAGGACATCCAGACTGCCCTCAGCTCCAACGAGGAGGGTAAGTCTGTTCCTCCCTCCAAACCACTCAGTCCACTGCCTGCAGTCCCTGCCTGGACCTCTGACCCTTCTGTTTGGCTCTGTGGGTCTGGAATTATGGAGTGATTTGGGTTGGAACAGAGTTTAAAGCAAATCCAGTCCAACCCCAACACCTTCCACTGTCCCTGGTTGCTCCAAGCCCCTTGGACCCTTCCAGGGATCCAGGGGCAGCCACAACTTCTCTGGGCAACCTCTACCAGGGTCTCTACACCCTTTAAAAAAAAATTCTTCTTTATATCCAACTTAAATGGATCAGACTGGGGTCCTTGAGCAAACCAGTCACTCCAGGGAGCTGCCCTGCCGCTGGGCTGGTCTCTCCCAGGGATCAGAGCATTTTCTCCACAAGGCAAACCCAAGCTCTGTGTGTCTCTGCAGGCAGCCTGTACTTTGTGGTGCAGGCCTACGAGGCTCAGAACTCAGATGAGCTCTCGCTGAACCAGGGCGTGGTCGTGGAGGTGCTCAGGAGATCCCACCATGGCTGGTGGCTGATCCGGTGAGGAGGCTTTCCCAAAATCCTGGCTCCCCGAGGGAGGGAGCTGCTTGCTGTGGGATGCACAGCACCCCCTGAGCTGGGTGTCCTTGCTGAGGATGGTTTCCCTGTCCTCACACCCTCCTGCTTCCCCAAGTGCTCCCTCCCCTTGACCCCGGGTAGATTTGAGAGGATTCAGTGTCCTGGGTGGGATGGATTCCTGAGGTGCTGGAAGGGTTTTCTCAGTGTTTTTCCCATCTCTGCCCTCAGGTACAATGGCTGCACTGGCTACATACCCTCTCTGTGCCTCAGGCCCTACCAGAACCCTCACCACAAGCTCCAGACCATGCTGAGCTGCGGGCTCAACTCCTCCACGCCGAACCTCTGCTGTGCACAGCCCCGAGCCGAGCCTGTGCCCCCCTCTGAGGGGCTCAGCAGCTCCCACAGGAGCAGATCCCACTCCCTGCCCAGGGCCAGCTCCACGCCACAGCTGGATTTGGATTTGGACAGCTCTTCCCTGAGCTCGGGGAGCAGCAATGCCGGGGATTGGAAACCGGACTTGTCGCGATCCCTGCCCGAGGTGGAGCAGGCCCGGAGCAAATCCCCACAGCTCAGCGTCAGGGACAGCGACGACTCTGGCTTCGTGGGGTCCTCCAGAACAGAGCTCAGCTCGTCCCTCGCTGACCCCGAGCTGGCCACGGGTGTCCCCAAGGTGCCAGCCCGGCCCTCGGCCCACGAGATCCTGCAGCGCTGCAGCACTGTCACCAAGCGGGCCCTGCAGCGATCGGCCCCACAGCCCGGGCTGCCTGTCCCTGGCAGGAGTTAGTGCCACTAGGGAGGGGACACGGGGACAGCCCTGGCACCCCAGTGTCACTGGGGAGGGGACACATGGCTCTGACACCCCAGTGTCACTGGGGAGGGGACACACAGCCCTGGCACCCCAGTGTCACTGGGGAGGGGACACATGGCTCTGACCCCCCAGTGTCACTGGGGAGGGGACACACAGCCCTGGCATCTCAGTGTCACTGGGGAGGGGACACGGGGACAGCCCCGACACCTCAGTGTCCCTGAGGAGGGGACACACAGCCCTGACACCCCAGTGTCACTGGGGAGGGGACACACAGCCCTCACACCCCAGTGTCACTGAGGAGGGGACACACAGCCCTGGCACCCCAGTGTCCCTGAGGAGGGGACACAGGGACAGCCCTGACACCCCAGTGTCCCTGAGGAGGGGACATGGGGACAGCCCTGACACCCTGCTGCTGGAGTCCCCTGGGAGCTGTGAGCAGCACTGGAGCATCAAGGATTGGGTTGTCCCTTCCCAAGGGACACAAACACCTGTTTTATAGATATTTTTTCAACTTTCTGACTTTTGGTGTTGGTGTGGGGGTGTTTTTATATAGTTTAGTGGAGAGGCCATGAAATACAGGATGGGCTGGATCTGCTGAATGGTTGTGAGAATAAAAATCATCCCTGTTCCCTCTCCAGCCATGTCTGTGCAGGGACAGGAACAAACCAGATAATCACAGAAAAGTTTTTCTGGGAACAGAAAACTTTTATGGACAAAACATTCCTCTTTCCAGGGGGCTGGGTAGTTACTGAAACTCAATTCTAATCCTAAACTCTTGTGCTAGAAAAGAGTTAGAAAAAGAGTTATAGGAAAATTAAGACTTTTCTCTACACTGATGACTTTAATTGTACTTGTTCTCCCAAGTATCTGTTAATATTTTTATAAAGAACTTGTGTTTGTATTGTTTGAATTTTATACATTTGTGACTATAAATAAAAATACGTGTAAAAATAAAATAAAATACATGTAAATATCTCTGAAACCTGTTTGTGTTTTATGCTTTTAAAATTTGCTGTTTGGGGAATTTAAATTGTGCTTCTCTCCCTCTGGGTGCTAAAGTTGGGGTGGGCACAGGTGAGACCCCAGACTGCTTTGCCCAAGCAGGATCCCAGCTCTGTGAATCCTTTAAATCCCAACTGCTTGTTGACATTCTGCCTTTTTTTCCCAAACTGCTGTTTGTGAGGCTGAAAATTCAGGGTGTGAAAACACAAACCCCAGAAATAATATTTTCCCTTCATTCATCCCTGAGGAGATTGGATGCTGGACACGGTTTAGAAATTAAAACATTTATTATAAAATAAAGGAACTAAAAATCCAGCTGCCATCCTGGAGAGAGGGGAGGGGTGTCACAGAGTTGGTTGGTCCTGCTGGGCCACATCTGCCAGCCTCATGTTCTGCCACATGAACTCGATGAAGGTGGAAGCCTGGAGCAGGCGGCTCAGCCTCTGGAAGTGACGCTCTGCAGGGAGGGAAGGGCTCAGAAAAACAGGAGAGGGGAGGCAGCAGAACCCAGCCTGGGAGAGCTGGGAATGTCCAGCCTGGAGAAGGGAACATCCCAGGGACTGAAGGGACTCCAGGAGAGCTGGAGAGGGATTTAGGATGAGGGATGGAGGGACAGGACACAGGGAATGGCTTCCCACTGCCAGAAGGCAGGGATGGATGGGATATTGGGAAGAAATTCCTCCCTGGGAGGGTGAGGAGGCCCTGGCACAGATTCCCAGAGAAGCTGTGGCTGCCCCTGGATCCCTGGAAGTTGGATCCCGGGTTGGACTGGGGTTGGAGCAGCCTGGGATGGTGGAAGGTGTGGATTTACTGAGGTGTCCCTTCCACCCCAAAGCATTCCAGGATCCCTGATCCCAGCCAGCACCTGCAGCCCACCCCAGTCCCCACCGAGCCTCACCTGTGTAGGGCAGCAGGGACTCCACAGCAGATTTAATTCCCGAGAACTGCAGGAGGCTGTCGGGTGCCTCGTGCTTCAGCAGCGTTTCCATCACAGCCTGGGCCTCGTGGCAGTTCCTGGAGTTGGTGTTCCAGGTCACCAGGAACCCCAGCACTGCCTCTGTGGGGGAAGGAAGCCTGGCCAGGCTGGCACACAGCAGAACAGCCCTGGCTTCTCACAGAGCTTCAGCTCCCACCCAGCACCTGAGGCTCCCCATCCATCCCTGCAGTGCCCAAAGCCACGTCCTGGGCTGGGGGAAGGTGTCCCTGCCCATGGAACTGGGTGAAACTGGACAATCTCCCACCCCAAACCATTCCAGGATTGTAGGATTGTAATTTCAGCTGGCAGAACAAACCTCTGCCCCTCTTCCAGCACTTTCACCCTGCCACAAACCTTTCTGATCCCTGCGGAGCCGGACGATGTTCTCCTCCAGCTGCCTCCTCCCCTCAGGCTCCTTCAGGATGGCTGCAGAGAGAAATGGGAGCAGGGACACCTGGCTGAGGTCACTCAAGGAAAACTGAGGCTTTCCCACTAATTATTGGAGCCTTGAAAACCTGGAAAAGGTGTCCAGGAAATGCTTCAGAGCAGGCTCTGGACTCACCCTTGACCACTGTCAGCACCGTGTGTGGCCGGTCCAGGGTGATGGCCAGCCCCAGAGCTTTGAGGTACCTTTTCTCATGGAGAAGGTTAGAAAGCTCTTGCTCTCTGGAAAACAAATCAGGGCAAGAGTGAGACAATCTTTGGGTGGTGGAAAAAACCAAAATTACACAAAAAGCAGCAGATTTGGCAATTACAGTCAAGAAGTTTGTGGTGCTCGTCAATAAATGACTCAATTTTCTCACTCCAATATTGGGATCAGGTGGAGCTGATGGCTCCACAATTCCACTGCAAAGTTTGCTTTTCACAGCTCTTTATTTCATAAATAAAAATACTCACTTCATTATCTGCTCCTCCTGTTTAGCCTGTGCTTCTTTCTCCTCGATTTCAGTCACATCCTATTAATAAAAAAACAGGGTAAAACTTTATCAAATCCTGCTTTAATACAGAAGGGTTTTGATTTAGCCATTAAGTGATGTGGAGACCAATTTCTGCAGCAAAATCTCGGGGTCAATCCATTTAAATGTTAAATCCAGCAACTTCCAGCTTCCCTCCAAAGCTCCAGTGCTGGGGCTCATCTGCTGCTCTGGGGAAATACAGGATGGCCAAAAAACACCCCCAAACCCCAAGAGCAGCCTTGTTGATCTAATTTCAAACTGCAGCCGGGGAGAACACATGAAGAACAAGGCACTGAGACCCTGAGCTCTCCAATCACCCCAATGATGAGCCCAGGGAGGGGCCAAGCCCTGTGCTGTACCTGCCACAGGGTGATGCAGGAGTCACTGGAGGCTGTCACCACCATGTCATCCTTCTTGTTGGAGTGAAGGCCCCAGATTTTATCTTCATGACCATCCAATGTTTTCACACACTCGTTTGTTTTAATTGTCCAGAGTTTTAAGAGACCATCAGATCCACTTTTGGAAGAGAAACACAACAGAAAGAATCACTGGACAGATCCATCCTTGCTCTGTCCCACCTCGAATGTCAGATGAACTTGTCCCATCCCAATTCCTTCCAAACAGGAGCAGAGTTAACCCAAAATGTGGAGGGAAAGATGCACCCTTAGCTTTGTTTGTCCCATCCCAGCACTGCCACAGCAGCCACATGGAATCCATGGAACTGCAGAAGAGCAAGATTATTTTAATCTCCACACAAAGCCTGGCCTAAACATGGCATCTTGCTATGAATCTTCCCAAAGATTCTTTGGACACAAGACTGCTCCCTCTTGGTGCTGCTGATGAGCTCAGATATCCCCTGGAACATTCTGGAATCTCCCCAGATCCCTGGGCAGGCACAAACCTGCTGAGCAGCTGAGCCCCTCGGCTCACAAAGATGATTTTCAGCACGGAGGCATCGTGGCCTTCAAAGGTCTGCAAAACAAAAAGGAAGCTCAGCAGAGCCAGGCCTTCAGAGAGACCCAAAAGGATCCAATTTCCTCATAAAGCCCAAAGAAAGAAGCTCCAAGTTTTGGAAGGATCCTTAACAAAGCCCAAGGTTTTGTCCAGGGTAGGAGGCAAAGTTCTCATCACCTTCAGGCAGCTGAAATCCCGAAGTCCCCAAAGCTTCAGGGTCCCATCAGCTGAGGAAGTGGCCAAGACCTGATCCACAGGAGAGAACTGCACACACCAAATTCCACGTTTGTGCCCAGAGAAAACCCCCAGCAGGGAGCAGTCAGAGCAGGACCAGAGCTTGGCCAGCCTGTCCTGTGAGCCCGTGGCCAGCAGTTTGTCATTGGGGGACACTGCCACGCTGTTGATGTCCTGGGGAAGCCACAAGAGGAGGAGAAGGAGGGTCAGGACTCAGCTCTGTGTGTGGGACACAACAAACAGAGGCTGCAGCAGAGGAGGGAGAGTGAGGAATGAAAAGATCAGGTGGAGCTGTACCTTGTCATGGCCCCTCTCGGTCACCCTGGCATGGAGGGGCTCTGGGCTGGAGATCAAAGCTGCTTTTGCTTTGGAAGTGAGAGATTCTGGGATGTTCCAGATCTTGATGGTGCAGTCCTGGCTGCTGGTCACTACAAAGCTTTCCTTCAGCCTGAAAGGAGTGGAAGCATTGAGTGCAGGGAAACAATTCCATGGTTTCTGCTCCCTGACTGGGATCTCCACACTGCTGGGATGTGGAAAAGTGGTTTCATGGCTTTCCAAACTCTTTCATTCCAGAGCTCTCTCATCCCTGGGAGGACCCAAGGCCATGGGAGCTATCCCTGCCCATGGCAGTGGGTGGCACTGGGTGAGATTTGAGACCCCTTCCAACCCAAACCATCCCATGATCCCTTCCCACTCAGGCACCACAAGAAGCTGGGAGCAGGGATGAGAAGCAGCACAGCTGGGAGGGGACAGGAACCCAGCAGGACATTCCCCAACCTCCCTCCCTCCCCCAGGGTGTGTTACCTGGAGCAGGACACAGCACCCACGCCGTGGGCATGGCCCAGGCCCTGCCCCACACAGGTCACCCTGCCAGCCTTGCCCATCCTCCACACTCGGATGCTCCTGTCCTGGGGGGAAAGGACACAAATTCCTGAGTTTTCTGGGAAGTCATCAGCTCCCTGTGCTTCCATCACATCCCTGAGCCTGCCTGGTGTCTGATGTTCCAGCTTGAACCTTCATCTTTGTCACAGCAGGTGACAACATCAGCCCCCACTCTGGGGTTCCAGCATGGAGATTTATTTCTGGTTGTATCAGACCTTTATTTTTATTTTTTTAATTTTTCTGTCAGGGCTCTTGGCATCTTTTCCCCCCAACATTCTCATCCTAACAACTTCTCTGAACACCAACACCAGACCAGGATGTTTGGAGAAGAAACATCTCCTTCAGGCCAATACAATTCAACCAATTGTCCCAGGGACAATATTAAAAAAGGACAGTGGGAGAACCTTGTACTTGGGGCATGCAGCAGACAGGGATTGTATGAACAAAAAACCCTTTCTGGAGTTCCAAAACCAATATAATTCTGCCCACAAGGATCACTAGGAATGAAGAGTTTCATTAAATGGAGAACAGTGACACACCTTGGCACAGGTGACAAACATCAGGCCTTTCCTGAAGACATCCAAAGCCAGGATTGTTTCTAAAGAGAAGAAATAAAATCTGGTGGGTGCAGAGCAGTGCTGAGATGGGAGAACAGAAAAGGGTGAGTTAATGAGCCCAGTTAATGAGACAGGGGACAGGTCTGGGACACGACACCCCTGGAGCCTGTCACACACCTGCACCTTCAGCTCCAGTTTAAACTGAAGGGACATTGACAGGGACAACGGGACACATCCTCTCTCCACACAACTCCCAAACCTGCTGTGAGGCTGCTCCACTGAGAACTCAAGGACTCCTCTCCAGCAGAGCTCCAGGAGCAGCTGGAGAAGGGAAGAGCTGCCCACGTCCCGGACGTGTGTCCCCCACACTCACCTGTGTGGCCATACAGGATCTGGCAGTGGGATGTTGCCAGCTCAAACACTTTCAGCTGGGGGCTGTTGGTGGCCACAACAATGTGAGAGTCCCCAGGGCCCAGGAACTTCACATCCAGAACCTCCTCGTTGTATCCTGCAAGCTGCAGTGGGGACAGTCCAAGAGGGAAAAGGCAGCTGGAGGAGAGGTGGCAATGCCACCATTTCACACTGGGTGTCATTTCTACACACAGGAGCCATTTCTGGCTAAGTGCTCTGCCTGCTTGTTCCTGTGTTGGTCTCTGGGCAACATTCCCCTAAACCAGTGGAATTTTCTGGAAAAATTCCAGACCAGGCTGGAGCCCGGGGCAAAGCTGTTCCAGCAGCAGAGCTGATCCTGGAGCAGGGATAAAGGGACAAAGAAGCTGAGGGTGTCACCTGCTTCCTGAGCTGCAGGGTTTGAGCATCATAGAAGATGATGTTGTGCTCCATGGACACGGTGAGGATCTCATTCCTGGCAGGAACAAACTGGCACTGGGACAGGCTGCGCTCGCTGGGCTCCTCCTGCAGCACGAAGGGCACGGGCTGGGTGTGCACACAGGCAGCTGTGGCCACCTCCCACACCCTCAGGATGCCTGGAAAAAACAGCAGAAGTCATGGCAGAGCCACAGTGGATGTCCAAGGAATATCATCCAAACCACACTGGGAACAGCCACACAGCTCCAGGGCAGGGCTAGGCAGGATGCAGTGGCTGGAAAAGCCTCAAAGTTTTGTTTCTTCAGTGGAAATCAAACTCATTGTTTGAAAATATAGATAAATGTGTTTGAGTATTAAATGGATGAGACTGTGCCTGTTCCATCCTGCTCATCCACTCCTGCCCAAGGAAGTCAGGAGCAGACTCTGCTCTCCACAAAGGCTTCTGCCACATGGGGAACACACAGCCCAGCAATAACAGCAGGGAAGTGACTGAAGTGCAGACTCCAAAAGTGACACTCACCTTTGCTGCCAGCTGTGACAAAGTGCAGCCCTTGCTTCTTCACACCCAGCTGAGAGAAATCTCCCTCTTGAGGCAGCAACACAGCGGCTTCCACAGTCTGCAAGAGTCAGAGAGGCACAGAACCAGAGCTGAAAACCCCTGGGAAGGGAGAGAAACCTGATTTCACAATGTACAGACCCTAAAGAGGGAGACCATGGCTTAGAAACTACAGAGGATGTCAAAGGAAGAGACAAAAAGCAGCTTCACCTCGTAGACAGGGACAGTTCGTTTGCTCTGCCTGGTGTCCAGGTCCCAGACCATGCAGATCTTGTCACGGCCAGAGCTGCAAATGAAAAGCTCGGTTTTAGTGCTAAACCTGTTCAGCTTGGGTGTAAATTTGGCACTGTGGGAGTTCAACACCTCTCTGGAGAGGCCATGGGAGAGAGAGCAGCAGCATTCCCTGTGCCAGCACAGGGTAATCCCAGGAACACAGGCAGGTTGGACAGGACTTGGAGCCCCCTGGGACAGTGGAAGGTGTCCCTGCCCATGGCACTGGATGGGCTTTGAGGTCCTTTCCAACCCAAATCATTCCATGACTCCAATGCAGAGGTGCTGACACCCACTGAGCACTTTCCCCACCCCTTCCCCTCTCAGGAGAACCTGCCCAGAGCCTCCAGGACCCCCCAGCCCTGCAGGAGGTGAGTGGATGGAGGTGAAAGCCCTGCCAGGAGGTACCTCAGGAGGGTGTTCCTGTCTGCAAACGCCAGCGAGGTGACAGCACTGAAGTGTCCATCCAGCAGTGCCACACATTTGCTGGAGCTCAGGTCCCAGATGCGGATCTTGTAATCCATGGAGGAGGAGAAGAGCTGCAGGCGGGAGATGTCGGGGTGGAACTCCACCAGGCTGGGCAGGAGGAGAGGGACAGGACAGGAATAAAACACCCAGCCTTGGAATAATGCACATCCCACAGCAGGACAGGCTGGATGGGCTCAGAGCACCCTGGCCTAGTGGGAAATGTCCCTGCTCAGCAATTCTGTGATTCCATGAAAATTCCTGACCAAACCCTCTGGGTAGAATCAGCCTTAACCTTGCTCCCAAAAACCAGAAGAGCCCAGAACCTGCTTGGAATGGCCCTTCCTGTTCCATTAACTCAAGAATTCCACATCAATCCCAATATCCCAGCCCAGCCAGGGACTGACAAGCAGGACTGGTCCTTACTGTACCACTCCAGAGGATCCTTTCAGGTTGTGTGTGCAGTAGTGTTTGATCATATCCCAGATCTTAATGGTGCTGTCACAGCCACCTGGGAAGAGAAGGACACACCTGGGAGTGAACTCTGGAGGAGAGAGTGGGGAAGTCCAGATCCCCCAACTGGGCATGGCACCAGAACTCTGAACCTCTCCTGCCCTCAGGGGCTGATCCAGGAGCTGGAAATCCCTGAGGGGGCTCGTACCTGTGGCCAGCAGGGTGGCTGTGGGGTCGAAGGCCATGGTGGCCACGGGGGCAGTGTGCACAGCTCGCCAGGTGCGCTCACACCTGGGCTCCCTCCAGTGCCAGCAGCGCAGCAGCAGCGCCCGGCTCCCTGTCACCAGCACCTGGGGACACAGGGGAGCTTACCAACAACATCTCTTAACTGATGCCTTCAGCTTTGCTTTCATATTTTCCAGATTCTGCACTGCATTAGGATATAACTCTGAATTTCATATAAAGTGTTACAAGTTCTCCTCACAGTCAATCACACAAAACAATCCTTTTCCAGCCACCTTTGCAGCTTCAGATCCCAAAAAGTGCAAACAGCAAAACTGAGGAGAGAATCTGGGAGGGTGGGACTGCAGAACCTGGAGCTGGAATTGGACAATGAACCCCAATATGGAAATGGACCAAAACTGATAAAAGTGTGAAAGGTCCTGACCCATCATCCAGCTTGGGTGTAGCCTCGACCAGGCTCTTGTACTGCCCAAAGCAAATCCTTTGAAGGCCTTTTTAATAAACACCCACTTTATTTAGCACTGACCAGCCTCTGTTCCAGGTCAGCCTCTCACAGACTCACTGATGGAGTTTGGGTTCTGTTGGTCCCACACAGCACAAGGAACTGCTGCTGGAGCTCAGGCTCTGGGCAGCTCTGAGTCTGACTCACGGGGAAGGGCCTGAGAAGGCTCCAGGGGGATCTCAGAAGCCCTGAGGGCATGGAATAGAACTATGGAAGATCCCCAGTTGGAAAAGATGTACAAGGATCATCGAGTCCAAGCCCTGGCCCTGCATAAACACCCCAAAATTTCCCCCATTCCTGGCTCAGCCTGTCCCAGGCTGCTCGTGGCCCCCAGCACAAACCCACCTCATCATCAGGGCTGAGCACGAATGCTGTGACATCCTCTTCCTCATCCTGGGAAAACGGAAGGGAAATCCCACAGTTAAAGCACCCCTGGAGAGATCTGAGAGCTCCCTTCTCCACGCGGCTCTGCTGACACCGAGCACAGCTCGGGCACCACCCAAAACCTGCGTTTGGGTGCGTTCCCACCCTCCCTGCACTGCTCACTCCCGGGAGCTTCACATCCACACTGAGAAAACTCTCTGGGAGCCTCGGAAAACGCTCAGGAGACGCCGATCCCCGTCACCTGCTGAAGGCTGTGCAGGAGAGCTCCCGTTTCCACATCGATGACGTTGACTTTGCTCCCACAGGGGCAGAACATGAACTTCCCATCCTGGCTAATCTGGAGAAAAGGGATGGGGAGCAGCAACGTTAGAGCAGGAAAGGTGACATTCCCAATTGTCCCTCCAGAGCCGGGATTACCTGGATTCGCCCTCCTTTGTAGAATGGCTCGATCTTCCGCGTCGCGGCGTAGCTGGAAGGGAAAGAGACGTGCGGAGAGGCCCCGTTAAAGCGGAGCGGCGGCGGCCCGGGGGCTCCGGTCTCGCTGCCCAGCCCGGCCCGGCGCGGCCCAGCCCAGCCCCTCGCTCGCCCTAACAGCCCCAGCCCGGTGCCACCGGTCCCTCACTTGCTCTTGAAGCGCACGGTGGTGGCAGCGGCGGCCGCGTCCGTGTCCGCCATGGCCGCGGCCCACGTGCTTCCGGCGCCGCTTCCGGGAAGTGAGGGAAACACTTCCGGCCCCTCCAGTGACGTCACGAGGGGCGCCACCGGCGCCACGCGGGGTCCGGAACACGGGAAATTCCCCGGTTATCCGTGAAAGCGGCGCCAGCCCGGCCCGGGGCAGCTCCTGCGCTGCATCTTCTCCGCGATCCAGAGCGTTCTCCAGCAAAACCGCCCCTCCCCGCCCCAAGGAAGCGACTTGCCGGGTCCCACCACAGCGTAAAGCAGAACTTTCGGCAATTAGAAAGACGAGAGACGGTTTATCTTTTAAGCATTTCATCTTTTATTGCACATCAAAATACAAAACGAATCTTTATCAACTGTGACTCCCGTGTCACCGTCCATCACGGCATCGCCGTGCTCCTCACAGCTCCTCCGGGGAAGGGATCGCCGGGGAAGTGTCAGCCCAGCCCATGGCGGGGCCGCGGCTCTCAGCGGTCAGGGACAGCACCTGCTACAGGAGAACAAAGCTTTGAGAAACAGTCCCTAGAATCCCTCACTCACTCCCGGTACTCGCCGGGCACGGGGCTTATGGGAACATGGGTTTTATTGCCCACACACAATCGTGAGCAATAAGCTTAATGTTCCCGATGCTATGGGCGCCGTTATCTCACCCGGGGCCACAGCAGACCCCGAATGATTTTCAGACCGCGCCGGACCCCAGACCGCCTTCCCAGGGCGCAGCTCCCTGCACTCCACCCGGCCGGGCTCCGGCTCGGGCAGCGCCATAACCACTTCCCAGCAGAACTTTAGAAAGGCTAAAGGCGCACGGAAGGAGGGAGATGCAGCAGCGCCCTCCCGCTCATGGACCCCCAGCTCCTCCCCTGCCGCCGCCCCGACGCGCTCTGAGGGCTCGGCCCCTGCGCGTCTATTCATACAAGGAGCGGCGCCTGCCCCGCGCTCTGTATAATTTACCATAAATCGCTCATTTCAGCCTGCAGTATATTCTTCATTCAGCTTGCAGGGCTAGCACATCCGGGCGCTGCTGCCCCATACTCTGTATAACCCATCACAAACTGCTCATTCCAGGCCGCGGTGTATTCCTTATTCAGCTCGTGGGGTGCGCACTGCCCTCGCGCGATGCTCACGCACTATAAATAGCTGGCGGGCCCGTAGCACGGCCTTCTACGCTGAGGGATCACGTAAGTATGGCGGGAGCCATGGTGGTGGCACCGGGCGGCCCGGGATCATCCGGCGCCATCCGCGCCCGGCGCGGCTCGCCTGATGTCCCGCTTTGTTCCAGCAAATGGCGGACGACGCCGGTGCTGCGGGAGGAGCGGGAGCGGCCCGCGGGGGCTTCCGCGGTGGGTTCGGGACCGGCCTGCGAGGCCGCGGCCGTGGCCGTGGGAGAGGCCGCGGGAGAGGCCGCGGGGCCCGCGGAGGTAAAGCCGAGGATAAGGAGGTGAGTGGAGACCCGGGCGCGGGAATGCTGCCAGTCCCGAGGAGGGAGCAGCAGAGCCGGGTCCCGGCTGGTGCTGGCACCCGATGATTCTTGCCCATGGATCTCTTTACCAGTGGATTCCTGTCACCAAACTCGGTCGCTTGGTCAAAGATATGAAGATCAAGTCTCTTGAGGAGATTTATCTCTTCTCGCTCCCCATTAAGGTGAGTTGCTGTGGATATGGAAGTGATGGGTCAGGGAGATGCTCCAAGGGCTGGAGCCAGGCAGGGAGAGCAGGAGGTGTTCAGCTGGAGAAGGGAAGGTTCCGGGGAGACCTCAGAGCCTCCAGGAGAGCTGGAGAGGCACTTGGGATAGGGTCAGATGGGATATTGGGGAGGAATTGTCCCCCATAAAGGTGGTGAGGCCCTGCCACAGATTCCTAGAGAAGCTGTGGCTGCCCCTGGATCCCTGGAAGTGTCCAAGGCCAGGCTGGACAGGGCTTGGAGCAACCTGGGATAGTGGAAGATGTCCCCGCCCTTTGGAGGGAGGTGGGTCAGCAGAAGTCGCTGTCAACCCAAACCATTCCACAATTTCTGTGTGCTCTTGCAGGAGTCGGAGATCATCGATTTCTTCCTGGGCTCCTCGCTGAAGGATGAGGTGCTGAAGATTATGCCAGTGCAGAAACAGACCCGTGCTGGGCAGCGTACCAGGTTCAAGGTAATCCCGTTTTTCTGGATTCTCCTGTTCACAACTTCCCTCCTGCATTTTTAGTGTCATTTTAATCACTCCAAATCCCTTTTACTGTCACATGCAGTAAATATTTTGCTGTGAGGACTGTTAGTAGTTTGTTAAATGTATTAACTTTAAAATGCCAGTGATGTGTGCAGATGTTCCTTGAAGCAGTGGCCCAAAAGTTAGACTGCAAGGCTTTTAAACTTCCTTTTAAGCAAAATTTTCTGACACTGCAAAATTCAGTCGTTCTTGCACAGCAGTGTTGGGTTTTCATAAGTTTTGGGTATAAAGAGGGAATGCTGTTGGGAAATCATGAGTTCTGACCAGAGTGAGGCTGCAGCAGAGAATCAAATCCTAATGCTTTAACCTTGGCTGATTCTGACTGAAGGATGAACTCTGAGGGGAAAATGGGTTTCAATAAAGTTTGGGGGTGAGCTGTGAGTTCTGCTGAGTGCACACCACAGTATCCCTGGAGTGAGCTGTGCAAACTCTTCTGCCTGCAGGCATTTGTGGCCATCGGGGACTACAATGGCCACGTGGGGCTGGGGGTGAAGTGCTCCAAGGAGGTGGCCACGGCCATCCGTGGGGCCATCATCCTGGCCAAGCTGTCCATCGTGCCTGTGCGACGTGGCTACTGGGGCAACAAGATCGGCAAGCCACACACTGTGCCCTGCAAGGTGCGTGTCCCCTGCTGTCCCCAGGGCTGTGGGGGCTGTGTGCTGGGTTCTGGGGCTGTGACCCGTTGTGTCCCTGCAGGTCACCGGGCGCTGTGGCTCCGTGCTGGTGCGTCTGATCCCGGCTCCCCGTGGCACTGGGATCGTGTCTGCCCCTGTCCCCAAGAAACTGCTGATGATGGCTGGCATCGATGACTGCTACACATCAGCTCGGGGCTGCACGGCCACCCTCGGCAACTTCGGTGAGTTCTGGGGCTGGCACCGAGCTTCAGGCCACTTTGGTCGCCTCCATTTTATAGAGGTTTGTGCTTCCCAGTGAAGCAGAAGTCACGGCTTCTGCTGGCAGTGCAGGTTCTGTCAAAGCTAATCCCAGAAATGTGCGGGTTTACAGCTGATTTTTACACTCCTGCATCTCCCATTCTGCGCGATTGCACTTGTGTCCCGTAGTGTAATTGTCGTATATGGAGAGAGACAGAAACCTGAGTTTTGTGGGTTCATCAGAGAGGCCCTCCCATGGTCTCCCTGGTCCTTACAAAATTCCACATTTTTGTCACTGGGGGTATTTTGGGGGATATAATCAATGGGCTGGTTCTGCAGCAGTGTCTGACAGCAGTGTGTGACATCTCTCTGCAGCTAAAGCCACCTTCGATGCCATCTCCAAAACCTACAGCTACCTGACTCCTGACCTCTGGAAAGAGACTGTTTTCACCAAGTCTCCTTACCAGGTAAGAGCATTTTGGTAACCTGCAGTTCTTGACCTTCTTGCCCCTAAAATTTAGATTTCTGATTAGTCAAAGATTGGGTAGCTATAAAGTTGAGCTACCCCAGTGCAACCCAGAGATGCTGAGAAAGCCATGAGGGAGGTTAGAGAATAACCCACTGCTGTTTTTTGCAGGAGTTCACTGATCATCTGGCCAAGACCCACACGAGAGTGTCGGTGCAGAGGACCCAGGCAGCCGCTGTGGCCACCACCTAAGCGGGTTTTGTAGGAGAATAAAGTGATCAGAGAACCAGGAATGGGTGCTTGGTGTGTTGGGGGGGTTAAACTGTGGAATGGGTTGGGTTGGAAAGGACCTGGAAGCTCATCCAGTTCCAACTCCTGCCATGTGACACCTTCCACTAGGCAATGCTGCTCCAAGCTCTGTCCAGCCTGGGCACTTCAGGGGCACATCATCTTTGCTCACAGGGAGTTCAGAGCCAGGGCAGAGCAGCACACACAATGTTCTGGTGGCTCATGGAGGAGAGGAGGGGGTCCAGAGGGCAAACCCCGATACTGACCACCCCAAGTGCCTGGAGCTGAGGGCTTGCAGAGCTCTTCAAAGAATGAATACAAATCCCAGCTGTACAGGTGTCTGTTTATTGTGGAGGCAACTCCACCAGAGGTCAAGGAAGCAACATGCACTTGGATACCAGCACCATGGAGGGAGGAATTGTTTCAGCTCTCCTGATTTTCCTGTGCTGCTTTCCTCTCTTCCATCATCCTGTGCTTCTGCTTCATCAGGCATGTCCGTGCATTGCCATGGTAACCCAGCTCACCGTCTGAAAAAGAAAGGAAATGCCTGAGCAGTGTCTCCCACAAGCCTGCGTTCCCTGACAATGTGGGATGTGGTTTCAGACCCCCCTTTCCTGGTTTAGAACCCTTTCCCTGTGTGCTGCTGCCACACTCACATCTGTCCTGGTAGGCCTTGGTGACCTGTGCCAGCAGCTCCATCTCCTTGGCACAGTTCTGGAACTGGTTGGGCCCTTCCCTCTGCTTGCACGCAGCCATTCTTTCCCGGACTATCTCCACGATTTCCTGATCAACCATCCTGCAGGAAAGATGGTGAGGAATGTAACAGCAGCCACAAGATGACAGAAAAGCTGAATCGAGGGGTGAGAACGCCCTCTACAACATCAGCTCTGAGATTTTCAGGGTCCCGGTCCCTAATGCCACCATGTGCTGCAGGGACAGCAGGACACTGATGTGTCATTACACACATCAGCACCCCAGCACCCACTAAAATGCTGCAGGTCCCAGAGCTGTGTGCTCTGCTGTGACCTCGCCTAGGGACAGTCCAGGGGCAGCCATACCTGTCTCTCCTCCACTGAGCCTCGGCCTCATAGTAGCACAGGTAGTCACCCTCCAGGCACTCGCTCAGGTCAGGCACGCGGCGGAACTTCTGGTGGTAGTAGTAGTATTTGTTCTTGCTTTGCCACTTCTCGATCCACTCTGCAGGGACAGCCCGGTCACACACCCAGCTCCAAGGGGCAGCACAGCCCCAATGCTGGCACAATCCAGTGCCACCTTCCCAGGCAGCAGCACTGGCTCCATTCCTGTGTCTGTCCCTCTGTGCTGTGTCCCATGTCCTGTCCACACTGTGTCGCTGTATTCGCTGCTCCTCTCCCAGTGTCCGAGCTGTGCCCCTTGTCCTGATGTCCCTCTATCTGTCCCAGTGGCCATGCTGTGTCTCATGTCCCTGTCCCACTACCAGTACTGTGTTCTTGTCTGTGTCCCATGTCCCTCTGTCCATGCTGTGCCGTACTGTGCGTCCATGTCTTCCCGTGTCCATGTTGTGTCTCATGTCCCTGTATCTGTCCTGTCCCTATGTCCATGCTGTGTTCTTGTCAATGTCCCTGTGTCGCAGCGTCCTGTCCCTCTGCCCGTGCTGTTGCTGTCAGGACCAGTGTCCTTGTGTGTGCCCTTTGCCTGTCCAGGTGCCCGTGTCCTCACGCCTTTGCCCCGTGCCCCGGTGTGCCCATCCCGGTGTCCCCGTCCCCGCGTCGGTGCTCAACTCCCACAGGGAAAAGGACGGGGGGGACGGGGGGGAGCGGTCTCGTCCCGCCGGTACCTCGGACTAAAGTGACGGGCGTGTCGAGGACATAGCTGAAGGCGGTCTGGAAGAAGTTGACGGGGTTGGGCACCGACGTGGTCCTCTCGGAGACAGGAGTGCGGGTCGGCGGTACCTTGTACGCATCCCAGTCGTGATCCTCCGGCATCGCGGCGGCGGCCGGGAAAGATGGCGGCGACCCCTGAGGGGGAGGGAGCGCGGGAATATGGCGGCGACCCTGAGGGGGCCGGGCGCCGAACATGGCGGCGGCCCCGGGGCATGCCGGGAGTTGTAGTCCGTCCTCCGTGAGGGGATCCCAGAACCCCGGGATGGGTCGGGTTGGAAGAGCCCACAGTGTGTCCGTCTGTCCCACCTCCCTGCTCAGCAGGGCCATGCTCCTGCACGTGGCACAGGACTGTGAGCAGATGGCTTTGGGTAATCTCCGATGAGCCAGACTCTGTGCCCTTTGTGGGGTCCGTGCTTGGTCACTGCGCAGGGACAAGGTTCTGCCTCATGTCCGGGTGGAACTTGCACGTCCCTGCCCGTTCCTCTGGTGCCATTTCTGGGTCCCCAAAGCAGAGCCTGGGCCCTGCACACAGTGACATGCAGGGTCGAGGGCCCCTCTCAGCTGTGGAAGGTGTCCCTGCCCATAGCAACAGTTTAAAGTCCCTTCCAATCCAAACTGTTCTGTGATTCCAAGATGTATTGTCTCAATCTCTTTTTCCTGTCAGAATCACAAAGCCTGGGCTGACAGAGAGATTTTCAGTCCGTGCTGGGTGTACCTGGTGCAGGTGTTCACAGCTCTGGGTGTGTGGTACCCCTTTTGGAAACTACCCTAATTCAGGAAACTGCCCTAATTCAAGAAACTGCCCTAATTCCTGCCATTCACATCAGACTCGTTCAGGAGGGAGAAGCGTAAACTGAGCCAGCAGCAATTGACCTTTATCACACCACAACTGTCGTGTCCAACCTGCCAGGAATGAAATGAATATCGCAGCGGGTGAAGCGAGCGGCTAAATTTGTGTCTTCAGACCCATACCCATCTTAAGTATTAATCTGGGGAGGCACTCCCTGACAGCCTCTCTCTGCTGCTGCCACGGGCTGAAGACGTCCCATGGTTGGTACAGCTCTGCTGGAAGTCGCTGGTGGGCGAGGGTCAGCGAGGCAGGGCTGGAATGGGCTCGGGATCCTCAGAGCTGCAAAATGAGCTTGGTGGAAAGCACAGCCGGGCGCTGTGACTGATCTAAAACTGCCCTAAAACTGCAGTGGGTGCAGGACTAACCCTTTGCTGCTTGTGGTTGAGGTTGATGTGTTTATCTCTTCACATCTGGCTTTCAAGGTGCCTTTAGAGCCTGCATGTTCCTGTTACCTGTTCCTTTGGGCACCCTTTCCCCTGTTTTCCCCATCCTTGGCTGTGCTTGTTTTGTGACATTTGCCTTGATGACACGAAGCCCAGGAATTCCAAGCAGGCCTTTTTGGTGCTACAGGACACAAAATAAATTACTATGATTAAGAGCATGGAAGGACAGATCTAGTAAAAAATGTATTTCTCCTTCAAAGTCCTTCAGAAGAAGCTAAAAGAGGGAGATCATGTTAAGTTTTTTATTTAAGTGGCATCATTTGTCCAGAAATTTAGTAAATTGACACTGACAGAGAGTAGATTTAGGATGGTATTAGGAAGAAATCCTTGCCCTGTGAGGGTGAGGAGGCCCTGGCACAGGTGCCCAGAGAAGCTCTGGCTGCTCATGAATCCCTGGAAGTGTCCAAGACCAGGCTGGATGAAGCTTGGAGCACCCTGGGATGGTGGAAGGTGTTTGGGTTGGACTTTAAGATCCCTCTCACCCCAAACCATTCCAATATCCTATGCCATTTTTCCATGCACGTGACAGAAGCTTGAACAAAATCCTTCCCTGTTACAACACAGGGAAGACACCAGAGTCTCTGTGGCACTCCTGTCTGAAAGGAGGGGATTTTTGCTGTGCTTTTGTTGTGTTTCCCTTTACCCATTTCCTAGGGAGCTGAGAGTGAAGCCCCCCTTGTTGCTCCTCTCCGCAGTCCCACCGCAAATTCTCCGCTCCCAGGCACGGCCACCTGGGCTTCCTGCCCCACAAACGGAGCCGCCGGCACCGGGGGAAGGTGAAAGCCTGGCCCAAGGATGACCCCAGCAAACCAGTCCACCTGACAGCTTTCCTGGGCTACAAGGCTGGGATGACCCACACTGTGCGAGAGGTGCACCGGCCTGGGCTCAGTAAGGCTTGGCTGCAGTGGCCACATCCATCAGGGAAAGGAGGGAAAAAGCTCCTAAGGAAAGGCTGGGGTGGTGGAGCCCAGAGTTCTAGGTTTAATCCTGGCTCCTAGGTTCAATCCTGGCTATCCAGATCTTGGATAGTCAGAGGCCACCTCAGCACAGGCTGAGTTTGGGGGTTCCTGGAACTCTCCACACTGGGATGGTGCGTGGTGGTTTGGGAGGTGGGAAGGCTGAGGTTGAACATGACCTTGCCCCCAGCACTCTCTGTGACAGCAGAGAATCCTCCAGGAACTGACTTTATCCCAAAAGAGAACCCTTTGCCACACTTCCCTTTGCTGCCTTGCAGAGATCTCCAAGAGGGAGGAGGTGGAGGCTGTGACCATCATCGAGACCCCCCCGATGGTGGTGGTGGGGGTCGTGGGCTACATCGAGACACCCAAGGGCTTGAGGAATTTCAAGACTGTTTTTGCTGAGCACATCAGCGACGAGTGCCGGCGGCGCTTCTACAAGAACTGGTGGGTGCTCCCAAAAAGGGTCATTAAACACTGGAGGTGTCCAAGGCATCCCTGGGTGTGGCACTCAGTGCTCTGGGTGACAAGGAGAGGATCAGTCACAGGTTGGACTCGATGATCTTGGAGGGCTTTTCCAAGCTCATTGATTCTGAGATTCCAGGAGTGGGGATTTCCTGCCTGTGAGGGATCTCTGGCAGGAATTCCACAGCCTCTCCAGGATGCTCCAACAGCTCAGCTCCTGTGGAGTGAAACTGCTGCCTATTTAGTCATGCACAGAGACACTGCAAACAGCCCGATGATGGGGAGCAGCGTTTGCATATGTAAATTTATTCTAATAGCCGAACCAAGTTAGCTCTCTCCACAATATCGTATGGCAGGTTCCTTTTCTCTCGTGCAGCTCAGGCTCATCAGCTCCCCAGTTAAGTGGAATCCTTGAGCTGGACTGAAACCAGATTTGCCAGGGGGAAAATTGATGCACAGTACAGCCCCTGGCCCTCATAAATATCAGCACCCCTCAGCAGAGAGGGAAGTGGAAACATGAATTTCCTTACTGTGTCTCCTGTAACAGTGCCATGGAGACCCACCCACCACCAGCCTCTGATCCCTGCTTTCTCCTGCCTCTGATTTTGCCTCTGATTTTGTGTTTTGTTGGTGCTGAGTCAGTCAGTGGGAGACAACTGCATTCCTCATGCAGAAAGGTTTGAATTACCTTTGAACAAGCCCTTTTCACTGCTCATTATTCACTTCCCTCTTCCCACCTCAAGGTCCCGACAGCCAGGTGAGGCTCAGGTATCCACAGGTGGCTGAGGTGGCTGACAAGGTGACCTGTCCCCCTCTGCAGTGTCACAAGCCCTTTTTTCAGCTCTGATGGATGTTAAACCACTTCTGTCCCCAGGCACAAGAGCAAGAAGAAGGCGTTCACCAAGTACTGCAAAAAATGGCAGGATGAGGCTGGGAAAAAGCAGCTGGAGAAGGATTTTGCAGCCATGAAGAAATACTGCAAGGTCATCCGTGTCATTATGCACACACAGGTCAGAGCCTCCCCCCAGAATGGGGAGAGGGGCTCGGGGGCTTCCTCAGCTCTGAAGAGCCTGGAAGTGGAATCAGGGGGTGTTTTTGGGGGGGTCACAGAGGCTGAGAGAGCAGAGGGTGTGAGGAGGTGCTGGCTGAGCTTTCCTGCTGACCTCCCAGTCCCCTCCCAAAGCTTTCTGCTCCAAGGTTGCTGTGGGGGCTGTGGTTTGGGAGCACTGGGGAGCCCCCACACCCCATGGAGGAGAGCAGGAGGAGGGCAGAGCCTGAGCAGGTCCTGAGTCCTGTGTCAGCAAAGGACCTTGGGCCTCATGATCACCTCAAATTAGCAACTGGTGTCAAATGTTTTGGGCAAAAATAACCCCACGGGCAGGCACAGTTTTGCCAGATGCTGATTGCTGGATACACAGGAGCCCATTTTAATGCTGATCCCTGCAGTTAAGGGCTGCTTTGGAGTCTGGGGGAGAGCTAAGTTGGCTCAAGGCCAGACAGGGTCTCTGTGCTCAGGGACAAGGAGTTGGCTCCATAAAATCCCAGATATAAAGAGCTGCTGACCCAGGGCTGCTATGAAAGGGGGTGCCTGTGGCAGAGGGGTGAAGCAGTGGCTCTGCTCACTCACAAATTGTGAGATGCTGCACCCTCCTGTCTGTGGGGTGAGGGGCCACACGTCACCCTAAAGCACTGTGTGCTGCAGATGAGGCTGCTCCCACTGAGGCAGAAGAAGGCCCACATCATGGAGATCCAGCTGAATGGGGGCACAGTGGCTGAGAAGGTGGACTGGGTCCGGGAGAGGCTGGAGAGGCAGATCTCAGTGCACAGCGTCTTCAGCCAGAACGAGATGATCGATGTCATCGGCGTGACCAAGGGGCACGGCATGAAAGGTACAGGGGCTTGGGGCTCCCCTCCTCACATGGCTCTGCCCATGGGGTAGGACAGTGTTTACCATGCTGAGAACCCATAACTTTTTGTAGAGGGAGTAGAAAAGAGCCTCAGGATGAGCATGACATCCAGTTCTGTTGTGGCAGGGCTCGGTTTCCTTAATCTCAGGGATTTCAAGGGAAAAATTCAACAGGGGCACCTCTGATGTAGATACAAAGGAGCTGACAAGGTGCAAAGATTTTCCCTGAGATTAAGGCCAGTGAAAGCTGTGTTGTCTGTTGTGCCCAGAGGCCTCCCAGGAGGCTCAGAGACACTCAGTACATAAAGCAACCATGGCAGGGGTTGGAACTGGACGGTCTTTTCCCATCCAAAACATCCTGTGAATGTCTCACAAACCCCACATGTGCAGGGCTGTGGCTGTCCCTGTGCATGGAGCACCTCCCAGTCTGCCCAGAGCCCTGGGAAGTGAGAACAGCTCCTGATCTCCTCCCAGCATGGCCTCCTCTGACAACTGCAGGAGAAAGATGGGAATGTCCCTCAGGAGAACAATGGGAATGTCCCTCTGGAAAATGATGGGACTGTCCCTCTGGAAAATGATGGGAATGTCCCTCAGGAGAGCAATGGGACTGTCCTTCTGGAAAATGATGGGACTGTCCCTCTGGAAAATGATGGGAATGTCCCTCAGGAGAGCAATGGGACTGTCCTTCTGGAAAATGATGGGAATGTCCCTCTGGAAAATGATGGGAATGTCCCTCAGGAGAGCAGTGGGACTGTCCCTCTGGAAAATGATGGGAATGTCCCTCAGGAGAGTGATGGGAATGTCCCTCAGGCAGTGGGAATGTCCCTCAGGAGAACGATGGGACTGTCCCTCAGGAAAGTGATGGGAATGTCCCGGAGGAGAGCAGTGGGTCTGTCCCTCAGGAGAGCAGTGGGACTCTCTTTCCCCAGCCCCAGCCCCTCCCTGGTGACCCTGCCCGCTGTTCCCACTGTCCCAGGGGTGACCAGCCGCTGGCACACCAAGAAGCTGCCCAGGAAGACGCACAAGGGCCTGCGGAAGGTGGCGTGCATCGGGGCCTGGCACCCGGCCCGCGTGGGCTACTCCATTGCCCGGGCTGGCCAGAAGGGCTACCACCACCGCNAGCAGTGGGACTCTCTTTCCCCAGCCCCAGCCCCTCCCTGGTGACCCTGCCCGCTGTTCCCACTGTCCCAGGGGTGACCAGCCGCTGGCACACCAAGAAGCTGCCCAGGAAGACGCACAAGGGCCTGCGGAAGGTGGCGTGCATCGGGGCCTGGCACCCGGCCCGCGTGGGCTACTCCATTGCCCGGGCTGGCCAGAAGGGCTACCACCACCGCACCGAGATCAACAAGAAGGTATGGCCCAGGGGGAGGGGTCCCTCAGGCCTCCCATCCCATCACCATCCTCCTTCCCACAGTGCCCTCAGCTCCCTGCATCCTCCTGGATGTTTTTCTGGATATCTCCATGTCTTTCCTGCTGTTTGAGGGCACACCTTGGTGAAAACCCCACGGTTCTGTGGGGGATCCTGTCACTCTGTGAAGCTCCTCAGCAAAGGGGCAGGACAGTCTCCATGTGCACTGCCTGTCTGCTCCCAGATTTACCGCATTGGCCACGGGATCCATGTGGAGGATGGCAAAGTGGTGAGGAACAACGCCTCGACGCACTACGACATCACCGAGAAAACCATCACACCCCTGGTGAGGGCTGAGGGGTGACAGGGCTGTGACCTCCTGCCTGTCCCAGCCAGCCTTCCTGCCCACTAACCCCTCTGCTCTCCTCACAGGGTGGTTTCCCTCACTATGGGGAGGTCAACAACGACTTCCTCATGCTGAAGGGCTGCGTGGTGGGCACCAGGAAGCGCGTGCTCACCCTCCGCAAGGTGAGAGCACCAGGCTGGCACGGGCTGCAGCTCCCCAGGAGCACATTCCCCACATGGAGAGCCCTCCAAATGCTGGGCAGGGACACTGGTGCTGTGTCACACATGAGGCAGCTGGATGGAGCTGGAGAGCTTCAGGGCTCTGAGGGCTGTGGTTCATTTCAGAAATGAAACCTTGGATTGCCACAGAAAGGTGATTTGGCATTGGAATGGGCTGCCCAGGGATGTGGTGGTGGAGTCACTGGTGTTCAAGGACAGACTGGGTGTGGCACTCAGTGCCATGGTGGTGTCAGGTCAGGTTGGATTTGGTAATCTCAGAGGTCTTTTCCAGCCTGGTTGATTCTGTGATTCTGTGATTCTGTGAATTGCTGAGCAAAGAGCAGCTCTGCAAGCTCTCCACCACCTAAGCACCAGGATGTTGCTCTGAGAACACAGATTTTTGAGGAGATATTTGTTTAGAGGATATTCCAACCCTGCTGCCATGAAACCAGCTGTCCTGACTTTCTGTGATGGTTCTCCTGATGTTGTGACTGTTCTTTCCCCAGTCCCTCCTGGTGCACACGAGCCGCCGTGCCCATGAAGCCATCGAGCTCAAATTCATTGACACCACTTCCAAATTCGGCCATGGCCGCTTCCAGACTGCTCAGGAAAAGAGAGCTTTCATGGTGAGTTCCTCAGGCTGCCTCCAGCTCATCGTGGAGCCAACCAAACTGACTCCAACCAAACCTTCCAGGTGTCCATGGGCAGGAAGGGGGAACTGGATGAGTTTTATGTCCCTTCCAACCCAACCCATACCATGATTCCTTGATTCTGTGATCTGTTTCTTGATACAACAACAGTCAAATGAATGTTTGAGACTCTTGCCTGAAGGCAGCCATGAATTCAGTTCACACAGCAGAAATCATGCTAAGGATGAACAGGATGGTTGTGTGAGGGATCCAAGACAACTCAACCAACAAATAAAAAGACCATATGGGCAACCAGTTCCCATTCACCATGGGAAGTTTTAAACAAGCAGTTAACTTGGCAGGCACTGTCTTGGCCATATGGTCCCTTTCACTTGGAATTGTGCACTGCTTTGATTTGTTTGGAATGATTTATAGCTTTAATGTTCTTAGAGGAAAAAAGTTTGGGTCAAATTCAGATGCAAATTTGTGGTGCTTTTGTCAGAAGCTTTCAAGAAGGCCAAACAGGGTATTTTCCTTAAATCCAGGGTAAAAAAAAAATCCAAACACAGCAGTTTCCTGAATAGTTTTGCAGTCTTCACCAGGCTGGTGTGAGTCTGAGTCTGAAGTGGAGGAAGCACTGAGTAAACCAGGAGAGGGAGAAGGAGAGGGAAAGAAAGATGTAAACTGGGTCTGGATCTGGCCTGTCAGCCAGAAATGCCATGTGAAGCAGGCTAAGCCTCCTTAGTGCTGGCAGGGGGATTGGTTAGGCACTGCCTTTGCAGAGCTCCTTAGAGGTTAAGCTGATTTCCTTCAGCTCAGTGTCAGGGGCCTGTTGTGTCACTGCCAGCCCTGAGCTGCTGTGATGAAGAGCTTGGTGACAGGAGGAGGTTTGACCCTGGTGCAGCTCTTTTCTTTGCCATTTTGCCCCATGGATTCTGTGGTAAAACATCACATTTGTCTGGAATTTGAGGGACATAAGTAATTCCTGCCACCTGCTCCCATAGGATTGATTTTCTGGGGATAACCTCATTTTTCAGCTGCTGGCCAGAGCTGCCTTTCTGTTTGACAGAGCCATTCAGGCCAGGTCTGTGTGTCCCTAAATCCAAACTCTCCTCTCTGCTCTCTTCCAGGGTCCCCAGAAGAAACATTTGGTGAAGGAGAAGCCAGGTGTGCAGGAAGAGCTCTAAGGATGGAGATCCAAGGCTGCCTGACTGGGCACCTGCAATAAAGGGGCTCTAAACCATCCCTGCTCCCTCTCTCCTTCTGCTGGGGTGTCTTGCCTGTTTTCAGGCTCCTCAGCACCTGGGGAAGGGAAAAGTGGCATTTGGGACTGGCCCACATGGACAGGGACTAGCTGGGACAGCCAGGTGCCTGCTCTGTCCTCTGGACCCTCCTTTTCTTTTGCTCAGTGAATTTTTCCCACTCACCCAAATCACCACAAAGACTCCCCCTCCTCTGACCCAGCAGAGAGCAGAGCACCAGCATTTCTGCACCAGTTTCCACTGGGAATACAGGGCCTCCTCATGACCTGCCTCTCCTGACTGTGCCCTCAGTGCCTCTCCCACACATCCAGCAGTGCTTTTGCCAAGCTGAAGGTGCAACCCAGGGGCTTCTCCCTTCTCAAAGCCCCCTGATCCTGGCTGGAATCCTCAGCAAAAGTGGGAATTTGTGTACAACACCAGGGCTGCTAGGCAGGGCTGGCCAGTGATGGATTTATTCACTTGGGATCCTTTCCCACCCATGCTTTCCTTGCAGCCCAGCTGCCTGCAGAGAGTGGGGGATGCCCTGGAGCTGGGAAATTTTGGATCAGCGATGATCCCAACTCCTTTGGTGCCATGATCCAGGTGTCCTGCACCCTCTTTGGGAACCAGACAGTGGGAAGCCCAGCCCTCCACTGTCCAGAGCTGCCTGCTTGCCCAAGAGTCCTGGCAATGTGGCCATGGAATTCCTGGGTCTCCAGCAGCCTGGCTGTGCCCTGAACATGTGCTTGCAGGATTTGAGGAGGCTCTTCTGCAGAAGCAGAGGATGAGGATGAATCCAGGCACAGCCCTGGGTGAAGCCAGGCCTGGCTGTCCCCGTGTCCCAGCAAGGTCCCTGAGCTCTGGGCAGTGTCCCTGCCCCTGGGGTTGTGCTTCAGAGCCTCCTGTCCCCCTTGGCTGGCAGGTCCTGTCCCATGGTGGGTGGCCAAGGATCCAGGCCAGAGCGCATGATGGGAATGATGAGATCGTCCATGTTCGGCATCACCAAAATTTTCTGCAAAGAGGAATCCAGAATAACAAATCAGTGGGTTTGAACACCATGGGGACACTTGGCAGGAGCCACACCCAGGTCAGAGAGGGGGCTGTGAACTGCAGGTCCTGGGTTCCTATCCCACAGCAGCAGCCCCAGGAGGGTCCCAGCTCTGGATATCAGGGTAGGGACAAGCAGGAATAATTTTTCTTTGCCCTGGCTGCCAGGGTGGTCACAGCAGAGGGGAGGGACCAGCACTTTGAAGTCATCTAAATGGGTGGCTTTAGTGGGGCCCTAAATATCTGTGGGGTCATTTCTGCCCTGTGAGCAGAGGTGAGAGGCTGAACACAAACCCTTGGGAGGGCAAATCTCCCAAACATCCCCAAACCAGAACGGACAGGGGGATTCAGCCCTTCGGCAGGGTGTCTGCCTGGGACTGCCTGACACCCCAAACCCTCCCTGCTTGGGGCAAGGCTGCAAATGATGGGAGAAAATCACTTTTCCTCAGCCCTTGAGCTCGTTATTTGGGTTCTGTGTCTTCACTGTTCCAAGCTGGCCAGACCAGACCAAGTGCTGGCTTTTTGCAGAACCACCTGGCCTGAACTGAGGTTTCCTCTCCCCGATGGCAGCAATGCCCAAGCCTCAGCAGGGTTTGCTGAGCCCCTGAACAACAACAACCCAGGCACCTGAAATTCGTGCTTCAGCTTCTTCTCGATCCACTCAGTGACGTGCAGGAATGTCACCTCCCGCTCACCCAGCTTGGGGCGCACCTTCAGCTCCAGCTGTGGCGGCACTCGGAAGCTGTACCTGTAAGGGGAAAGGAAAGAGCCAGAAAGCATCACCTGACAAAAATGTGGCACAGCCCCACTGCTGGGTTTTAGGGAGGAGGTGACATCTCAGGGTCCCCAGATGTGTGTTGGCCTGGGTGCAGACTCAGAGAAATCAGCCTGAGGTCTGTGGGCCCCTTTGGGGAGCAGCCTTGGGTTGCTGGTGGCCAAGATGAGCCCTGGAGCTGGCTCCTTGCAGGGAGCAGGGGGAGCTGGAAGCAGGAGGTGGCAGTGGGGGGAAGCAGAGCTGGTACCAGACACGGTCGGTCGGTGGCGGGGGGATGTTCACAGCCAGGGTTCCTGCCAGCTCCTGCACCTCCACTGTCAGCAGCAATGGCGTGTTGGAAACCTCCTCCATCTTCTTCTTGATGAACTCGTTCTCTGTGGCCTTCTGGAAGTACTTGGACTTGGCAATCTTATCCACGAAGCGCAGGATCTTCCGGCTCGTGCTGTTGCTGCTGATGTGGCTAAAGCAAGAGGGGCCCCAGCTCAGCCCTGCTGGGTTTTGGGGTCCCCCCCACCCTCTGCCACAGCACCCTACAGGGACAGAGTCCCCTTTGAAAAATGCCCTGCGTGTGCCCTGCCAGGGACACTGTCCCCATGCCCCTGTGCTGATGTGGCACTGAGCATCCCCAGCCCCTCCCCGTGCCCCCCATGGCACAGACCCCCTGCACCCCCTTACCCCTCGGTGCCAGGTGGGGGGAGCCTCTCCCCCGGGGCTCCCAGGGGCTCTGCAGTGGTGGCATCGTCCTCGTCGGAGGAGCCGGCGCTGGACGACTCGGCATCACTGTCTGCCAGCAGGATCAGCCGTGGCCTGGCCCTGCGAGCCCCACGAGATCACAGGGGGCTCTGGGGACAGCAGCCTCACCTCACCGGGGCAGGAGGAGCAGGGTGAGCCCGTCCATGGACAGATTCCTTACCCCTCTCTGCCTGCCTCTGCAGGGCCGCTCTCCTCTGCAGAGCTCTCCTTCCCCAGCTTGCTGAGGTTCATCTTTGTCTCCAGTGTCATCTGCAAGGAGCCGCTGTAGGTGACCTCCATGTCCACCCAGAGCCCTGCCAGGGAGAGGGACAGGGCAAAATCAGGTCAGCACCACAGGGCACAGAGCTGCTTGTGCACTGCCAAACCCTCCCAGCTTTGGGGACCGGGCTGGCAGCTCCATAAAGCCATCCTGGAGCCAGCACTGGGGTCCCTGTCCCTCTGTGGGGCTCTTACCTCGCTCATTGATGGTGGGGTTGGAGGCACTGAGCACTGAGGGGATGGATGTGCCCATGTCCAGCTCCGTCAGCGTCAGCTCGTTCATGAAATACGGGAGCTGATGGAAGGGAACCCCCATGGGGGACAGTCACCACTCACTGTGGGGCCTTGGGAACAGGGCTCCCCCAGTGATCTGATGCTCCTGCCTCTCACCTTGATCTTGCTCAGCTTCTTCTGGATTTTGTTGGACACCTGCTCTGCCCAGTACTGCTCCCGCAGGAAATCCCAGAAGATGCGTCCCACCAGTGCGTTCATCCAGGCCATGCTGGCCGTGTCCTCACTGAGCTGGGAGGGGACAGCAGCCACCAGCCCCTGCAGCCAGGTGGCCCTGTGAGCAGTGGGACCTGCTGTCCTGTGCTCCCCTGCCCCAGGGCTGCTCAAACCACAGGCTCCATCAGCCTCCCCGTGCTGGGTTTGTCCCACTCACCTTGGTGGGCGTGGGGCTGCCCAGAGCTCTGTGAGGAGGGCTCTGCTCAGGGCTGGGTGCCCCCTGTGCTGGCACGAATCGGGCCATGTAGGTGCTGTAATCCAGGTAAATCGCCTCAGCGCTTCCCAACACGTCCCTGCCTGGATCTGTGGATGGGATGTCCTCGGCACTGCCCCCGCTGCTGCTGCCGCTGCTCTGTGGAGCTGATCCCATGCCTGGGGATGTGGAACCACAGAATCATCTCGCTTGGAAAACCCCTCTAATGTCATCAATGCAACCGCTCCCCACCACCACCCAGGCCAGCACTAACCCGTGTCCCCAAGTGCCACATCCACATGGCTTTAACTCCCTCCAGGGATGGACACTCCACCCCTGCCCTGGGCAGCCCTTTTGGTGAAAGAATTCTTCCTAATACCCAATCTGTTCAGTCAGGATGGCATCAGGAGTGACATGGTGCCTGTCCATGATGCCAGGGGCATGCCACCCACCCTGTGCTGACGAGCTGAACCCTCCTGGTTACACTTCAGCCTCCTCCACGTCCCTCCATGCTCACTGCTGCCCACCAAGGAATTGTGCTGCTGGATCAACCCTGGCCCAGAGCAGAGGCTCTGGTGGCTGCCCCTCACCTGCCCTGGTGTCACCGTGGCTGCTGGCTGTCCCACGGGAGGCTTGCACGAGGTGCTGGTACCACTCCTCCTTCTCCCGCCCTGTCCTCCCAAACAGGTACAGGCACCTGTCCCTGCAGTCCCCTGGCATGTCCTGCCCGGCCACCGGCACCTTCCTGCTCCCCTCCTCCCCCTGCAGCTCCGCGTCCTGCTCCTCGCCGCTCCCGCCCTGTCCCTCGGCCGCCTCGGGGAGGAGCACACAGATGGGATATTTCTTGTTCCACGTCCTCTTTCGGGCCAGGCTGGGGGGGCACAGGAAGACCTGCAGCACCGAGAGCGGGGTGAGGCGGGGCCAGGTGTGCGGGGAACCCCATGGGGACCTCCAGGCTCACCTTGGCATCGGTCAGGTCGTAGCAGCGGTGGCTGACAAAGACGGTGTCCAGGATCTCCTCCTCGAAGGTGGCTCGGCGCGGGATGTTGCTCTTGGGGTAGGACAGCTTGAGGGTGGCCCCGTCCAGCACGGCGAGCACCGAGTGCGTGAGCGATGGGTGGAAAAGCTCAGGGTCGTACACCTGCAGCTGGTTCATCCAGCCCTGCAAAAAGGGGAAAATCCGGCTGCTTCCCGCTCACCACGGCCGCCTCCGACCCTGTGATCCCGGACCACCCCTCTCCTACCTGCAGGTGCGGCGGTTCCCGCGGCTCCCCCGGCAGCAGCTTGGGGCGCAGGCGGCCCCACGGCCCCCGAGCGGCCGGAGGAGCCTTGGGCACGAGGAGGAGGATGGCGAGGAAGCCCAGGAGCATCCCGCAGAGCAGCCCCACGCAGAGCCCGGCGGCGTAGGGCGGCAGAGGCAGCACCAGGTACCCGTAGGCGAGCAGGGCGACGGTGGCGAGTGCCCTGCCCGGCACGGAGCCCCCGGGCCGCGCTGGTGGCGGCTCCTCGGGCGGTGGCAGCGGCGGTTCCGTGTCTCTCTGTGCCACCTCCACCACCTGGATCACGTCCCCGTAGGAGCAGATCTCGTAGCGGCAGTTCAAGGTCGGCTCCCAGGGCGTCCAGTCCCGCACCCGGCGGCCGCCGGCCCCTCGGCTGCCCCCCGGCTCCTTGGCCCGGCCCGTGGGGCTGCTGTCCTCGGCCATGAGGCGGCTGAGGCGGCTCAGGGGCTCCTGCACGGCCTCCGACAGCCTCCTCCTGGTGTCCTCCAGCCTGGCATCGCGCAGCCGGAGCAGCGCGGCTCTGCTCTCCGATGGGGACACGCTGGGCGACGACGGAGCCGTGCGCGACTTGGCCGGGCTCAGCCGGGACTGGGCGGCCCGTGGGAGGTCGGAGAGGAGCATCCCCCCGGGCTGGGGCGAGGGGGGACGTTTTGTGTCCCCATCCACCGTAGGAAGGAGCCCGCAGCCATCCCGGCCGCCACCGTCCTCCCTGGTGCCACCGGCGTGCGGGGTCGGTCCCTCGATGTCCCCACGCCGAGGTGAGCCCGGGGACGGTGCCAGGGCTGGAGAAGCCTCTGCTGCCACCGCAGCCTGGTCTGCCATGGCTCGCATCGCCGATGGCACTGCCGAGGGACAGGGGAGCAGCTGTCAGAGCTCCGTGTCACCGCAGGGCACACAGCATCCTGTGTTTGCTCCTGTTTGCATCCTGCGTTTGCACTTTGCTCCTGTCTCCCCCGTTGGCATCGCCCCGGGGCATCTCCCGGACCCTCATTCTGTGCTGGGCACCTCCCAGCCTATTTTGGGATGGTTTGTGGGGTGAGCTCAATGGCTGAGCTTGTCTAACGAGGATAAACCTCAGCCAGGCAATCAGCGGCGAGAGCCCGGAGCTGCCAGCCGGGGCTGCAGCCAAACCAGGGGGATTTTCCACACCAGGATATTCCAGCGAGCAGGGATGCCAGGCCAGCGGGCAGCACTCCCTGACTCCTCTGAAAGTTCCCGGTTTGGGCCGTGCTTCAAGCACTGCATGAACCCAAAATGGAGCCAGCCCGAGCTGCAGCCCCAGCGCAGCGTGGGGACGCTCCCTAAGCACAGTCAGCAATCTCTGGCTTCACTGGAGGTGGGGGGGACAAAAGTTTTTCTAACACCAAGATTCCATTGTCCTGAGGGGGTCCCTGGCCTCAAGGAAGTGCTGTCCTGTCCCCAGCAGCCACCACCCGCACTCCTGCCAAAGCCATGGGCTGGCCCGCTTTGAGCCGTGCCCCCGCCGGGATTTTGGGAAGGAGAAGGGATCTGCAGTGCTGAGTCAGCTCCCAGCAGGTCCATGGAGCGCTCAGCCCCTCCCTGCCCTCTTCCCCTCCCAGCAGCCCTGCAGCAGCAGCAGGAATTCATCCTAAGGACCCCGGGGCTGCCTCACACTCCCACCGCGCCGCCCTGGATGTTCAGAGCTCCTCGGTGCCAGGAATTAATTACAGCCTGTGCAGCAGCTGCCTCCAGCCCCCTTTATATAATCTCAGCTCTTCCTTTACAGGAGCCACTTGTTAACCCCAAATCATCCACGAGGGATTGTCCCGGTGGTCCCAGCTCCCGGCAGAGCCTGGCTGGTGCTGCCCAGCCCGTGGGCAGGGCTGTGGCATCGCTGGAACCGCTGGCACGGCCAGACGAGGAGTGAGTAAAGGAAATGAGCAGTGGAGCTGGGGCTGAGAGGGACCTGCTCTAGGGGAAGGGCTTTAAGGTCCCTCCCAACCCAAAGCATTCCGTGATTTTGTGATTCCCCTGACACCGCAGGGTCCTGTCCACCCCCTGCCCCTCGCCATGCATGGCCCCACATCACAGCCACTCCCAGTATCCCCAGTACTGCCCATCACCTCTGGCTGCTCCTACCAGAACGCCCCTGGCTGGTCCTTGGAGGGTCCTGCCTGGTCCCTGCTCCGTGTCCCTGCCAGGTCAGGGGGACAGGGTCACCCCAGCGCTGCTCCTTGTGCTCCACTCCACCGTGCCCAGCTCTCTGCTCCCACTGCTCCCGTACTCGTGGGTTTTAAAAGCTAAAAAAAAAGAGGAAAAAAAAAAAAAAAAAAAAAATGTTTCCTGAGAGACCATTAGCACGGTGGAAGACAGAGATAATAATAGCCTGGGTTTGTATGGGAGGTCTCCTCTGGCAGGGATGGTGAGTACAGCGGGGGCTAGGCTGCTGCTGCAGCTGCAGCCACCTCTGGGGACGGTGGGGGCAGAGGACAGACCCTGCTGGGTGTCCTGGCTGGACCACCAGCACCCCGAGAGGGAGGTGCAGCCCCGGGGGAGGCTCTGCTGCTGCCTCGGGCTTCAGAGAGCCAGCACTGAGTGTGGAGGTGTCCAGCACTGACCCCTCCCAGCCCGCAGCTCATCACCAGCCTGTGGCCCTGCAGGATCCTGGGGGGATCTTTTTGCTCTTTCCAGCATAAATTGGACATGAAGGTCCTTGCAAGGGTTTTGGGTGCCAGCAAACAGCTCTCAGGAGTGATCCCGACTCTTCCAGGACATTCCTGGGAAGGACTGGGGCTGAGTGGGATGGATGTCTGCTGAGGACAGTGCTTGGGACACCCGGCCCAGGATGGTCACATCCCTGCAGGGCAGGGACAGAGACCCCTAATGACAGCGTCCCCCTCGCTGTGTGTGGACACACCAAAGCCATGACCATCACTGAGCCTCTCCACCGGATTCCAGCTCCAAAATTCCGCTCCTTGCTCCCAGATTTGGTTCAAATTCAGGTCTTGACATGACCTGGCAGAGACCAGCTTGGGCTGGTGTCCTGGAGTGTCTCCCCCTAAAACGTTCCCTTCACATGTGGCACGGCACAGCCTGGCACGGTGGGAGCTCCCGGGTGGGCACTGCCCGCCTGCTGTTTGCTTTGCTTGTAGAATCAGGGAGTTAATTGAAATATCAACTTCATTAACTTCCCTCCGTCCTCCGGGGTTAATTAGGGTGGCAGTGGCGCTGCAGGCGGGGACGTGGCACCACAGCAGCGCTTTCCTCACGCAGCCAAAGGAGCTGGAAATCCCTCTCTAATTATCTGCACAAAACACTGTGACAGAGCCCGGCTGCGACGCTGTCCCTGGAGCTCTCTGCATTATCCCGAGATAATTGAGGGATTTCTGCAAGCTCAGAATGTAACTTTGACCAATGGGCTGGGCAGTGTGGGATCCCTGCTCCATCCACTGCTGCTAGTTCCACGTCACATCGCTGCTTCTCAGGGATTTTGCTGGCGGATACTGGGGTGGGCTTTGGGATGCCCCCAGCAGGATGCTGAGAGCCAACCAGCCCCAGGACCAATTCTCAGAGCCTCTACAGCACCCTGTGCATCCAGGGCTGGAGTCTAGCCCTGCCCCTCTATGGACTCTGCTTCCCTCCCCTGTCTCAGCCATTCCCAATTTCTGCTCGTCTTCCTGAGCTGCGTGGCCCCTGCAGCTCACAGGAGCTCTCAGCCGTGGGGAAGGAAGGATCCAGCCCCTTCCAACATCCATCCCATGCACGCCGGCACAGCCTCATTGCAGGGAGCAGCAGTTACCCGATGGATGATGCTGCCGAGGCTTCCTGGCTGCTGCAGCTCCTTCCAGCGCCTGGAAATCCACACCTCGAAGGTGTGCGGAGTCTATTTGGAGCTTTCCTTGACATCCCGCTGCTCTGATCTCGGTGGATCTTACGGGAGGCGCTTTCAAAGCAGCGCATCCCCCTCCCTCCCTCCCTCCTCCCGTGCGCGTCCCCGGCTCCCCGCGGTTCCGAGCCCCTTCCTCCCCCTGCCCGGGCTCCTGCCACGAGCCATCAATCCCCGGGGCTGCAGCGGGAGCTCAGCCCGCCCGGGATGAAGCCTGACCTAATTCAAAGCGGCAACATCCAGAGGGCAGCGGTCCCGCAGCCCCGGGGGGAGCTCCGGGCAGCCGGACACGTCCCTTGGCATTTGGGAGTGGGGATCCATCCCTGCCGCAGGGCCAGGGCAGCAGGGACAGACCCCAGCTTTTGTCCAAAGGGCACCAAATTTTTTTTCCTCTTGCTCCAAGGAAGAGCATTTCCATTTTCACCAGAGCCTCTCATCCGAGAGGTTTTGGATAAACTACACAAAAGAAGGGATTTGTGGTGCTGATTTTTGGAAGGAGAAGGAAGCTGCAGCAGCTCAGCCCCTTTGGAACCTGCCCAGGTTCACCTTCAAAGCGCTCACCTTGCCACATGCTCGGCTGTCACCTCCTCCTCTCCGGGACCCCCCGCGCCCACCGGACCCCGTGGGAGGGTCCCCACGGGTGGTCCCTGCTGTGCCCGTGCCCGAACCCATCCTCAGAGCCCTGGGAGTACCTGAGGGACCCCTCAGTCCCACCAAGCCCGCTGAGGAAAGCGGGGCTGCCCGGGCCCCGCAGCGCCGGTACCTGCGGCGGGCCGGGAAGGGTCGCTCGGTCCCGGTGATGGAGAAGGACGAGCAGTGCCGGGGAATCGGAGTGGTCCCAGTGCCGGGGGAGGATAACGGGAGGGTCAGTCCCGCTGCCGGGGGGGACCGGACCTTGTGCCGGGAAAGAAGAGCCGAGACCCGCGCCAGTGACGGTGCCGGTGTCAGTCCCGGTAGAGGCCGGTCGGTGCCGGTGCCGGGATCCAAGGACTGATGCCAGTGCCGGGACAGCAGGGCCGGAGCGGTGCTGGTTCCTCTGGCGGTGAAGAGCCGGTACCGGAGCCTCCGTCGCGATCCCGCTGCCGGTTGCACATGCCCAGAGCCGGGCTGGCGCCCGCCCCGCTCACACCAGCGGTGCCGGAGCA
>VXBI01010635.1:58615-78436 GCA_013397375.1 Toxostoma redivivum
AACGGGCCGGGGCAGCGGTGCAGCCATGTCCTTCTGCTCCTTCCTGGGGGGAGAGGTGTTCAAGGACCACTTCCAGCCGGGTGAGGGGCTCCCCGCGGGCTCTGGGGGTGCAGCCGGGGGGTGACCCCCGGCAAGGCGGAACCCCCCGCATGAGCGGTTTAGGGGGGGATTAGGGGGGGTTGTCCTTCTGCGGAGCATCCTCCAGCTGTGGGTCTGGGTGGGGGTCCCCCCTCTGCGCTCCTTGTTGGGGTGGGGGGATCCTCCCCGATGGGGACTGGGGGGTTCGCTCCCTATAGGAGCCCCTTGTGGGGGGGGATCCTGCCCTGCGGGAACCCCATAGGGGTGCTGCCCTTCCACCCCCCTGCCTGGTCCTGGGGGTGCCGTGGGGTCCTGGCAGCGACAAACGCGGGCAAAGTCCTGGGCGGGTGTCCCGTGTCCCCTGTGCTGTCCCCTGCCCTGACCCCCCCGTGCCGCCCTCCCCAGGCATTTACGTGTGTGCCAAGTGTGGCCATGAGCTCTTCTCCAGCCGAGCCAAGTACGAGCACTCGTCGCCGTGGCCAGCGTTCACCGAGACCCTGCGCGGGGACAGCGTGGCCAAGCGCGAGGAGCGCCCGGGGGCTTTAAAGGTGCGGATCCCCCCGGTTTGGAACAAAAATCCACCCCCAGGTGGCGGAACAACCCCAGGGCTTGTTTTCCACGAGTCCATGAAAAGCCACATTGCTGCCAACCCCTCCCCTTGCCTCTGCAGGTGACGTGTGGCAAGTGTGGCAACGGGCTGGGCCACGAGTTCCTCAACGATGGGCCCAAGAGGGGCCAGTCCCGCTTCTGAATATTCAGCAGCTCGCTGAAATTCGTCCCGAAAGGTACTGGCTGTGGCTTGGCAGCTGTCCCAGTGGTTTTCGGGGCTCGCTGTGTGTGCTGCACTGCTTTCAGCACTGGCCGTGCTGATAACAGCAGGGAGGTGCTGGTGGAATAAATCCGGTTCAGCTCCAGGCTCCCCGACCTCCCTCTGGAGCTCCTGGGTGTGAGCTCAGCGCTCTCCGTGGGTTTTGAGGGGTGGATGGGTTTTTTGGGGTTTCTCTGGGGGTGTGAAGTGAGGGCAGGGAGGCTCTGTGGTGGCACTGAGGGGCTGGAGGGGTTTGCTGGTCACTCCCTGGGGAAGTTGTGGAAGAAGAAGGAAAAGCCTCAGGAGGCCAAATTCCAGCCATGAGCTGCTGGCCTGCTTGTCAGGCTGTGATGGTGGTGATGTGGTGTTGCAAAACCCTCAGATAAAAAAGGGCTGGTGGTTCTGGAGGAGGAAACACCAGCCCTGAGTGTTCCTTCCTCATTTTTAGGTAAAGCTGACAACGACCTGAAGGAGAAGTAAGCGAGCTGCTGTGCCTGGGCTGATCCTGCCTTCACTCCTGCCTTCACACAGCAGGGAAACCCCAGGGAAGCTCCTGGTTTGAGTTTTCCCCTGATTTCCTGGACACAGTTTCCCCTTGATTTCCCTGCCAAGCTTTCATTCCCTGATTTCTCTGCCATGGTTGCCCCTGATTTCCCTGTTGCAGTTCCCCTTGATTACTCTGCCACGGTTCCCCGCTGTTTTCCCTGGTGCAGCTCCTCCTTGGGGCTGTTCCAGCTCTGTCCAAGGAGCTCCTGTGCCTGTGCTGAGCTCTGGGGAGGGTTTGCTGCTGTTTCCAGCCAGGCAGGACAGTGTCCAGACCCCAGCCAGGCACTGATGCAATCCAGGCTCTGCTGTTCCAGGGAGTAACTCGGGATTAGCTGAGATCAGGGGCTGGGTTAATCCCTGGAGCTATTCTGGGCTGGGATCATGGTATGAACTGCCCTACATAAACCCTCCAGGGTGCTGGGGCAGGGATGTTTTATGGTCCCACTGGGCAGCATCCAGGTGTTTTGCCCACCTTGCACACGGCAGGGACGGTCCCACATCGGTTCCATCCTCTGGCCTTACACCTGATTGAGCACTGTGCAATAAATCCCAGGGGTGCTCAGGTTCCTCCTGGCTATGCCCTGGTGGGAGGGAGGCTGTGCTTGGCACTGCTCAGGCCCCAGGAATCATGGCTGTGCTCCCAAGGGCTGCCACACTGATTCTCCTTAATCCAACGCCTCATTCGTGGCCTTCCCTCCCCATGCCAGGAGCCAAATCCTCCTCTGGAGTGGACACACAAGGATCTCCAGAGAGGGGAAGGGCTGTTGTGGGGTTTAGAGGGGCTGTGCAGCACTCAGGGACACGCTGGGGGCTTTTCTCTCCATGTGTTCTCGCTCAATCCCACAGATCTGAGGGCACCAGGGGAAATTTGCCTCACCAGCTCATTCCCTGGAGCTCACTGCTGCTCTTGTACCTCTCCATGCTGAAAATAAAGCACTGATTCACTGTGTTGGAGTGTTGGACACGCTGGGAATGGCATCCCAGGGCTGTGGGATCCTGCTCTGCTCCGTGGCTGCAGGGATGGGGAGCTGGGGGTGCCATGGGGGTGGTTTCACCTGGAATCTTCTCCCATTTCCCCAGGGTTTGCTGTGGCAAAGGAGGTTGCTGATGCACTGGAGGCCTCTGGGCATTCCCAGAGCCAAAGCTCCACTGGGAATGTTTCCTTTTCACTCCATTTAGCACTTTTCCCCAAATGAAGCCAGTTTTAGCTTAGTTCCAAATGTGTTTTTGGTACTTCCTGGGCTGTCAGGATTTTCTGGGCACAGAGAGCTGAGTTTCTCACCAGAACTTCCCCACACAAAGCTGTGCAGGACTGGAAGCCACAACCCTCAGCCTCACACAGGATTTTCACCCCATTGGAGCTGGATCCTGGATCCCTGGAGGTTTGAGCTGGGCTTTGCCAGACTCCAGTTCCCTGCTCCAGTGGGGTGAAGTCCCCTCTGGAGCTCAGGAGCCAGTGCCAGCTCTGCCCCCATTGCCCTCACCTCGGGTCAACCTCCAGCTCTAATTATTCACCAGGTTCCAGTCCTAAGGTCCAAACTGCCTTTTGACTGATTAATCCTTGGATTTTAGGATATTGAAGGGAAATTCTCTCCCTGAGGGTGGAGCACAGGGTGCCCAGAGGAGCTGTAGCTGCCCCTGGATCCCTGGAATTGTCCAAGGCCAGGCTGGACAGGGCTTGGAGCAACCTGGGACAGTGGGAGGTGTCCCTGCCATGGCAGGGGTGGCACTGGGTGGGCTTTAAGGTCCCTCCAACCCAAACCATCCCAGGATTCTCCCAGCTCAGGGGACATCCACGTGAGCCCTGGAAGTGTGGAAGGAAAGGATTTTTGGAGTGGTGTCCCCTGAGATGTTGCAGTGGGAGAAAACTGTGGGAGTGCCAGGGGTGAGGGCACAGCAGAGCATCCTCCCCATGCTGTGCCAGGAGGATCCAGCTGGAATTCCTCCATTCCTTCTGTGCCAGGGGGTTCCAGTTGGAATTTTAGCTGGAATTCCTCCGTTCCTGCCTTGCCAGGAGAGAGCCAGCTGGAATTCCTCCATTCCTGCCATGCCAGGAGGATCCAGCTGGAATTTTAGCTGGAATTGCTCCATTCCTGCTGTGCCAGGAGGATCCAGTTGGAATTCTTCCATTCCTTCTGTGCCAGGAGGATCCAGCTGGAATTCCTCCTGGAATTCCTCCATTCCCGCCGTGCCAGGAGGATCCAGCTGGAATTCCACGCCGCCCTGCAGTTTGTGGATGCGGGCACGGGAGGGTGCCCGTGCCTTTCCTAACCCTCGCAGGCCGGGAAGGGCAGGAGGAGGATGCTCCTGTGGGATCCCCTGTAGCAGCGAGGAAACATCCCGGGAGCCAAACCCCCCGGGGATGGTGTAAATAAGGATGGGACATTTTCATGGAAATCTGGCTGGAAATGGGATTTTAGCAGGAATGTTAAAGAGCTGAGGGTGGGGAGCTCCAGGCAGCGCCTGGCGCTGAGGATTCAGGGTGCGATCCCGCAGGATGGATCCCATCCCATCAATCCCATCAATCCCATCTCCCCGAACCCCTGGACACTCAGAATTCTGCTCTTCCCCCCCCTCACTCCATGGCCCGGGCATTCCCTCTGCCATCCCTCCTCATTTAATTATCCCGCTAATGACAATCCTGCCTTAACGAGAGGATTTCGCTTAGTCGGGAGCAGCCGCCCCGGCCCGGCTTTAACGACACAAATTAAATTACGTTTCCAGGCCGACCCGAACTTCCCTGATTGTTTAAGAAATCACTCATTTCCTCCCCCGTAGCCTCCAGCTGACCTCCCTTTTTGAGTTTTGCCGGTTTTTTTTCCCCCACATGCCACGCACGGGACCTGCCCCTGACCCTCCTCGGGATGGCTCCAGCCGCCGGCAAAGCATCCAGAGCCCGCCGAGATTTAGATTAATTCTCTAATAAGACAACAAGCCCTATAGAAATGATGTTATCCAAGGAAAAGGAAAATGACCTGGAGGCACTCGGAAAAGCTCTAATTACCGCTATTCCTTGGAGCCGGTGCCTGGCTGCTCCTCCTGGAATTCTCAGTCGCGTTTCCAGCATCGCAGGGATGGCTCCTTTTATATTTGTGTGATTTTATTTCATTTTAATTTTTGATCTACACGTTTTCCCACTCCAAAAAGCCAAGATCTCAAAGCAGCACTTTTGGGGGGTTACACATCCTTTCAGACAGGGAGCCCAGCCCGATTTGGGATGCTCTGGCATTCCCAGCAAACGTTGCCTTCATCCCAAGCTGTGCCGTGTCCCATCCCTTTGGTGGCCTTTGCCATCAGTTTGCTTCAAAGGGATTATTTGGGTTCTTTTTGGGGCTGTGAAAATGCAGGTTTTGTGTTAATGACAGGAAATAAAGCGGTGGAAATTAGGAAAAAAAACTACCCCATCATGGTTTCCTGGAGACACAGGGCTGGAATGAGGAGAGGAGCCTCCATCACCTCACCTGCTCCATGCCAGACCTCACCTGTCCTCCAGCACCTCCAGCTGCAGAAAATCCAAGGTTTATTCCAATTCATTCACCAATAAAAACTTCATCTCCCCATCCCAAATCCCACCTCTCACTCCCTGATCCCATTCCCCAAGTCTGGCTAATCTGCCTGAACCTCCCAGAGCCACGAGGTGGGGAAATTTGTTTTCTGTTTGTGGTGTGTGTTAATTAGGGAGATAACGACTGGAGACATCCAGAGCGAGTCTGAGCACGCCGGAAAAATGTTTAGCCCAAGGAAAATTTTAATCCCTTTTTTTTTTTACCCTTCCCTGGCTGTTGAGATCTGACTTTTTAAGGCAATTAGTGAGGGTTTAGCTGTTAATCAGTCATACTTAGACACTTGCTTTGGGGTCTTATCTCCTGCTCTCAAGTGAGCATCGCCTGCAATCCTGAGGTTCATTTTTGATGTGGGAAATGCCTGTCCCAGGTGTGTTCCTGTGCTCAGCACTGGCTGCACGTGGGAGCTTTAGGTGGGATCACAGGAAAATCTTTTAGTGGTAAAACCCTGGATCTGGCTGGTGGAGCCACCAGCCCTGGAAAAAAAAATTGAGAATTTGTGGATGTGGTCCCTGAGGATGTGAGTGACCGTGGTGGTGCTGCTGGTTGGGCTGGGTGAGCTTTTTTTTTTTTTTGGAAAGGTCTTTTCCAACCTTAACAATTCCATATTCCATGCCTGGAGAGCTGTGTCCACCTCCCAGGAGCACCCCAGGTTTTTGAGGGTTCCTTGTGGACCTGGCTGGGGTGGGACTGACCCCCCCTGTGCTGTGGGATGGAGCCAGCACGGGAATGTCACAGCTCTGCCCCTGGGTGACCCCAAACCACATCACCCGTGGCCCTGGGGGAGGGTTCACCAGGGAAAATGTTCCAGGCTGTGCCAGCATCACTCCAGCCCTGTGCCAGCATCACCCTGGCCCTGGAGTGCTGAGTCAGGCTTCTGCCAGCACCAGTCCAGCCCTCCCAGCACTGCTCCAGCCCTTCCCCAGCATTATTCCAGCCCTGCCAGCACCAGTTCAGCTTTCCCAGCACTGCTCCAGCCCATGTCAGCATCATCCCAGCCCTGTGAGCATCATCCCAGCCCTGTCAGCAGCATCCCAGCCCTGTGAGCATCAGTCCAGCACTCCCAGCATCATCCCAGCCCTGTGAGCATCATCCCAGCCCTGTCAGCAGCATCCCAGCCCTGTGAGCATCAGTCCAGCACTCCCAGCATCATCCCAGCCCTGCCAGCAGCAGTTCAGGTTTCCAGCCCCATGTCAGCGTCATCCCAGCCCTGCCAGCATCCACCCCAAAATGCCACGAGCCCAAACCCCCGCGGTGAGGGCGGTGGGGCTCCGTCCCCACGTGGCTGCTCTTTCAAACGATCCACTTGCCTGTCTGCGGTAATGATTTGTTGCTTGTAAAGCCGCCGTGATTAACTACAGTTTAGCCTCCTGGTTTCATGTCTTATCATGTTTCATCTCGCACAAAAGACATTTACAGTCTATTTTCAACTTCAAAGCAAATGCTTCTTGCGTGACCATTAGGGCAGGCAAATATTTAAGCAGAACCTGTATGGTATTAGTGTCTCTTGATGTTCCCTGCTGAGTGAGGATGGATGGCTGCCCCAAAAGGCAGCTTTTTCCTATTGTTTTATGCACCAGTGATTAATATTTCATGTTCCCACTGTTACAGATTTGCTGGCTGGCGCTGGCCTGCCCTGACAGCGCTTTTTTCGTGTCTTACATGTCCAGCTTTTGTGCACTTGGATATGGGGAGTGTGACTCTTGGCAAGGTCCTCTGGGCTTATTGAAGCCTCCTGGCTGAATTTTTTGAATTAGGTTTGTCTTGGTGATGTTGGGGAGGGTGGTGTGCTCTCCTTCCCCACCCACACCTCTGTCCTGTCCCTTCATGGAGCTCTTGGCTGCCCCAAATTTTGGGTGGGGATGGGAACAGCACCAAGGGAATGGATCCTGCAGCAGCCAAGGGTGAGGCTGGGTCCTGCCCTACAGAGATGTGGGGTGAGAGGCTGCTCCCATCCCTGGTGACACAGCTCTCTGTGACACTGGTGTCACCCTGGCACTGCCACCACAGCCTGGCACTGCCTCGGGAGCTCCAGAGCAGGAAACACAGCCTTTGCACTGGATCCACCACCACTTCCACACCGCAATTCCCAAAAACTCCACCGAATTCCCACCCAGCCTTGTCAGGGCAGGATGAAAACAACCCAGGATCAAATTCCTCTGCTTTGAAGCCCCACTGGTGAGTGTTTGTCAGAACAGTAAATTAGAATAAACCCAGGAACCGTGAGGGCAAGCTCTGCTTATCCTCCAGCCTGGAGTTCATCTAATTCAATTAGCATGACCAGTAAATAGAGCTCACTTTAATTCACATGCAGGGGTTGTTGTGGCTCGATTCTTTAATTTCAGGAGTAGGGGAGCTGTGGGAAGACTGCCAAGAATTTCTGCAGAACCCACATTTGCTCTGGGTGCTCAGAGGCCAAATTATGTTTGGGATGAGGTGAGAGCTCCCCACAGCACCTGGGAGGGTACAAGGACTTTAAACTCTCATTATCAGGTGGAAAATAAAGGAAATAAATAAAATAAAAGGAAAATAAAAGGCTTGAAAGCCATCAGGAATAAGGGATAAGTGGTGGAGTTTATTTAAAGAGGAAAAGCTGAGCTCAGGAGCGATGCTGTGTCTGCAGGGCTGGGCTCATTCCTCCCGGATTATTTTAAATTTGAGCATATTTTCTGCATCACAGTCTATCTTTGTTCCCCTCTGACGTCTCGGGATTTTATGGCCGGGGCTGTTCCTGCCAGCTCTGCTGGAAATCAACTCCTCAGCTTTAAACTCAATCTCGCCCGCATCCCGCTCAAAGCCAGGCTCTAAATTAGTTAATCTCGGATTAATTTAAACCGCTGGCTCCGATGGGTGAAGCACCAAGGCTGTGGCAGGGGTGTAACCTCTCACAGCCCATCCCGTGTCTGTCTGTCTGTCTGCCGGGATAAACTCACCCCGGGGAGCGGGACAGACAGAACCGGGGTGCTCTGCTCGTTTTCCCGGAATTCGGGGCAGAGTTTGGGGGTGCAGGTGAGGGATCAGGGGCTGAAGGAGCCGGGGGGCGGTGCCAGGCGGGGATGAAACGGGAACAGGGAGAGGCTGGGATTTGCCAATACGAGTTTTTGCGAGAGGGATCGGGGCGAGACGGATCCTGCCTTCAGTCGCAGCTGCTCACGTGTGTGAGTCGCCCAAATATGTGAGGTATTTGTTTAATTTCTCCATTTGAGGCCAGCGCCGTGTCCTGATGCTTATCAAACCTGGGGCTTGGACCAGGGGAGGAATTGTGCTCTCCTGTTCATCTAAGATATAATTTAAATCCTCAAAAAAGGAATTGTGTTCTCCTCTTGATCGAAGATATAATTTAAATCCTCAAAATTTGGCTCAGATTGAACCCGTGTGTGAGTTTGAGTTGGGGCAGGGTTGTTTTCACCCAGGGTTTGTGCTTTGTGTGACAGCAGGATGATGGCGGGATGGGTTTTGGATCCCGGATTTTGGATCCCAGCATCCCGTGGAAGCGAGAACATCCAAAGGGAGCTGCGAGCACCTGAGCTCAGCCTCGGGCCAGGCTGTGATTCTTCCCGATTCTTCCCAGGCTGTTCGCAGCATCCTGGGGAAATAACTCATCTGGTGCCGGGGTCCAGCTCCACCCGCCCGGCTGAGCTTCCCGGGAGAGCTCCCAGCCCACGAGGAAGCTCCGAGGACTGCAAAACCATAAAGCAGTCCGTAAAATTAGCGGCTAATTAGCAGCGACTGCAGGGTACATCGCACCGCGGGCTCCTCAGCCCCAGACGTTGCGTAGTCCAGAGCCAGCACCTCGTAATTGCAAAATTAGGGAAAAGAAAAAAAAAAAGAAAAAAAAAAAAAAGAAAAAAAAAAGGGATTTGTTGCTATGAATGATAAGAGGGAATGGAAACACCTCCCAGCAGAGCTCTGGCAAGGCGGCATCTGCCACGGAGAGATTGGGCTGGAACAGGGCTGGTGTCCCCTGCCACCAAATCCATTGTCCCCTGCTGTGGCACGGAGGGACGGGCTGACACAGAACGGCAAATAACCAACCAAACAAAACCAACCCAAAAAACGGATCAACAAATAACCCCTGCACTCGGGTTATTGTTGGTGAATGTGCAGGGTTGGGATTTTCCCTTCCCTCTGCTCCGGTTGCAGGCGGCCGCGGAGGGGCCGAGGACTGCAAAGCATTTGCTGCAGAATCCGAGGAATTTGGAGTGAAACCCCCAAAGAAATTAAGGACAGATGGGTTAGAGGGGGGAAAAAAGAAACCCAAATTCCTTCTGCTGCTTGGTGCCTGCCTCCAGGGCACTGCCTCGTCCCTGCTGGGGCTGTGCTGAGGGGACAGAGGGAGGGATGGATCCATGGATGGATGGATGGATGGACGGATGGATGGATGGATGGATGGATGGATGGATGGATGGATGGACACCAGGACTCTGCCCAGGGGATGATGCTCCTCCCCAAGGCTGACCCTGCTGGCTCCGGAGGACTCGAGGCTCCTCTGAGTTCTCATCCCACAACGGGATAAGAGGAAAAGAAACCTCTCCTCCTCCAACCAACATCTCCCGGTGAGGCTCCGGGGCCGGGCCGACCCCGGCGGCTGCCTGGGGTGTCAGTGTCACCCCTGGACCCGTGTTTACGTGCTGTAATCACCGGGATTTGGAGTTTTCTGCTCGGGCTGGCGCTGGCAGAGTCACCCAACACCTGCGTGCTGACTTCAGCACCTCAAACATTTCTGATGCAATTCCTTTTATTCCCCTCCTGAAGCAAACGCGATGTGTTAATGGGTGGAAACGGAGCATAATCGGTCCTTTGTGTGGGATCAGTCGGAGGGGAAATCGCTGCAGTTTGGTTGCAAAACTCGAGCTGCAAACAGGTTTGGGGTGGGACCCACCTGGGCTTGGGATGGCGGAGAGAGGAACCTCCTGCGGAGCTGCTGGGATGGGAAATGGGCATCTCCTCCTCTCTGTGGGTAGAGCCGAGGGCCAGGGCTCGTCCCCAGGCTGTGTTTGATGTGCTCCCATGTGCCAGGCGGAGGGAAACCACATCCAGATGCAGGCACCGCTGGCAGAGCCGCGGCCGGGCCGGGGGACGAGGCCGAGGCTTTGCGTTTGCGGCGCTCCAGATGCGAACAATGAGGCCAAGGGATCTTGATTTCATCTGTCGAGTAATTGGGCTGGAAGTTTGTGATGGTAATGACTCCACATCAAGCGCTCAGCGCTCAGATGTGACCCATCCCCGGCCGGGGGGGGGCGGGGGCCGCAGCCCGCGGTGGCCGTGATGAATATCCCCCAGATGTTCTGCCCCAGATGTTGTCCCGCAGGGGAGGCCAGACCCACACGTGTGTTGTTAATAACGCCAAAGATCTGAGGTTAAAAATGACCACGGGGCGTTCACGTGAGCCCCGGGCCCGCTGGGGGTGGTGGGACAGGGGCTGGGGGGGGCTGGCCCCATGTCCTGGCTCCGTGCTGGGTGGGGTGGGGGCACTCCCAGCACTGAAGAGACCCCACCAGGCAGCCCTGGGTGCTCTGGGGATGCTCCACACCCACCAGAGTTGAAGATGGGGGTGACAGGAGGGACAGGGATGCTCTGGCAGGCACGTCAGGGAAATCCCAAAGTTTGTCCCAGTTCCAGCATTGGGCTGAATTTAAAGCCCGGGCTGCCTCTGGGGTGTTGTCCCCAAAGCTCTCCAGCATTGGGATGCAAATCCTGCCTGTGGCCACATGAGATCCCGAGGAAGTGCCTGGAAAATGTCCATGGGGACTCGAGCCCTGGTGCAGGAGGGAATTTGGGTCTGCCAGGGTCTCACCCTCAAGGTGTGATCCTAAAAACCTGTCCCCAGCATTTTGGATTTCTGTTTTTACCTGTGCTCAGCAGCTGGGTTTGAGGTGGGAACAACCATCTCCGTGGTCCTGTGCTCCCTCCAGAGAGGATTCCTGGCTCTGCCCTGCTCCAGGGGCTTTATCCATGAACCTTCCATGGGCTGGAGCTGCTGGGATGGGTTTGGAGTTGCTGGGATGGGTTTGGAGCTGCTGGGATGGGTTTGGAGCTGCTGGGATGTGTTCGGCAGGAGGGGAGGGACAGGTCCCGCGTGGATGAGCCAGGTCTGGGGATGGAACCTGCTGCTCCAGTGGGGAGTGACAGGAGAAATTTTTTTCACTCAAATATTTGGATGATTTGAGGTGTGGGGATGCTGCCCTGGGACTCTCCCGGGCTGAGGAGCTTTGCTGCTGATATTCCTGAAAGCTTCTGTCGTCCAGAACAATCCCTGCCTCCTTCCCACAGCTCCGACGAGCCCTGACCTGTTTTTTTTTGGGAGGGGATGGGAAGGGACAGGACCCGGAGGGTCACCCAGCAGTGCTGATCCTGTGGGAACCAGAAGCCAACAGCCCCCAAGGAAGGGGATCCCCATCACCTTTGGTTCCTAAATGGAACCTCCAGAGCTTTTTTCACGGCGGGGGTGCGAGGGATGCCCGCGGGCAGATCCCGGAGGTGCGTGGGCAATCCCGGATGGTTGGAACACGAGGAATCGCAGCGCTGAGGAGCGCGCCCCGCTCCCCCTCCCGCTCTGGAGCCTTTCCAGCCTCTCCCTGCCGATTGCTGCGGCATGTGCACCCCAGATGATGAGAGACGAGGGGCTGGGCTCTGCCGGCGGGGTGGGGCCCTGCTCTGCAGCTCCCGTTCTGCTCCTCACTCCCACGGGAGACACAAGGTTTTGGTGAAAATTGGGTGTTTTTCACCCGGAATGTGGGGGTGTGGCTGCAGCAGGACCTGCTGCCCCCATCCACTGCTTGGGAATGAGCGTCACGGGATCCTGGCGTGGTTTGGGTGGAAGGGACCTTGAATCCCATCCAGTGTCACCCCTGGACACCTCCCACTGTCCCAGGCTGCTCCAAGCCCTGTCCAACCTGGCCTGGGACACTTCCAGGGATGAGAGCTCCACGCTGGCCCAGGGACCATCCCTGCCATGCTGGGGGTGAAAATTCAGGGTTCTGACCTGAAGTGGGAGCCTGATTCTGCTGCTGCTTCTGAAATTCAGTTTTTAACACCTTAAACTCTGGAATCTCATTGCCCACAGAGGAGGTTTGGCTGGGGGTGCAGCTGGCCAGGGTTTGATCCAGTGCTGCCTTTTGCCTCCCTCTTTGACCCCACATTTTTTCCTGTTTCCCAACCCCACCAACCCCTGAAGAAGGACACTGGGAGTGTTTTGAACCCCCTTTTCCCCCCTCCATCCATTTGAGACGTTTTCCTCCAAACCTCACTTTGTGTCTCATTGTTGCTGGGCTCTGCTCCAGATGTTCCAATCCTGGATCCCACACCTTTCTCTCCCTTTGGCCACTGGATATTTGGCTGAACCAGATCCAAATGAAAGCTACCCCCCACCTGTGCATAGAATTAGCAGCGGGCATGCCAGACCTCCATGGACTCATAAACGTGGCCATCTGCACCTGGCAACAAGATTTTTTAATGGCAAACAAGGAAAACACTCCCTGCTCCTAAATGGGTTGAGGGTTTTTTTTTTTTTCCTCTAGAAAAAAAAAAAAAAAAGGAAAAAAAGAGGAAACTTGTAAATGATTTGCTTGGAAAAAGCCATTTCCCACAGAGATTGGGCACAGCCTCGGGGAGCTCGTGGCTGTGACTCAGGGGAAGGAGGATGAGTCCCAGCTGCTGGGTTGGGAACAGCTCTGTGCGGTTCCCAGCTGCTCTGGGGACAGTTTGGGACAGGATTCTCCAGCCCTGCCCTCCGAGGTGACGAGCTGGGTCTGTCCTAGGGCACAGAGCCAGTCCTGTGCTCCTGGGGGAGCATCCTCGGGGCTGCCAGCCCTGCTCTGCCATCCTCACTCGCTCCAGGGGCTGCTCCTGCACCTCCCAGGCTCCCCAGTCCCACCCTGGGGCCGTCCCAGTGCCTCTGGCACAGCCCCCAGCCCTGCACCAGGGAAATATTCTCCAGGGCACGGTTTTGGGATAAAAAAGTGTGATTAAACCATGCAGTGACCCTCTTGCTAGCCTGCTGTAGATGTATTTTAAACAAGAAATTAGAGAATTGGGAATTCCCTGAGTGGTTTGGGGGGGAAGGGACCTTCAATCCCATCCAGTGTCATCCCCGACATCTCCCATTATCCCAGGGTGCTCCAAGCCCTGTCCAGCAAGGCTTTGGATCGCACTGCTGAGGCCAGGAGAGGTTCCCTGATGTTCCTCTCCTCCCTGAGAGCTGAGCTGGTGCCTCATTCCCCCACCCCAATCGACATCATTGATTTGGACCTTCTCTGGAAGCCAGCCCCGCGTGCTGGAAGAGCAGCAGGAGGAATTCCTGCACTCCCAGCATGGATGGGCTGCTCCAGCCATTATTGGGATGCTTCCAAGCTCATTAGGGAGATGTCTGCTTGCCGTGTAATTACCTCTAAATGAGCTCAGCGATGAACACAAGTGTCATTAGGGTTCCAGGAGCCGCTGGGCTGGTGAGGAGCAGGTGAGGAGCTGTCAGGACAGCCCTGGGGAGGCTCCTGGGGCAGGGATCAGCAGGAATAACCACGGGGATGTGAGAGAGTGACCCCAGCAAATCCTCAGGGACTGACCCCGCCTCATCCCTGGGGTTTTGGGGCTGTAACACCCAATCTAGAATTCCCAATCCAGCAGGCTCCAAGCCTGCATCCATCACTCGCTGTCTGGCTCCTCCCAAAGGAGATTTTCCCCACTGGAAATGCTCCTGCTGCTCCACACACCCAGCCAGGATACACCAATCCCTCTGCTCCCACAGACCTGCATGCCCAGACACTGGGTTACAGCAAATTAAACAGCAAAAAAAAAAGTCACTTTTGTGCCTCCTCCCATCCCTGGAATTTTTTTTTACTGCCAGGATGATGAGAAATTTGTGTCACTTCTGTGTCCCCACCCAGGAGGGCACCGAGAAGGGAATAACTGCTCCCAGTTTGTGTGAGATGGGAAATGAGGAGGGGACTGGGCTCAGGGCAGTGTCAGAGTCCCAGGGATGGGGTTTGCTCTGAACTCTGTGGCTCTGCCTGCCCCAATAAAAATTGCACATTTCATGTCTGTTATTTTTTAAATTGAAGTTTAAAAAAAAAACCCCAAACCAGTGGGTTTTGGCTGCTTTATCCCCTTACTGGGATTATTTAAATCAAAAGCAGAAATGAGAGGGGGGGAGGCTCCTTTTGTGACTCCAGCTGGATGGGAGCCAGACTTGGAGGGGGTCCCCTGGTCCTGCAGGTCACTGTCCCAAAATCCCATCAGCACCACAACACACAGCTGGAGCACCCACATCCTTTTTGGGCTGGTGGAGCCAAAACCCTCCCTGCTGGGATGCTGCTGCCTTCCTGAGCCAGCAGAATGAGTTTGTCCTGTCCACACAGGCTCCAGATTCAGGGCTGGAGGGGGAGCTGAGGTGACCAAAGGTCCTGCTGGTGACAGGGCCAGCAGCCTGGTGGAGCTGAGGGTGTTTTTGTTGCACAAACCCCTCTCCCCCTCCCAGCACAGCTCTGTCTCCAGCTCCCCGGAATCGCTGTAGCCACGGGCAATTTTCTGTGTTCGAGTTTTGCAAAACCATATTAAGAAAAATCTCGCCCTGGCGCTGCTGGCTCTCCTCCAGGCTGGAAATTGCATTCCCCCTGCTTGAAATTCCTCCCGGAGTTTCAGATGGAGAATGTACAACTTCACTTTCCATCTTGAGCTGCTGTCACACATTTTAATAACAGGGGCTGGGCTCCACCCCAGCGGTGGCTGCGTGCCAGGATTCTGGAGAGAACCCGTTGGAGGGGTTGTGGTGAGCCCTGGGATGGTTGTGGTGCTGCTGGAGCTGTGGTTAAGCTCAGCTCAGCCTTTTGGGGTTTGTGGCTTGGTTTTTAATCCTTGGTGAGGAGGTTTTGGTGTCTCCTTTGCTCCAGGTGATGGGGAAGTGGGTGTGGAGGGGGATCAGCTCTGTTCATGATCTGAATCAGGAGATGAGATCCATTCCTCCTCCCTGCTCTAATCCTGATCTCTGATCTGCTCTGGCAGAGCCCTGATGCTCCACTTGTGTCTCTCCCTCTACATCCTGCCTTTCCCCACTGCAGGATCAGAAATCCCCCTGCACTGTGACATCGGTGATGGTTTTTTTCCCCCAAAACCCAGCGGATAAACCTCAAAGCTCGGGGAAAGGCCTTTGCTGAGAGACCCTGGATGGGACAACAGAGGGGTGGTGGCACTGCCAGAGCTCCTGGGGACATGGAGAACTCATGGTGGGGACAGCAAAGAGTGACCCCGTGCCCTGCCCTGGTGGTGCTGTGGGGACACTCCCAGCCCTGCCTAAATCCCGGTGTGACTTTAGGGATAATTCCAGCCCAGTGTGGCTTTAGGGACAGTCCCAGCGCCGTTTCCCAGCCAGGGTCACCGCGCCCGAGGCTGGGACACCCCTCATCCCTTAGGGATGGGGTTTCCTCCCTGCCTCGAGCTGCCTTTTATGGGCTGCTCTTTGAACCCGAGCAGTTGTGCTGTATTTGTCCAACACTCGCAGCAATCAGGGAAACATTCTCCCTAATTGGATTGGGACGGCCGCAGTAATTGGTGTTTGGGAGCAGCCGGTTCCAATCAAGCTGTGCGCCTTTAATAAGTTTGCTCGCCTTTATCAGCCTGGCAAACTGCGCCTGTGGAGGTGACCTGCTAAATGATCCCCCGTGTTTCTAAAGCATTTTTTCATCCCCGCTGATCCCCCGAGCCCTTTTCTTTCTTTCTTTGCAATAACAAACTCGGGGAAATCCCAGAAATCCCAGAGCAGCCAGGCTGCGGCTCCTGCCTGCCTGTGGTGCTGGGCTGAGGGAGGGTGACAGTTCTGGGGGACCAGGGGGGTGGCAGAGGTGTCACCCTGCTGGTTTGGGGATGGTGCTGTGCTGATTTTGGCCCCTGGTGGCGCTTGGCACTGTTCTGGATCGGGCAGGACCATCCCAGGGTTTATGGGAAGAGCTGATCCCGCTGCTCTGAGCAGGATTTGGCCACGCTCCTGCAGGGAGCATCTCCCTCCCCATGGCCACAATTCCTCTGCTGGAGCCACCAGCCTGGCCCTGGGGCTTCCCAAGGGCTACTCACCCCTTCCAGGACCCAAGGAGGGAAAAACAACCAAGGGCTGCTCACCCCTTCCAGGACCCAAGGAGGGAAAAACAATCTTTGTAGTGCCTTGTTGTGTCCCTTGTTGGGGACAGTCGAGGGTGGTGAGGCCCTGTCACAGCCACCCCTGGGTGGCCACAGAGGTGTGAGGGTGGCCACTGCCAGCCAAGGACACCAAACACGGGGACAACATTACAGAACTCATTTATTTCAACAAAAAAGCCCCGATTTTGCTCAAAACTTGCACGCGAGCTGCCTGTCCGGTGGGGTCTGGGCTGAACCCAGGGACCCCCAGCTCTTCCAGACACGGGGCTGGGGTGACCTTGGGCACATCCCAAGCCCTCGGCGCCTGGCCCTGGCCACAAACTCGTGTTTTAAACCTTTCCCCCAAATTTTGAAGGTGAGAAGGGAATCCTGCGAGCACACTGCGGGCAGCTGGCAGTGCCAGGAGCCGCGGTGGCACCAGCCCTGGCACCGAGGATGAGGAGGGTGAGCCCCCTCCAGCCTTCCCGGAGTCTCCGTGGCTGTGTGTGGACAGAAATTTGTCAGGACGGATCCGCTCGTGCCAAACGTTTCCATTTTGACAAGTTGGCGTTTTCCAAGAGCAACATTCCCCGTCCCAACCCAAACAAGGAGCTGGAGCCGCTCCTGCCCGGCTCCCGTTCCCAAAATCCCGAGCGGAGCTGGCGAGCGGCGCGGTGTGCATGGGAATGTTCTGGTGGCAGCTGCGCTCCCTCGGTGTCACCGCTCCTGTGCCGCTGTCCCCGCTGTCCCCAGGAGGGATCCGGGGCTGTTCCCTCCCTCTGGAAGCGCCGCTGCGGGACAGAGGAGTCGCCGAGAGGCAGCCACGAGAGGGCACAAAGCCCTGCGGCCAGGCAGCCGTGTCACCGTGTCACCGTGTCACCCTGCGGCCTGGCAGCCCTGTCATCGTGTCACCGTGTCACCCTGTCACTGTGTCACTCTGCAGCCCTGTCACAATGTCACCCTGCAGGTTTGTCATCCTGTCCCCATGTCACCCTGTGACCCTGTCACCCTTCAGGTGTGTCACTGTGTCACCCTGTCACTGTGTCCCCCTGTCACTGTGTCACTCTGCAGCCCTGTCACAATGTCACCCTGCAGGTTTGTCATCCTGTCCCCATGTCACCCTGCAGCCCTGTCACTCTGTCACCCTCCAGGTTTGTCACCCCGTCACTGTGTCACCCTGCAGCCCTGTCACTCTGCAGCCCTGTCATAGTGTCACCCTGCAGGTTTCTCACCCCACAGTCCTGTCCCCGTGTCCCCTTGCAGGTTTGTCAACTGCAGCACTGTCCTTGTGTCACCCTGCAGGTTTGTCACGCTGTCCCTGCATCACCCTGCAGATTTGTCACCTCACAGCACTGTCCCTGTGTCACCCCACAGGTTTGTCACCTCACAGCCCTGTCGCTGTGTCCCCCTGCAGGTTTGTCACCCCACAGCCATGTCCCCATGTCACCCTACAGCGCTGTCCCTGTGTCACCCTGCAGCCCTGTCCTCATGTCACCCTGCCACCTTCCCAGTGAGACCCTTCCCTAAAACTGGAATGGTGAGAAGAGAAATGGATGGAAAACGTGGTGAAGTATGGAGAAATGTGGGGAATAATGGAAAAACGTGTGAAAACACAGGGAAATGTGGGAAGTGTGGGGAAAATATGGAAAAACAAGGGAAAATGTGTGGAAATGTGAGAAAATAGATGGAAATGGGTGAAAATGTGAAAAAATATGGGAAATGTGTGGAAATATGGGAAATGGGGGAAAATGTGTGGAAATATGGGAAAATGTGTAAAAATATGGGAAAATAGAGGGAAAATGGGTAAAAATATGGAAAAACGTGGGAAAATGTGTGGAAATGTGGGAAATGGGTAAAAATATGGAAAAGATGGGAAAATGTGTGGAAATGTGGGAAATGGGTAAAAATATGGAAAAGATGGGAAAACGTGTGGAAATGTGGGAAATGGGTAAAAACGCGGTAAAAAATGGGAAAATGTGTAAAAACATGGGAAAATGCGTGGAAATGTGGAAAATGGGTAAAAAGACGGAAAAAACATGGGAAAACGTGGGGAAATAGAGGGAAGCGTGGGGAAAAGTTGAAAACACGGAGTAACACGGGGAAATGCGGGGAAAACAAGGGGAGAAAAGGAGAATACGCGGAAAATATGTGATTATATGTGATTACAAACGTGTCCCCGCCGCGCCCTGAGCAGGTCCCCGTGACAGCCACGCGTGGGGGTGGCCCTGTCCCCGCGTGTGCCGCGCCCTCTCTCCGCGCTCCCAATCCCCTCCCTCCTCATCCCCGCCGTCCTCCCCTTCTTCCCTTCCCCTGCTCGGGGCGTCACCGCCCCACGCGCGTGTCCTCGCCCTCCCCCGCCCCGCGGGTGGGCGTGGGGCTTTAGGGGGGCGCCGGGGCCGGGCGGGGATGCTCCGAGAGGGGGGTGCGGGGATGCGCGGCCCCCGATGGGATGTAGCGGGCNTGTTCCCTTGTCCCCGTGTCGCCGTTCCCTCCTGTCCCCGTGTCCCCTTGTCGCCGTTTCCTCTCTGTTCCCTTGTCCCCGTGTCGCCGTTCCCTCCTGTCCCCGTGTCCCCTTGTCGCCGTTTCCTCTCTGTTCCCTTGTCCCCGTGTCGCCGTTCCCTCCTGTCCCCGTGTCCCCTTGTCGCCGTTTCCTCTCTGTTCCCTTGTCCCCGTGTCGCCGTTCCCTCCTGTCCCCGTGTCCCCTTGTCGCCGTTTCCTCTCTGTTCCCTTGTCCCCGTGTCGCCGTTTTCTCCCTGTCCCCGCGTCCCCCTTGTCCCCGCTCCTCCCATCCCGCATCCCACCCGGCCAGGGATGAAGCCGGCAGCACAAACGAGCTCGTTTAACTCCCCAGCTTTGCGATTTTAACCTTTAGCGCTTTATCCCCAGCCGTGCCCCCGTTTCCCCACCGGCTTCCTTTAGGAATTGTTTTATTCGTGTGGTTTAAAAAAAAAACAAAAAACAGAAATGAGCGAGGACCTCAGGCTTGATCCTGGCTGTGTTTGGGGAGCGGGCGAGGGGTGAATCCGCGGGATGCTCGCTGGGTTTGTGGCAAAGGGCAGAGCTGGAGTCATCCGAGGGAGTTTGTTTTTTGAGCTTTTCGATGGGATTGAACTCTTCAGGCGATAAAGCATTCGGAAGAGCAGCTACCGTGCATGTGGAGTGTATTAAACTCGCGTCTCCTGGCCAGCCCCAGAGCGGCTGGGCCAAGCGGAGTCGGGAGCGATAAGTCCCTTGAAGCCGGGGATGGAATCTGCCCCGTTATTTTGAAGGCAATCCAAACGTGTCGATGTATGAAAGCGCCGTGGTGTTCTCGGGAAACATCTGAAAATAATCAAAGGAGTAGCTCGCTGTCCTTCCTGCCTCCCCATCCCTTCTCCCCGAGCCCCGCGGGAATACCGCATTTCTTTATGGTTTTTTTTTTTGGAGGGGAGGTTGCGGCTTCCCAATCCTCGCTAAAGTAACAACCTGTGAAAAATCAGCGTGTTTAATGGAAAGAGTAATTTTAGTGGTAATTTTACCCGCAGAGTTTCAGCTCTCTGAGCCCACATCTGGGCTGTAAAGTTACGACTTAACACACCTTCAAAACCCAGTAAGTAGCGGCGCTTATTTTTATGGCTGCATTAATATCGCCGTGATTTATGAGCTCATTCCTCAGCTCCGTTCGGGTCCGCGCTGCTCGAGGAGCAATAATGATGATCACTAATCTTTTTTTTTTTTTTT
>VXBI01010635.1:88539-126686 GCA_013397375.1 Toxostoma redivivum
GATGGATGGATGGATGGATGGATGAATGGAAGCATGGTGGGTTCTGGTTCTGTCGCAGTTCCATGCTGATGTCACCCCCTGACAGGTGGCTCCAGCTTCCTTGTGTCCCCCAGGGCTGTGGCTGTGTCCCCAGGGCTGTGGCTGTGTCCCCCAGGGCTGTGGCTGTGTCCCCAGGGCTGTGGTTGTGTCTCTCTGGGTGTTTATATCACATCCCTCATTCCTCCCAGTTGGTGATGAAGGTGTCCCCAGTCACCCCAGATCCCTGCTCTGTTTTAGGGAACCCTCAGGGACAATCCCCTCAATGTCCCCCAGCCCCTGGGGGGACAGTGGGGACATTGCCTGTGCTGAGCTCAGCCCCACAGAACATCCCAAACTGGGACAGACCCACGGATCCAACTCATCCCTGCTGAGGAGTCCTGAGGGGAGCAGAGGTGACCTCAGAGCCCCCAGCCCTGGGCAGGGCATGGAGCTGGGACCCCCAGAGGGTCACCCTCGTTAGCCTGAGTGTGACAAGCTGCTTAATTACCCCCTGTGCCATCAGAAGGGCCATGTGGGGCTGGTGTCACTCAGCCACCGCATCCCTGCCCCGTTTGATCTCGTTACAAGGCAGATAATGAGGGACAGCCTTGTTCAGTTCTGATCTCGCTGTGAGTATTAAAAATTCATATTTTGCTGCTTTGAGGGGGATCAGGAGGCGTGTGAGGTGTCTTGCATCCACAGGCTGAGCAGGGATCACACCCAGGCCTCAGCCATGCTAAAGGCTCATAAAACCTGAATTACTGAGCAGGAACTGTGAAGGGCAGATTCCTTTCAGCATTAATCACTCTGGTGGTGCAAGAGTTTTTCTAAACATGTTTTTCTGGGCGAAATGCCTTTAAATAAAGGCTCACAGGTTTAGTGAGCACCTAACTCCAGCTGTGTCCAGCTGTGTGAGCCTCCTGTCAGCGTCACAACCAAACAAGCTGCTGCAGGTGTCAACACACACCTGGATCTTGGGGGGTTTCTGGTTTCATGACACCGAGGGCTGATGGCTTCCACACTCAGCTCTGTGTGTGTGATGCACCCAGCTCTGACCCCAAAACCAGCCCCAAAGCCCCACTCCTGCTGGAGCTGAGCTGATGGATACAGAGCAGGGGTGAGCAGAGCCCTTTGGAATGAAATCTGGCTGTGAGACCCCCTGAGCTGAGCTGGGAGGCTCCTGGGGACAGATCTCACTCTTTGCATGCAGCTGAAGATAAATTAAAGCACGATCTGGGTGGAGGATGGGGTGGGAACTCCTCTGGTTTTATCAGGAATCCCCAGAGATTCGATGATTTTTGAGTCATGGAGCCTTGGCACAGGGAGAGTTTCAGTTCTTGCTTGAAGCCAGCATGTCCTGGAGACAAGAAAACTGTCCAGGAATCAGGAGAACTACGGGCTGTGTGAGTGTGCAGAGCTGTGTTTGAACACAACCCCAGTTTGAGCTGGAAGTGGGCTGGAGGTGGTTCCTGTTCTTCTGACCTGCAGCAAAACCTCAGCAGCAGAGGTTACAAAACCATTTGGAGATGTAAACATCTCCCAGAACATCTCCCAGGCAAAAAAAAAAAACCCAAAACCTCTTCCAAACCATCTCTCAGGGAAAAAAAAAGCCCCAAATCATCTCCCATTCTATAAAAACCCCCAAAGCATCTTCCATGCCATAAAAACCCCCAAACCAGCTCCTGAACTATCTCCCAGGCCATAAAAACCCCCAAAACATCTTCCATGCCATAAAAATCCCCCAAACCATTTCCCAAACCATCTNAAAAACCCCCCAAACCAGCTCCTGAACTACCCCCCAGGCCATAAAAACCCCCAAAACATCTTCCATGCCATAAAAATCCCCCAAACCATTTCCCAAACCATCTCCCATGCCATAAAACCCCCCAAACCATTTCCTAAATCATCTCCCATGCCATAAAATCCCCCAAACCATTTCCCAAACCATCTCCCATGCCATAAAAGCCCCCAAACCATTTCCTAAATCATCTCCCAGGCCATAAAAACCCCCAAACTGGAGGCAGCCCAATGAGGAACAGTGGCTCACTGTGATTTTAGGACCAGATGGGAGCAGTGGGGGGCAGCAGGAGGTGGAAGGTGCTGGGGTGTCCCCAGAGCCAGGCAGGTTTGTCCTGTGCCACCTCACCCCGGCCAGGACGAGGCACCACACGTGCTGCCAGCTCCCCCATCACCGTGCAGGACAGAGGAGCACAACTTGAAAAGAGCAAGGAGAACTGTTGCCACTTCAAAACCCAGCTGGGAATTGATGCCAGGCCTCCAACAGACTGATGCTCCTTTCTTCTCCCGTTAATTAATTCCTCTGCCTGCAGTGAATTTCCATCTTTTATTTGTGCAGCAATCAAAGGCAGCGAGGCTCACATTAGGAACAGACCCATCCAACCTTTTTTTAATCTTCCTGCCTCAGCTCCTCGCCCTCTCCTCGTGCTGCCACGCTGCAGCTGAAGCACAGATGCCAGGAGATGGCTTTGCTGGAGGAGGGAAGGGGCAGAGCTTGCTCCCAGCAGGGCTCCTTTGGTGCTCAGAGGAGGGAGAAGAGGGCTGGGATCTGCTCACAGACACAAACAGGCAATTATGGGGTCACCTGAGAAGTGCCTGGTGATTTACAGCATCGTTAAAAGGTGATGGTAAAAAGTAGGGAAGATTTGTAGCATCTGCATGGAAACCCCGTCCCTGACCCTCACACCCCAGATAGCGAGAGATTAAATATCCAGGGAGCCTGGGGATGGCTTTGAGGGAGAGCCCTGCACATCTGGCAGTGCTTGGCCTGATGCTGAAGCCCCTGGACCGTGTGTAATGAAATGGAATTCCTTCCTTGCCCTGCTGCGGGCTGGGAGAGGCTCTGCCTGCGTGGTGGGAGAGGAAGGTGCAGCCAAAGTGATGAGGATGTGAAGGTGAAGAGGTTTTGGAACCCTGGGCACTGAGAATTTTTAGATTTTTCTGTGCTGTCAGGCACTGAGCCCCAGGAGAACACACTGCTTGTGGTCTGAGGCTGTGGAGAAGGCTTCCAAAATTGAATGATAGAATTAAGATCATGGGTGTGCAGTTTGAATAGAAGTGTGTAATATCACAGGGTGGAAAACTTAGAGTTTAAGGTTTTAGAATATAGTAATAGATATAAAACAGGATGGAGGCTTTAGGGCAGAGGTTTTGTCCTTTTTCTTCTTCCCCTTCTTCTTCACCTTCTTCTCAATGGGTTTGGGTGACATTGTGTGATTGGGTAGAAAATTCTGCATTTGGTTATTGGGTTAAAAATAAAAATAATTTAGGTGTCATTTCTTAATTAGCAAGTCTACCCTTAAAAGGCCTTGCAGAGAGAGAGACACATCTCCATTTTTAGTTTGTTAGCTTGAAGTGATGTAGAAATCATGGTTTGTGGGACTGTAATATAGATATTCCATGTTTTATCCCATATTATCCCATGTTATCCCATGTTTTATCCCATATTATATCCAATGTGTTATCCCATATTATCCCATATTATATCATGTGTTTTCCCATGTTTTATCCCATGATATCCCATATTATCCCATGTGTTTCCCATGTTTTATCCCACATTTTATCCCATATTTTATCCCATATTACCCCATGCGTTATCCCATGTGTTATCCCATGTTTTATCCCATGTTATCTCATGTTTTTTCCCATGTTTTATCCCATGGTATCCCATGTGTTATCCCATGTTATCCTGTGTGTTATCCCGTGTTTTATCCCATATTATCCCATGTTTTATCCCATATTATCTCATATTTTATCCCATGTGTTATCCCATGCTTTACCCCATGTTTTAGCCCACATTTTATCCCATATTATACCATGGTTTTTTTCCCATGTTATCCATGTGTTATCCCATGTTTATCCCATGTTATTCCAAGTTTTATCCCGTGTGTTATCCCATGGTTTATCCCATGTTTAATCCTGTGTTTAATTCCATGTTATCCCATGTTTAATCCTGTGTTTTATCCCATGTTATCCCATGTGTTATCCCATGTTATCCCGTATTATCCCATGGTTTATCCCATGTTTATTCCTGTGTTTTATCCCATGTTATCCCATGTTTAATCCTGTGTTTTATCCCATGTGTTATCCCATGTTTAATTCCATGTTTTATCCCATGTTATCCCATGTTTAATCCCATGTTATCCCATGTTTAATCCCGTGTGTTATCCCCTGTGGTGTCTGAGGAGAGCAGTGTGGGATCTGATGGAAAATCTGGGATCTCTGCTCTTCCAGGACTCCCCAGCTGCAGGATCCTCCTGCATCCTCCTGGCTCTGGTGGAGCAGTGCTGCCTTCCAGCTCGGAATTCCATCTCACCCTGAATGTTTTGGGCAAGCTGGGATTTTTTAGGGCCAGGTTGGCTTGCTGGGAGCCGAGCTGGGAATGAGCAGGGATGGAGGGTGCACATGTTTCCAGGGAACAGGGGATGATAAAAGCAGCAGATGTCTGGTGGAGTCGGTGCAGAAATGTGGCCCAGATGGCTGCAGGGACTGAGATGGGGAATAATTCCCAAAATCTTCCCTCTCCAGAGCAAGATTAGGGCAGTTCCTCTCAATTTTGTGACCTGCAGGGATTTGGGGAATTGTTCTCCGGGGTGGAAATGCTGAGCAGGGGATGGTTTGTAAGGATGATTGTCCAAAATTCCCTCAATCCCAGCAGGGTCTGACCACACAGATGAGGAGGCTGGTGATGGAATTTGGGAATTCCAAACTGGTCTGTAAGGATGATTCTCCAAAATTCCCTCCAGCCCTGCAGGGTCTGACCACACAGATGGGGAGGCTGGTGATGGAATTTGGGAATTCCAAACTGGTCTGTAAGGATGATTCTCCAAAATTCCCTCCAGCCCTGCAGGGTCTGACCACACAGATGGGTCCTGGGGGAGGCTGGTGATGGAATTTGGGAAATCCAGACTGGTTTGTAAGGATGATTCTCCAAAGGATGATTCTCCAAAATTCCCTCCAGCCCTGCAGGGTCTGACCATACAGATGGGTCCTGGGGGAGGCTGGTGATGGAATTTGGGAATTCCAGTTCCAATCCCAACACCTGCCACCATTCCAGGCTGCTCCAAGCCCTGGCCTTGGGCACTCCCAGGGATCCAGGGGCAGCCACAGCTCCTCTGGGAATTCCATCCCTGTCCCTCCCCGCCCTCCCAGCCAGGAATTCCTTCCCAAAATCCCACCCCAATCTCCCCTTTTCCAATGTGGAGCCATTCCCTGTGTCCTGTCCCTCCATCNAAGGATGATTGTCCAAAATTCCCTCAATCCCAGCAGGGTCTGACCACACAGATGAGGAGGCTGGTGATGGAATTTGGGAATTCCAAACTGGTCTGTAAGGATGATTCTCCAAAATTCCCTCCAGCCCTGCAGGGTCTGACCACACAGATGGGTCCTGGGGGAGGCTGGTGATGGAATTTATCCAATCCAGACTGGTTTGTAAGGATGATTCTCCAAAGGATGATTCTCCAAAATTCCCTCCAGCCCTGCAGGGTCTGACCACACAGATGGGTCCTGGGGGAGGCTGGTGATGGAATTTGGGAATTCCAGTTCCAATCCCAACACCTGCCACCATTCCAGGCTGCTCCAAGCCCTGGCCTTGGGCACTCCCAGGGATCCAGGGGCAGCCACAGCTCCTCTGGGAATTCCATCCCTGTCCCTCCCCGCCCTCCCAGCCAGGAATTCCTTCCCAAAATCCCACCCCAATCTCCCCTTTTCCAATGTGGAGCCATTCCCTGTGTCCTGTCCCTCCATCCCCTGTCTCAAATCCCTCTCCAGCTCTCCTGGAGCCCCTTTAGGGCTCTGAGATCTCCCTGGAGCTTTCCCTTTTCCAGGCTGAAAAAAGGAGATTTCTGGTTTAAAAGAAATTTTGAAATTACATTTTTTAGGTGATCTTTATGTAAAAAAAACCCAAAAGTACCTATGAGGGGAAAGGCATGGCAGAAGCAGAAATTGCAGTTTCATCAAGCTGGAAATCCTAAATAATCCAAAACTAATCCAGGCTGCAGGTTTGGAAGTTGCTTTATTTCCTTGTATGAGGAGAGGGAGAAAAAAAAAAAATCAAACCTGTGTATAAACCCTGTTGCAAGGAAATGAATTGCAAATAAGGAAAACAAATTCGAGTTAATTCCTCTTTTCCAAGCAGGCTCCATTCAGTGTTTTGGGAGTCANTTAGGTGATCTTTATGTAAAAAAAACCCAAAAGTACCTATGAGGGGAAAGGCATGGCAGAAGCAGAAATTGCAGTTTCATCAAGCTGGAAATCCTAAATAATCCAAAACTAATCCAGGCTGCAGGTTTGGAAGTTGCTTTATTTCCTTGTATGAGGAGAGGGAGAAAAAAAAAATCAAACCTGTATATAAACCCTGTTGCAAGGAAATGAATTGCAAATAAGGAAAACAAATTCGAGTTAATTCCTCTTTTCCAAGCAGGCTCCATTCAGTGTTTTGGGAGTCAAGGGATTTAGGGATCTGGAGATAGCCTCAGTGTTTTTGGGTAACAAGTACAAACTGTAGCAGCTTTTAAGGCTTCAGAAGCTGTTTCTGATTAGGATCTTTTCTTTTGACAACTTTTTTTTCTTTTCAGGAGAAAAAAAAAAAGGAGGGGGGAAGAGGAGGAAAGGGCTTTTTGTAACACAGTTGGGTTAGAGATGAGGGAAAATCTGTTTGAAATATGCAGGGACCTGAAAGCAAATCTTGAGTGAATAATAAGTTTAACTGACCTTAAAATATCCCATTGCCATGAGGGATTTGAGAGTAATACTTCAAATGGATTTTTGATGAGGCTCTGCAGGCTGTGGGGAATTGAATATTTTTACCCAACACGTTTTCTGATCTAAATTTTCACAATAACTGGGGAAAAAGAAAAAAAAAACCAAACTATTTGGGAATGCCTAAAGAAGGGTTGGGATTGTGTTGTTTTACTCTAAAGCTGCTGCTGTGCAGGGAAAAACCAATTTGCTGCAAGGTCACTTTTCAGAACTATTTTTATTCCCTGATATTTAAATTGAATTCTGGAGCAGAATTCCTCCTGGCTGCCTGTGGGGAGTCCTTGGCATTCCAGGATTATCCCAGTGCCCGCTGGCACGGTGTGTGTGTCCCAAATCACATCCAGACCATCCCTGGGATGGAATAAAAGCCAGCAGCACTCCCTGGGCTGTCCTGCTGCCTGTCCATCTGTCCATCTGTCCATCCAGAGGGGACAGTTCCATCCTCAAGGACAGAGGGATGTCCCCAGGGACATTCCTTCCCCCCATCCTGCAGGACTTTGTGTCACTCTCTTGTCCTGAGTGACAGAGCTCAGGCTGTGCCAGGAGAGGTTCAGGTTTTAGGAAAAATTCCTTCCTGGAAATGCTGCCCAGGCCTGGCACAGCTGCCCGTGTGGATGTGGCACTTGGGGACACGGGGCAGCGCTGGGGAAGGCTTGGATTGGATTGGGATTGGGATTGGGTTGGATTGGATTGGATTGATTTGGGATTGGATTGGATTGGATGGGATTGGATTGATTTGGGATTGGATTGGATTGATTTGGGGTTGGATGGGATTGGATTGATTTGGGATTGGATTGGATTGATTTAGGATTTGATTGGATTGGACTGGATTGATTTGGGGTTGGATTGGATTGGATTGGATTGGATTGGATTGGATTGGATTGGATTGGACTGGATTGATTTGGGNGACTGGATTGGATTTTCCAACCTCAGCAATTCCATGATCCCAGTTCACACCCTGCACCAGCACTCTGATCCCAAGGGTTTCCTGAATCATTTTTAGGGACAAATTTGGAGCCCCATGACATGTGAGTGCAGTTCCCACCTTCCAGCCTCCCTCCCTTTGCTGCTGCCAGCCCTGGAGTGGGAGGAGAGCCCAAATCTGGGATCATCCCAGCAGGATGGGGATGTCCCAGCAGCAAAGGGAGGATTTGGGAAATGCCAGCCCTGAAGATCCCACCTGCAGGGCTCCAGCTCCAAACGAGCTCCCAGTGTCCTGCTGTCTGTCTGTCTGTCTGTCTGTGGTCCATGGCAGCAACGCCTCCTGGCCCCCTGCCTCTCCCCGAACCCCAAACAGCCCCGGATTTTCCCTCCCTTGCATTCAGAAAGGGGAAAAAAGGGAAAATTGTGGTCCTGCAGCAGCTGCCAGGCTTGGGAAGATCCCTCCCCTTCACATGCCAGGGACACAGAGCACACAGGGCCCTGCTCGGGCACTGCCTCGGCTTCCTGGGGAGGGGCAATCCCACAGAAATGTGGGACCATTGACACCATTGATCCCACAGAAGTGTGGGATCACTGATGTCTTTTATCCTACAGAAGTGTGGGATCACTGACGCCATTGATCCCATTGAAATGTGGGATCATTGATGCCATGGATCCCACAGAAATGTGGGATCATCAATGCCATGGATCCCACAGAAATGTGGGATCATTGATGCCATTGATCTCACAGAAATTTGGGATAATTGATCCCGTTGATCCCACAGAAATGTGGGATCATTGATGTCATTTATCCTACAGAAATGTGGGATCATCAATGCCATGGATCCCACAGAAATGTGGGATCATTTATGTCATTGATCCCATAGAAATGTGGGATCATTGATCCCGTTGATCCCACAGAAATGTGGGATCATTTATGTCATTGATCCCATAGAAATGTGGGATCATTGATCCCGTTGATCCCACAGAAATGTGGGATCGTTGATGCCATGGATCCCACAGAAATGTGGGATCATTGATGTCATTGATCCCACAGAAATTTGGGATCATTGATCCCGTTGATCCCACAGGAGCATGGATCCCTTGGAGTTTCCAGTCCTTTAAATCCCTTGGAATCACTGAGGTTGGAAAACCCGTTTGAGATCACTGAGCCCAACCCTTCCTCAGCACTTCCAGGAGACGTCCCCATGTCCCCAAGTGCCACATCCACAGAATTTTCCAGTCCCTGCAGGGATGGGGACTCCACCCCTGCCCTGGGCAGCATTTCCATGAAGGAATTTCCCTTTCCTCCAGCCCTGCTCTGGCCTTGGCTCCCAGATCCCAAAGGGGCTGCCCAGGGGTGCTGGGATCCACGTTCCCACCAGGAATTTCCCATCCCTCATCCCTCTGCTCATCCATCCCAGCCTGGAGTGTTGAGTGAAGGATGGCTCTGCCAGGTGGGGGGTGGATTCAGCCTCCTGGCTGCTGGAATTGCTGCAATTTTGGTTCACCAACCCACTCCCAGGGCTGCAGAATTAGAGAAGTGAGAGCCCACGGTCCTGTGCTGGGCTCAGGGGGAGTGAGGAGCCCTTGGGAACACGGATTTCCTGATCCTGGGGTGTTTTCCTCATTAGGAATATTAATTTGGTTGATCCCAGGTTGTTTTCCTCATTGAGAATATGGATTTCCTGAATCCTGAGAATTTTCTTTATTGGGAACATGAATTTTCTGATCCTGGGGTGTTTTCTTCATTGGGAACATGGATTTCCCCAGTCCCAGAATGTTTTCTTCATTTGGAACATGGATTTCCTGATACTGGGGTGTTTTCTTCATTGAGAACACAGATTTTCCCAATCCCAGGATGTTTTCCCCATTGGGAACATGGATTTTCCCAATCCCAGGATGTTTTTTTCATTGAGAACATGGATTTTCCCAATCCCAGGATGTTTTCCCCATTGGAAACATGAATTTTCCCAATCCCAGGCTGTTTTCCTCACTGGGAAGGGCTCACACCTGAGGCTGGCATGTTCTGGGACTCTTCCTCCTTGTTTTCCCTATGGAAAAGGCAGAGTGGGGACAAACCCTGGAGGCTGGGGATGTAGGATGGATATTGGATATTTAATATTTAATATTTAATATTTGATGCCCCAGAGCTGGCAGAGCCCAGTCCCTGGCTCCAGGGAGGATTCTCCTGCTGGAGTGGGGGACAGGGACACCCCAAAGGCGTTTTTGGGGTCGGTCCAATTTCTCTAAAGCAGATTTAGGTGCAGAGGGTGCGTTTCTCTCCCCTCCACAAACCTTCCTAGTACTGACTGGGAGCTGGGCAGCCCGAACTGGTGGCACTGGTGTGGGTGGGGCCGTGCTGGTGTTGCCTCCCCCCGAGCCCTGGGCACCACCCAGCTGCAGCTTTCCATGGAAACGAGCAGGAATTCCTGGGTTTGATCCTCGTCCTCCACCAGATCTGGCTGGAATGGGCTGGTGCGATCTGGCAGGGCTGGGGAAGACGGGCAGACAGCTGGACAGACAGACAGACAGACAGACAGAGAGTGTCATTGCCCAAGCCACACTTCCTTAGGAAACCGGGCTAAAAATAAGCCAAATCCAGTTATTTCCCCCAAATAGCTCCAGTTGCCACAAACTGAAGTTTTCCAGTGGAAAAAAAAAAAAAAAAAAAGTTGTTTTGTTAGAGAATTCCCAGTTGTCCTGCTGGAGGGAGGGAGGGAGCTCTGGGATGGATGGAACCCCCACCTCCATCACCTGGGGCTCACCCAGAGCTCCAGCAGCTGCAGAAACATCGAGATCCTGGAATTCCAGAGCGCTTTGGGCTGGAGGGACCTTAAAACCCACCCAGTGCCACCCCTGCCAAGGACAGGGACACCTTGGGACACCTTCCACTGTCCCAGGGTGCTCCAAACCCTGCCCAGCCTCTCCTGGGACATTCCTGAGCCTTCCCAACATCACCACAGCTCCTTTTTCCATGGTTGGAAGAACAGAATTAATTTTTTTTTTTATGCAGCAAAGTGTGTAATCCACCCCTGGCTCCCTCCTGCTGGGAGATTTGTGGGGTTTCTCCCTTCCCTCTGCAGGCAGCAGTTTTGGGGGGCACACACCTGGGAGTGGCTCAGCAGCTTGGTGGAGACCAGAAACTTTTCCTCTGGGCCAAGGATCCTCTCCCAGTTCCCTTCTGGATGGAGTGGCACTGAGAAATTTGGGAATGGTGGCTCCCAGCCCTGCCATGCTGCAGGCAAAGCTCCTCACCAGGAAATGAGGATTTTTCTGATAGTAAAAAAAAAAAAAAAGAGCTAAATTTGTTTCCCATCTTGCCTCAGGCTGCATTGCAAATTTGACACAGATGGGGAATCTTTGTTGTTTCTGTGGAAAACTGGATGCATTTACTTTTCCATCCCAAAGAAAGCATCAGACCTGAGGCAAACACCAAAAAATCCCAGTTCTGGAGTTTTGGAGGAGGGGGGGACAGAGGAGCTCCTGCAGCCTGGAGCCATCCCGAGCTGGGACACGTGTGGGATGTGTGTGAGAGCCAGACCCTGCTCTGGGGACAGCAGCTTTGGGGGGACATTTTCCCTGTGAGCCCCCAGAGCTGGAGGATGCAGGGTTTGGCTGATGGGTGCTGGGGAGGGTTTGTTCTCACCTAAGAGGTTTTGGGGACCCAAAATCTTTCTGTTTTGAGGTGCAGTGGTGGCTCCTTGCCCTGCTCAGCCTGGGAAGGTGACAATGAGGGCTGTGTCCCTGCTGTGTCCTTGCAGGTGACTCCTCCAGGGCTCAGGGAGGTTGTCACTTCTGGATGGATTAACCCCAGGCCATCAGGTTCCTGCCAGGACCTGGCAGCAGCAGCTCCTCATCACCTGCCCGAGCTGTCAAAGGCATTATTACAGCAACTCTGGGAAAATGGGAATGCCTGGATCCTCTGTGCCTGGGCATAGAATTGTGGGGATGAGGGGGATCTTTGCTATTCCCTGAAAGTTGTTGGGGGGATCCCCTGGCTGTGCAGGAGGAGGGTGAGGAGCAGGACGAGGAGGACAGCCAGGGGACAGCCAGCCCTGCCCAGGGTGGCCTTGCAGTGACCATCTGGAGAGCCTGGCTGTCCCTTCCCCGTGGCTCTGCCAGGGTCCGGGGCCGCCCCATACTGAGATCAAATAAACACAAATACCCTGAAATTATTCATGGCTCTGGGGACTTGTCTGATGCCTCGTCAGCAGCTGCTGATCAAATCAGGGCAGCTGTCAATTGGCCGGCTCTGGCAGACATGTGTGGATTATTCCTCCTCCTCCTCCTCTTCCTCTTCCTCCTCTTCCTCCCTCCCGCTGCTCCGCACCTGCGGCAGGGCTGGCCAGGATGGATGGGCAGGAATTCTGGGGGTGCCCCTCGCCTGCACCCCGGGATTTGGGACAAGGAGAAGGGAAGGGGATGTGGGTCCTGCCACCTGCGCTGTGCCCTGGTTAATTAGGCTGGGTTAATTAGCGGAGAGTTCGTGGCTCAGGGAGCGGTGCCCCTGGGCTGGGAGTGCATCCCCTGGGATGTGGCAGCAGGGCATGGATGCGCTTGGAACGGTGGTGACAGGACAAGGGGAATGGCTTCACAGGGATGGGATTTTTATGGAATAAATCCTTCCCTGGCACAGATTCCCAGAGAAGCTGTGGCTGCCCCTGCATCTCTGGAAGCTGGAGGAACCTGGGATGGTGGAAAGGGTTTTTTCCTTTTCCTTCTGCTCAGCCAAGCATCAGGAAGTGGAAGAATTCTTATTCCTGCTTCTGTGTAACTGTAAACCTGAAAACCTCAAGGATTTTTGTGACCTTTTTATGCCTTTCCTGTGCTCTCCTCCGTCAAGGTGTGAAAGTAGGCAGGGGCAGCCTGTTGCTGTGAGGGGATAATTTAGTGAGAACTAATGAGTGTCATTTTTAAATTTGTAATTAAAAGCAAGGGCTTTAGCCAGAGTGGTCTCAGGAATTTATTTTCTGATTTTTTAAAGAAACCCCAGCAGCTCCAAGAGCAATTTTCCCTTTTTTATCGGTGCTCCCAAGGACCCCAGTTCCCAGGGGGATAAAATCTGTCACCAGTGTCTGTCGTGCGGGTTCAGAGGAGGGTAATTTGTGTTTCCCCTGCTCGGACAGCAGGTCAGGTCATAAAGCACCAGATCCACGGGGAGGGGAGAGGCTCTTTAAAGGCTGCCCGTGCTGAAAGGTGCAATAATCCACCGGATTACTTTCCGGGGGAGCTGCAGGGAAATTTACTGCCTTGGAAAGGGATTATCCCAGCGCTGCTGCCAGCGCGGGGTTTTTCCTTTTCTTTCCGAAGAGGAAGGAAGCTTTTCATTGAATTCCTGCTGCTCCCCGCAGCTCTCACGGCTCGGAAGGGGAGAATTCATCCCGAGCGTGCCGGGTTTGATCCCGAGCTCCCCGCTCGGGTGGGAAACTGGAGCCTGGTTTGGAATTCGGGTGGAGTTTGCAGCGCCTTCAGTGCACAGGGAGGGATAAAACAGGAGGAGGAATGAAGAGGAGAAGGGATAACCAGGAGAAGGAATAAAGAGAAGGGTTAAAACAGGAGGAGGAATAAAGAGGGTGAGGGATGAAGAGGAGGAGGAATAACCAGAAAGAGGGATAAAGAGGAGAAGGGATAACCAAAAGGAGGAATAACTAGGATGAGGAATAAAGAGAAGGGATAACCAGGATAAGAGATAAAGGGAAGAAGGGATAACCAGGGGGAGGAATAAAGAGGAGAAGGAATAACCAGGAGAAGGAGGGATAAGGAGAAGGGATAAAACAGGATGAGGAATAAAGGGAAGAAGGGATAACCAGGAGGAGAAATAACCAGGAAAAGGAGGGATAAGGAAGAGAAGGGATAACCAAAAGGAGAGAAAACTGGGATGAAATATAACCAGGAGGAGGAATAAAGAGGAGAAGGAATAACCAGGATAATGAGGAAGAGAAATAAAGGGAAGAAGGGATAACCAGGAGGGATAATGAGGAAGAGGATAAAGGGAAGAAGGGATAACCAGGAGGGATAAATGGTGTCCGGTGCAGCTCCAGCTGCAGGAACAGCCTTTCCCCCGGCAGCTCCAGCCCCGAGCATCCCCTCCTGCGAACGGGAACCAACCCCAGGAGCTCCATCCCCCATCCCGAGCCCTGCACGGAGCTGGAGCAGCTTCCCAGGCTGGAGCTCAGGGCTGCTCCTGCCCCGAGCTCCCGAATCCTCCAGCAGAGCCCCCGGGGGCGTTCGCGGGGGGGTTGGTTTTGTTTGATTTCCTTCCCCTGGAAGGCAGGAGCGGGGGCTGGGGCGGCCAAACCCTTTAATTGTGTGCAATGAAGGCTGACAGTGCCGAGGCACAGCCTTTAAAAGGGGTACTGAACCTTTAATTCCTGAATAAATCATCTCCAGTCTGTTGCTCCTTCATCTGCAAGCTGTTTGAGCGGGGGACACACGGGCACTGCTGGGAAGGGTCATTTGGAGATCAGAGCCCTGCATCGAGCCGGGTCACAGGCAGGACACCTGCCACCGCAATCCGAGGGGACATTGCTAATTGCTGCCACGCTCGGGGGCTCCATTCCAGAGGGATGCAGGGCTGGGAGTGCCCCCCTGGCAGCGCTGTCCCCACTGGGCACCTGCCCCAGCCCAGCGTCACTGCAGGATGGGCATTGCCAGCCCCCAGCCCCGGTGGTCTGAGGGGTTTTGGGATTCAGTGCCCAATCATGGGTTGGCATCTTCCAGCCCCCGTTTTTTGAAGGGTTTTTGGGGATTCAGTGCCCCATCATGGCTGGGCATCTTGCAACGCCCATTTCCTGAAGAGTTTTTGGGGATTCAGTGTCCCCACTACAGCTGGGCATCTTCCAACCCCATTTTCTGAAAGATTTTTGAGAATTTAGTGCCTCATCATGGTTGGGCATCTTCCAACCCCATTTCCTGAAGGGTTTTTGGGGATTCAGTGCCCCATCATGGCTGGGCATCTTGCAACGCCCATTTCCTGAAGAGTTTTTGGGGATTCAGTGTCCCCACTACAGCTGGGCATCTTCCAACCCCATTTCCTGAAGGGTTTTTGGGGATTCAGTGCCCCATCATGGGTTGGCATCTTCCAACCCCATTTTCTGAAGGGTTTTTGGGGATTCAGTGCCCAATCATGGGTTGGCATCTTCCAGCCCCCGTTTTTTGAAGGGTTTTTGGGGATTCAGTGCCCAATCATGGGTTGGCATCTTCCAACCCCATTTTCTGAAGGGTTTTTGAGAATTCAGTGTCCCCACTACAGCTGGGCACATTCCAGCCCCCATTTCCTCAGGGCTTTTCGGACATTCATGGAGCTGTTCTATTTCCCACCTGTTTTCACCCAAGCAGCGACTTCAACTGCATTTTTCACTCACAGTTATTCAAACTCCATCAGGGAGGAGTCCCTGGGTTCCCTTTTTGGATCCCATCAGGGAAAAGGATCCCTGGGTGCTCAAGGGAGTCCCTGGGTTCCCTTTTTGGATCCCATCAGGGACAGTCCCAGCAGTGCTGCCTGTGAGGAGCTCCTGGCAGTGCCACTGGGGAGTCCAGGTGACATTTTTGGGGTGACCCCATTTATTGCAGCTGCTCCACAGTGGGGAAGGGTGAGGAGGGCTCATCCCAAAAACCACATTAAGACACCAAAAATCCACAGCGCAGGGAAGGAGCTGTGCCCTGACTGGAGCTGATTCCTGCTCTCCATAATCCATCAGATTCCCCCTAGGAAAGGAAAACACCTTCCAGGGCCTGGGGCTGCCCAGGATTGCAGCCTCTGGCCTTCCACGTGGGATTCTGGAAGTGCAATGGAAATTCTGGGTTGTGGGAAATGAAGTGGGGTCGGGTGTTTTCCACACTTTCCTACCAGGAAAGCTGGGGTGCCAAGGAAGAGCAGCCAGGTTTGGCAGCCCTGGTTCTCGTGGGGGTTAATTAATTACTGGGTGTTGGGTGAAAGAACAATTAGAAATGCAAATGTTGGCTCCAACTTCTCCCCTTGCCTCCTCTCCGCATCTCCAGACCTGGATCCCATTTCCAACCCAAACCTCTGTGGCTCCCGACCCTTTCCAGACCCCGGAGCTGCCTCCCCCTGCTCTGCAGCCCCTCGGGGAGGGTTTGGGGGCTCAGGCACCATCCTGGTGGCACAATCCATCACATTTTCCTCCTCCTCTGAGACTTTGATCCACCTCAATCCCCCGTGGCGTGGCGGTGGGAGAGCTCCAGGCTCCTTTGTGTGGGCTGGAGACCCCCCAGCCGTGCTTCTCTGTGGGATGAGGGGAAAATTTGGAGCTTCTGGGGGGGCAGGAGGAGCCCTTGGGGATGCTCCAGCTGGGAGCACGACCCGCCAAACCCCCTCGCTGTTTCACGTATCAAACCGTAATTAGGAGCAAAGGGCAGAGGGGTGCGAAGGAGCATTAATAAATTATCTGCCTGCTTGTTAATTGACGTGTCTCAGTCAGCCCGTGGTGGAGCCCAGGGCTTGGCTCCCCTTCCAGGCGCATCCCTGCCTCGTTACTGCCTCATTAGCATATTCAGGTCTCCCTGCTTAAAGCCAATTAGCTCCCGGCCAGGCCTGATTGGGAAGCCGCGGCCTCATTTGCGCCTTTTTGAATTGGTGAAAGAATCAAAAATAATGGAGGCAGCTCGGGGGTGGGGAGCGCTGGGGGGGCTCCGCCGGCCGGGGGGCGCTGGCGGGACCTGCAGGGAAGGGAGGGGGAACGGCTCGGTAATTAGGATCAAAAGGAACGCGGCTAATTTAATCCCGGGCGGCTTGGGGAGCTCATCCCTACCAGTTCATCCCTCCCAGTTTACCCTTCCCAGTTCATCTCTATTAGTTCATCTTTCCCAGTTCAGTTCATCCCTTCCCAGTTTATCCCTCCCAGTTCAGTTCACCACTCCCAGTTCATCTTTTCCAGTCCATCCCTCCCAGTGCTGATTCCTGCAGGAAGAAGAGCTCAGGGCGGTGCCTGGCATGGGGCTCACCCCCATGGGTGGCTGGGTGGGTGCCCACCCTTTTTTTGGGGCTCTGCCCCGTCCCCCAGCAGTGGCACTCAGGGACCTGGGGCTGGATCTGCCCCTCCCACCATCCCATCCCCCTCCCTGCCCTCTCCCACCCTTTCCCCAGCAGAGGTGCTGCTGGAAAAGTTCTCTGTGACTTTCCAGAGCTGGTTCCAGTTTGACAGCTCCGTGGGGGCACAGAGGCAGCCTTGTCCCTTGTCCCTTGTCGCTGTGATAAGCCCAGGGCACGATTCCTGTGCAGATCCGGGTGGGCCCGGGTGTCTGCAGCCACGGGATAAATCTGGCCCGAGCCCTGGCCACTCTCCCGGTTCCAAACTATTTTACATTTACACAACAACCGGTTCTGTCCCTGCCCAGCCCTGTCCTGGCTGTCACCCTGCCCTCGGGGGGTGTCCCCTGTGCTGGATTTGTCCCCAGGTCCATCTCGGTGCTTTGACAGAGTGACTTTTCTTTGCCCTGCAGGAAGTTCTCAGCCACGTCAGAAATCCCTGCTTTTCACTGCTTTTGTCCAGGGCTCATTTTTTAAAAATTAGTGATGGAGAGGGACTTTTTTCCCCTTTTTTTTTTTCTCATTTTGGTGATGACATAGAACCTGCAAGCCCTGACCCCACAGCACCCATCACCCTGACCCTATAGCACCCATAATTTCTACCTGTGGTCGATCTGGGGTTTTGGGCTCCCCCATTTCACTCCCAGCACAGACTGGGGCTGTCTCCATGTGAAAGTTTCTCTCCTGCTCTGCGCTGGGATAGAGTTAATTTTCTCTTGCTTTAGGGTAGGATAGAGTTAATTCTCTCCTGCTCTGGGCTGGGGTAGAGTTAATTTTTCTTCCTGGAGCTGCTGTGGGTGATAACTCAGGGATGCTTTGGGCTGGAGACTTATTTATCTCCTGAGAGTGCATCCCCTGGTCTCAGCTCGGTGCTGAGGAGGAGTTCTGCTCCAAAAAATCATCAGGAATCATGAACCAATTAACTCTGCAAAGTTATGTTGGCCCAGTTTTTGAAGTCTGCTTTGATTCCCTGCCTGCTGTGGTTGTTAATCACTATTTAATGCAGCTTTCTGCATTTTTATCATCATTTTATCTGCTGGAATTCATTGTGTGTTACCTTAACCGAGGAAGCATTTTCATGTGTTGAATGTCTCCACATAGGAGACCCCTGCTCTGATGCCTCTCAAGTGCCAGTTGTTTTATTAATTAAAAACAAAATTTTATCAGCTTAATAGAGAGGTAAAAGGGTTTTATCCCTCCTCCTGGGCACTCAGACTCCTCTGGAAATCCCAATTCCTTCCAGGCTCCCCCACTGCCGTGTCCTGTACCTGCAGGCACTGCTTGGCATTCCCACGGTGCTCTTTAAGGTCAATAAGAATTAACTGTAAATTTAATTAAAGTTCCTAATGTTTGGGCTAAAGTGGGGCATAAAAAAGCCGGCTCTGCTCTCTGCCAGTTTAAGCCAGATCTGGAGGGAGCTGGGTGTTATCAATAATTAACCGGGGTAATTTAGGGGAAGTATTAGGGCGTTAATGAAAATGTGAAATGCATAATTACCCTGCGAGGAGCTGGAAGTGCTCGGGCTGCTGAGGAAGAGGAGGAGGAGGAGTTGCACAATAAATGTTTGGAAGCTGCTGTTCCCAACGGGATCCCGGGATGTCCCTGGGACTGGGGGTCCCTGCACCCCTGCCCCAGCTGCGAGGCTGTAATTAAAACTTCTGTTAATTACATTGCAGTTAAGCTGTGGGTGGTGTGGCTGCCCTGATGTAAGAGAGGTTTTCCAGAGGGGCTGAGCCTGCCCCATCCCTGAATTCTCCAGCATCTCCCATCCCCAGTTTGCTGTTGGTAATAAAACAATTTATTACCCACTCAGCCCTGGTTGGGGTGAGGATGAGGATGAGGAAGGAGCGGGATAGGAATCCTGGATGCATCCAGGGAAACTCCACAAGGAAGCTTTGCCAGCCTGGAAAGAACCCTGTGGCATTTTCTGGCTGGAATGAAAGTTAAGGATGCTCCAGCAGGAGGGAGGGTGGAGCTGTGCTGTGATCCCAGTAAATCCCGATCCTTTGGGTTTTCCTTGGCTCTGGACCAGCACAGGGAGGGGACAGGGATGGGTCTAATCCCTGCTTGGGAATTCCCAGCAGCAGCTCTGCCGGTCAGCCTCTGGTAAATGCAATCATTTGGGGTTGAGGGGGGTAAAGAGCTGGAAAAGATGGGAAAAGCGCCCGTGGGATTCGTGGATCCTTGAAGGGCATCGCGCTGGTGCCAAACAGAGGGGCTGTGCTGCCAGGTGAGGACACAGGAATTGGCGCTAAAAACGCTGGCACCGTGCAAAAATTAAAATAAAAGCGGAGGGGAAAAGCCACAAATGGCTTCTGCCTCTCGTCTGGGGGAGGGAGCTGTGGGCTCACAAATGCTTTTAATAAAGTGTTCTTTCCTGAGTCCAGGGGAAAAATCCCGGAAACCTCAAGCTTTTCCCATTACATAAGGAGCAGATGCTGCTGGGCAAAGCACAGCCCTGTCCCTGTCCCCAGCCGCTGCGGGGACCCGGATCCCTGCCAGCAACAACCCCAGCAGTGGGATGGAATTCCCAGAAAATCTGTGACCAGCTGGGATGGGGTTTGGAGCAGCCTGGGATGGTGGAAAATGTCCCTGCCCATGGCACGGGGGTGGCACTGGGTGATCTGAGAGGTCCCTTCCCGAACATTCCAGGATTTTGTGATTCTTCCTGGAGGTGGAGGAGGAGGAGGATGAGGAGGGCAGCGGGGCAGGTGCCGGTGCTGGTGGCAGGGAGGACCCGTTCTGTCACACGGGGTGACATGGCTGGGTAATTTCTGCGGCAATTAATGCCTCATTAAAGTGCACGAGGGAACAATCAGAGCAGTGAATTTTACCCAGCACAATGGCTGGGCCCTCAGGGTTTTTCTGCCTTTCTTTTGAAAAGGAAACAGTCTTTTTCTGGCTTTAACTGCTCCCTGTCTGGAGGAGGAGGGAGCCTTGGTGGGCATCTCCATTCCCAGCTGGAGCTTGGGATCACCCCCGTGATGGGATTTTCCTCTGGAACCTCCAGGACACGAAATCTGACTGGAGGCAGGGATGAAAACCAGCCCCGTCCCAAAATCTGAGTGTTGAGATGCCCATCACCACCGAGCCCGGGGGGAGGAGAAGGGCACGAGGGATTTCCAGGGCTGGGAAGGGGCTCTGGGGGAATTCCAGGCGGGAAGAGCACAGCGAGCTCCTGCCCAGGGACAAAGGGAAGGCTGGGATGGGCAGAGAGGCTGGAGCTGGGGGCTCCAGGATGGGTTTGGAAAATGAGGAGGTGACCAGGGGGGTGTGACAAGGTGGGGCAGGAGGGACAGGGGAGATGTGGCTGTGCTTGGGAAGCCCCTGTCAGGAAAATGAATCCACAAACTCCAGAGGTTTATGTGCAAAAGGAGACAGAGGAATCCTGTAACTTTATTCAAATAAAGGGAGAGGCCATGGGGCATTCCCCTGGGATCTCTCGAATTTTTGGAGGATTCATCTCCCTTTTTATCCCAATTTCCCATCCACATTTCCCTCTCTCTGTCCCCATGGGCTGAGATACTTGAGAGGTCCAGACTTCCCAAACCCCTGATACCTGAGATTCCCCTCTAATGTACAACCCTCCCTTTAATTTTTAATTCTTACAGAATTCATAGATTTCCCCCGTTGCTTCCTTCACCTTTCAACACCCAGTTTCATTTATCAGCAAACCTACAGCTTGTTTGTGAAGACAAATATATTTTTTTAAATTAATCTATCAGTGGAATCCATTCCATTGTTCCTTTTATCTCTCAGTGCTGGTTTTACCCACAGCTTGTTCATAAAGATAAATTCCATCATCCCTCTCACCCCTGAGCGCTTCTGGCCGGGTTTTGGGGCTCGTTCCCACCTGTTGTGACATGGAGGGGGGAGCAGCTGAGCCCTGACCGTGTCCCCTCTGTCCCCAGGAGCCTGATGCCCCGGACCCTGGAGGGACAGATCACCATGGAGAAGACCCCGAGTTATTTTGTCACCAAGGAAGCCCCGCGGCGCATCCACAACATGTCCCGGGACACCAAGCTGATCGTGGTGGTTCGGAACCCTGTCACCAGGGCCATCTCAGACTACACACAGACACTCTCCAAAAACCCCTCCATCCCCAGCTTCCAGGCCCTGGCCTTCAAAAACCTCAGCACGGGACTGATCGACACGAGCTGGAGCGCGGTGAGGATCGGGATCTACGCCAAGCACCTGGAGAATTGGCTGCAGTACTTCCCGCTCTCCAAACTGCTCTTTGTCAGCGGGGAGAGGCTGGTCAGTGATCCCGCCGGGGAGATGGGGCGTGTCCAGGACTTCCTGGGGCTCCAGAGGCTGGTGACGGACAAACATTTCTATTTTAACGAGACCAAGGGCTTTCCCTGCCTGAAGAAGCCGGAGGGGGGGAGCAAACCTCGCTGCCTGGGCAAATCCAAGGGGCGGCCGCATCCCAGGATCGCCGGGCACGTGGTGCAGCGCCTGCGGGAGTTCTACAGACCCTTCAACATGAAGTTTTATCAGATGACAGGGCAGGATTTTGGGTGGGACTGAGCCCATCCGCAGGGCACGCTGCCGGGCTGGCACCTGGGCTGCCAGCACTGTGGTCCAGGGATCTCATGGTCATCATTGTCCAGGGATGTCCATGGTCATTGTGACCCAGGGATCTCATGGTCATTGTGGTCCAGAGATGTCTGTGGTCATCATGGTCCAGGAATGTCCGTGGTCATCATGGTCCAGGGATGTCCATGGTCATTGTGACCCAGGGATCTCATGGTCATCATTGTCCAGGGATGTCCGTGGTCATTGTGACCCAGGGATCCCATGGTCATCATGGTCCAGAGATGTCCGTGGTCATCATGGTCCAGTGATCTCGTGGTCATTGTGGTCCAGGGATGCTCATGGTCATCACGGTCCTAGGTTGTCCATGGTCATCATGGTCCAGAGATGTCCGTGGTCATTGTGACCCAGGGATCTCATGGTCATCACAGTCCAGGGATATCCATGGTCATCATGGTCCAGAGATGTCCGTGGTCATCATGGTCCAGGGATGCCCATGGCCACCCCACCAGCACCCTCCTCCCTTTGTTCTAATTTATATCGGACCTTTTCTGGCAAGAAACGGACTTTTCTGGAGTAGAGAGAAATATTTAAGAAATAAAACCACAGATGAGCCCTCTCCCCTCCCTGAGCAGATTAAATATTCTTCCATATAAACCTTGGTGATGTCCATGAACTGGGAATGTTCTGGGTGGGAGTGTGGGTTTGTGTGCATGAGGATCATGGATCCACCATCCCAAATAAAACCTTTGGAAACCTCTGGGGCAGGCAGGATTGGGGTTTTGCTGAACCAAATTCTGGGGGTGACACAGTCCCTGGTGGCCAGGGGATGGCTGGGCAGCAAACCCCAATCCTGGGAGATGTTTTGTAGGTGGAAAAGAATCCATAGGGATTTCCCAGCTGAGAAAAAAAAAATAGAAATAAATAAACAGCAGCAATTCTGAATAAATTCCAGGACTTGGGGAGATGGAGTTGTGGATCACCTTCCCATGAAAAAGCAAGGCCTTTCTAACCCTCAGGAGGAAAATTCCAGCCTCTCCACAATTTACCCAAACTCTGCCCTTTCACTTCAATAATCTCAATAGTTTTTCGAATCTGCAGCCATCGAGGGTCATCACAGGAGGCTGCAGAAATTACTTTAATCTCTACTAACTAGTTTTCCCTTAATTAAAGATGGGGAAAACATTTAATTAACCTCTAAGATCTTATTAGTGACTTGTATTTGTCTCTTTAATGAGCTAATTATGAGTTTTGGAGGGCCCTCAGGCCCTGCATTATTTGCAAATCGGCTTTGGCTGTGGTTTCTTCCATCCCGAAGCTGCATCCCAGAGCTGCTCAGGTGCCTCCTCTCCTCACAGCCTGGCACGATGAGGGAAGCAGGTACCACTTCTGGGGTGTACAGTGAGCCTCATCCCTTTTGCTCCCAGCTCCGGGATGGTTTCACACCCACACCCGGTGTTTTATCCCACCCAGCTCTCCCTGCTCCCGGCTCCTGGCACCTCCCTTGTGCCCCTGCAGGTGGGATTTGGCTCCTGTGCCATGCTGCAGGTGAGGTTGGACACGTTCCTGTTCATTTCCAGCACAAGTGACACGTGCAGGAACAGGCTTGAGGTGACGCTGGAGTGAAATTCCAGTTCCTGTTGGAGAGGGGCCATCGAGGTGACAGTCCTGGGGGATTTGTGACAGCAGAAAGCCAAGAATTGCTGAGGGAGAGTGAGAGGAGATGAGACCAGGACTGGATGAAATCCCAAAATCCTCAGAGTGATGCAGCTGTCGCTGGGATGGGCTCAGCACCCCATGCTCAGTGTGGGGAACCCCAGGTCTGTGACCCCCCAGGTTTGTGACTCTTGCCCATCAACAACAGAGGTGGGATGGGCTCAGCACCCCATTCCCAATTTGGGGTCCCCCAGGTCTGTGACCCCTGCTCATCAACAACAGAGCTGGGATGGGTTCAGCACCCCATTCCTAGTTCGGGGTCCCCCAACTGTGTCCCCCAGCTCTGTGACTCCTGCCCTTCAACATCAGCAGTGGGATGGACTCAGCACCCCATTCCCAGTCCGGGGTCCCCCAGCGGTGTCCCCCAGCCCTGTGACCCCCCGGCCGCCGCCGCAGCGGGGCTGGGATGTCGGAGCGGCTGGAGCCCCTTGTCAGCCTCGCTGGCAGCTCTGCATGATGGACTGCGCTCTGCTTGTTTAGGTTTTGTTTCCAGCCACGACATTCGACCAAATTATTCTCCACCAAGGGCTTTAAAGTTTCCCAAGTGCCTGTGAAAGCCTGGAAACGCTGATAGTGATCCTATTTCTCAGCTGAGTGACTGCATTCAGCCCCAGCCATATTGATATGCAAAACGTTCAGGGTCCCGGCTCTAAAGATGGTTTCTGTCTGCCCTGTGAAAGGGAACCATACTTTTTTAAAGCCCGGCCCTTTCTAAAGCCGCACAATACCATATAGACTATGCCATTTAAAGCATCTGAAGCGACCCAAAATGTATTGAAAGCTCGCTTTGCAGACTCATTAAGACTACTCAATGGGTTCTGGCAAATACCGTGCCAGGGCTGACCGCACGGATTAAGACTTTTGAAGTGTTACACAAACCCCCTGCTTAAACTAATTGCTGCCCCGCAGCTCACGAGGTCAAGTATTTGTATTCATTGCCTCCGAGAGGTGCCACTTATGGCTCTGTCCAGGTGAAGTCTGCACTTCATTAGATCAAGACAATAAAAGCAGCTTTGGTAGCAAGGGGATGAAATCTCCCGGCTCCTGCTCCGAGCCAAGCACAGGCTTAAGTCCACCTCGGTGGAGTTTGTGGTGCTTTCAAGAGCTCCAGTGGAGCGATGTGCTTCCAAAAAAAAAAAAAGTGTTTCAGTGTGGGATGGTGACAGCAGCCCTGTCCCACTCGGGCTGTCGTGGAGGGTTCAGCTTGAGCAGAGATTCCTTGGAATTCTGAGTTCTCACTGAGCACTTTTCCACTGGGACATTCTCCAGGGTCATGGAATTCTGGAATGGTTTGGGTTGGAGGGATCTTAAAACTCATCCAGTGCCACCCCTGCCATGGCAGGGACACCTTCCACTGTCCCAGGCTGCTCCAAGCCCCCCAACCTGGCCTGGGACATTTCCAGGGATGCAGGGGCAGCCACAGTTTCTCTGGGAGGAATTGCTTTGAAATTCCCACAGAAGCTCAGGGACAGGTGTCACTGCTGGATCTTCCTGCTCAAAACCTCTGGGAATAAAGTTACAACGAGAGGATGCTGAGCTGTGCTGGTGTTTTCTGGGACAGAGGGAGTTTGGGCAGCTGCTTGCTCAGGGGACGATGGCAAAACACCCTGTGCTCGTGGAGCTGGAAAAATGGAGCACCAGGTTAGCTGGGGAAGTGCCAGAGCAAGAGGATGATGAAGATCCAGCTTTGCAGCCAAGTATGAAATGAAGTTTTCATCTCAGTTAACCAAAGTTTCCATTTCTAGACCTAATTTTGTTTTGAAAATCCAGCTCTCCAAAGTTTTGTGGTTCCTGTGCTCTGGGCCTCGCTCTCCATTCCACTCCACAAGCCAGGAAGAGCAGGGCTGGAAGAGCTTTCCAAAATTTTTTATTTACTCCTTTTTCTGTTATACCAGATTTAGGAGGACAGAAGGGAAAGAACAAAAATAGGGAAGAAAGAAAAAAAAAAAAAAGCAAAAAAAGCTCCAAAAGCAAGAAGTTAAAACTTCCCTGCTTTTGCGTGGGTCTGGAGATGAGGAGAGCAGCAGGGCTGATTTTTAGTCCCACATTTCATCTTGAGTGTTTATAACCTGCAACAGGGGAGGTTGTGCTCTTCCCTGGAAATGCCCATCCATCCCTATCCCCATTCCCTGCTCTGTGTGTGCCCACACCTGTCCCACACCCCATTGCCCAGGTGAGGCTGGTGCTGCCAGGGTTAGAAAAGCTGGGAGGAGGCACTGGAGCCTCCCTGTAGGATTTTCCCAGCTCTGCAGGGTGCTGCTGATTTTGGGGGGCTGCAGCACTGTGCTTGTGTGCAAATGCCAAATTTATGCTCTGATTTGAAACAGCAAGGTGTTGCCTCACTTAATTCATATAAATTACATGAAAGAATAAATGGATGCCTTTCTGGCAGGATTCTTCTGGCAGGAGGTGAACCCCAAGCCCTAATTGTGAACCCCTCGTGGGTATGGGGTAGAGGGGGCACACATTGCCACCACAGCTCCTTCCCCAGGGAATGGACAGGAGGAGAGGAACAGCCAGAGCCTTTGTGGCTCATGGTGACACCACAGCTGATATTAGAGGAGAGAATGGAGCTGTAAGAGCTGATCCAGCCCCATTTTTGCCAGTAAATATGGCTGGGAAGGATCAGGCTGGCACAGCCAGCTCTGCCCCATCTCTGGAAATCAACAGTGAGGGAATTTCCCCACTTTTTTTCCCTTTTACTCTGAGTTTTAACTTCCATCTGATGGCTGATTGCTGAAGACCCCCTCCTGGCAGCCACAGCACGCTGCTGGCAGATGCCAGAGGGAAGGAAAGTGTGAGGGATGGAGGGCAGCGGGAGAGAGGCCGGGAAACTGGGAAACACTCCTGGTGGGGATGGAAAGGGGCCTGTGCAGCAGCCAGCCTTTAATTAAGGGTCTTTAAAGAGCCTTCCCAGCTGGTTAACATTGCCTTGCCATATTGGAGTGGTTTAGAAGCAGGGAGTGACTCCCTTCCTGTCAGCCCTGTGTGTGTGTGATGGGTCCTCACCCTTTTGGAAAAATGGGGCAGAGAAAACCCAGTCCAAGAGGGCAAGGAGAGCCCTCCACCCTCCCAGGGGAAAAGCTGTTTTTTCTATGCTGATTGCTACACCCAAATGCCTTTAAGGCAGCTCCCCTGGAGCAGCTGGAGGGGGGAGTGTGCCTGTGGCAGTCCCTGAGGGGACAGTGAGTGTCACCCAAACACTGCTCTGGGAATGCCTGATCCAGCCCTGGGTGGATGTTGGTGACATCAGGAAGCAGCTCTGGGGCAAAGCTTTGCCTGCAGTGCAGCTGTGGGGTCCTGGGTCATGGTTTGGGGGTGCCATGGGGCTCCTCTGGAGCATGAAGCTGCAGAAAGGAGCTTTGGAGTGGCAGCATTTCCCTCCTGCAAGCTGGGGCCAGGCTTTGCTGTGCACATAAACCTGCACTGAGGTGTTACTGCTACTGAAATTTCCTGGGGATTTATCCCATCTCTTTTGGCTTTGTCTGCTCACCCCAATCCTCCCAGAGCCTTTCCTTCCTCCATCCCATGCTGGGGTTGTCCTGTACAAAATCTTCTTGGAGGCAAGAGCAGAGCTGCCCATGGGATGGGGACTATGGGGTCCTGTCCCTGTTTCAAGAGATTTATTGGTGCTGAAACCTGCAGTTTGCTCTGCTGCTCCCTTCATCCAAATTGGGGTTGAGGGATGCACATCCTCCTCCTCCTCCTCTTCCTCCTCTGCATGTCCCAGCCTCACCACAGCATTTCCCAGCTTGAGGTTCCCCACTCTGCCAGCTCCAAGGACATGGATATTGCTGGGGCTCTCTCTGCTCCCACAGGCTGCTTTTATCTCTGGAAAAAATCCTAATAAAAGCCAAAAGGCAACTTTAATAGTGTAATATTAGAGAGGGCTGGGAGGGACAGGCTCCTGCCTGGGGCCGTGGCACAGCTGGGGTCCCAAGCACGGATCCACGCTTCCATTTAGGGATGCATGGGGAAAATGGGGGGAAAACAAATTAAATCAACGTTTGCTAGGCTTGGCTGATGAGTGCTGTGCTCAGGGAAGGAGGGACAGCCAAAGCTGAACCTTCTGTTACCTTTAGGACAGGTACTAGGATTATTCTGTGTGAGGAAAGCCCAGCTCTGAACCTGCCTGTGGAAGGTGTGATCCTTGAGATCCTGGAGCAGCCTGCCCAGGGATGGGCATCCCTCAGCAAGGGGCACAGCCAGGCAGCAAACCCCAGGCACAGGCTGGAGCAACCAGCAGAAAACATTCCAAATCGGGAGAGGCTTCGCAATAATTTCCACATTCCGTAATTTTTCTCAAGAGGGGAAGAGAGGCAAGCCTGGAATAATTACCCACACAAGCAGCCATTGAAACGTTCTGTGCTGTGAGTACTGATCACTTACTGTACTTAACAAGACAATTTTGGCTCTCGGTGCATAAAAGCAAGCAGTGATTAAAGCTCTTGTTTGCAGGATCCATGAGCCAAAGCACAAAAGTCTGTTGCTAGATCCAAGTCTGGACTTGGCAAGCGGCTCCTGCGTGGGGAGTGAGCCAAGGTGGAGTGGCTGTGCTTGGGATCTGCAGGGCTGGGGGTGCTGGGGGGTGCTGCAGGGCTGTCCCCCCCATCCTGCCAGCTCCAGGGCTGTGGGGGTGACTTGTGCTCCCAGCTTGGGGTGATTTGTAGGGAGTGGAAGATGCTGCAGGTTTTTGGGGCTGGGAGAGTCTCCCGGGAGGTGGAAGGAGCAGGTGCTGAGCTGGAAATGGGGTCAGTGGGTGTTTGCTGCTGTGTCCCCGCGGAGCAAGAGGAGGCTGTGAGGGTAAAAGGCTCTGGTGTGTGCAGGCAAAGCGAGGCAGAGCCCCTGGCACCTCACACTGCCTGGATTTGGGGATTCTGGCTTTCCAGGGTGTCTCAGACTCCAGCTAAACTGAAGGAGCTGTTCCCTGCTGAGAGGCCATTGGGATATCGGGATTGCCCACGGGTAAAAGCGCTGAAAGTGTCCTTTGTGCTGGGCTGGGCACCACCCTGCTTGGAAATGCTGCCCTGAGATGAACTGGGTGCAGCAGGGCCAGGGATGAACTGGGACCAGTAGGGCCAGAGCTCGCAGCAGCACTGGGGGTGTTCCTGCAGCATCTGTGGGGATCCCTGACCAGGAGCTTTCTCCCAGCCTGGCTTTGTGGCTGACACAAGAGTTTGGTGCAAGGTTATCCCCTCTGGGCAGTGATATTTTGGCAGCAAAGCCCAGAGGAGCTGGCTGTGATTCCATCAGCCCCACAGGTACCCTGTGGTGTGGGGATCTCCCCTAAACACCGGTGCCCTGCAGGGATGGGACACCCAGGGCAAGGTTTGCTGCAGCACAGCCCTGTCTGAGGGGTTTTATTGTACCCTCAGGGTCTTCATGCTGCTGATATCAGTGGTGCAACGCCTGTGAGTGTCCCAGGATGGAATCTGAGTGCTGCTGTCCCTCCTGGGGTGGCCAGGCAGCTCCAGCACTGCTGGTGGCAGAGAATGAGCTGCAGCCAGGACATTGGCATAAATCAGCCCTGTTTGGTTCAGCACAGCTGCGTGATGGAGATCAGGTCAAGATCTGGTTCAGATCTTCCTCTCTGCTTGTTAAGCTCCTGTCCTTGAGGACAGTGTGGGTTCACCTCGGAGGGAAGATAAATGAGTCCCAGTGCAGCAGCACTAAATCTATTCAGCCTTGTGCTGGGCTTTCCAGGACAGGGAAAGAATCCAGGGAAATCCTTGGGATGGCTGAGAGACCCAGCTCTGTATGGAAGCATCATATAGAGTCCCCTCTGGCCTTTCCCCTGGAAAAAAAGCAAGAATTCAGATGTTGAATAAATTCCACAGACATTACCTATGCTAATTGAGTGACTGTTTATCCAGGGCTGTTATTGCTGCCTTTTCCTCAACCATCAAACCAAATCTGGTCCTGGCAGAGAGCTTTTATTTCAAGCAGTGACCTGCTGGCTGTCCTGGAGTGCTGAGGATGCTGTGGAGGTCCAGCTCCTGCTGTGGCTGTGTCCCCTGGGTGCCTCTGCTCCAGCTTGGATGCAGCCAAGCAGTTGCTGTCTGTCAAAGTCCCCCTGGCATGAACTGGGAGCATCCCATGGTGGGCAAAGGTGTCCCCAGGATCCTGCCAGCACAGGACACAGCTGCCACCAGGGCCCACTTGGGAGCTGCACTTGGCTTTATTTTAGATGGAAAAGAGCATTTTTTGGAGCAGATCTGGCAGCTCTGGAAGGGCCCTGGCAGATGGGCAGCCTTCATCCACGGCCCTGCTCTTGGGGATGAGTTGTGCTTGTTGGAATTATTTACTGCAGTGGTCGATAAACACTCTGGGCACTGGGCTGTATTTCATGAACACCACCCTCTCCCTGTGCCTGCTGTTATATTTCAAGAGCATAAATAATAGTGGGGCAGGAGCAGAAATTAAAACCAAACACACAGAACGATTTACACCCAGAATTTTTCAACACAGAAAGGAAGGGGGGAAAAAAACCACCCCTGGGCTGTGCCCCTCACTTAAACCTTGCTCCTGCATTTCCTGGGGTGTCTCTGGCTTTGTTCCTGCCTCCAGCTGAGGGGATATTGGAGCTTTCTGGGAAGCCACCTGCTTTTCCCACATCCCCTCATGTGTGGGGACACAGTCCCAGGCTGGCTGGTGCCACTTGAGACCCCCTCCTTGGCACCTTAGCGGTGCCACCCTGGTGTTTATTTTCCTAGCGAGGGAAACATCCAGCAGCATGTGCTGCAGTCTCCAGCTTGTTTATTTTCCTTTAAAACGCAGTAGAGATCGAATTAGATGAAAACAAACTCTCCTGAAGAGCGGGGTTGCTCTGAGCAGGCAGCCAGGGCTCCCTCCCTTCCCTCTGGTAGCGTTTAAGCGTTTCCCCCGCATCGGTGACGCAGCCGTTCCTCATAAATCAGCTGAGGTAGGAGCACATTTGCTCCCCTGGCTTTGAAGAGGCGTCAGATCTCCGAACAGAGGCTTCTTGCTGGGTGATCCTCTGGGGCTGGTTCTCATTTCCTTGTAGGAGGTGGGTCTGGAGCCCATTTTGTGCATTTGGGAAGGCTGGCGGTGGGGGGGGAAGGGAAACCAATGACTTTGCTTCGTTGGCAAAAAAAAACCCCAAAAATGCCTCGACACCACGAGCACTGTGCCCCATTAGCGTCCCACTGACACAGTGATTCACCAGGAAGATGCACATATTGGTTTGGCAGGAGCTGCACGTGCCATGGCAGGGCTGGGGCTGAAATTGGGCTCCCTGCTAACCTGGGGTTGGGTGTGAAGCCCTTCCTGGGCTAAGGCCACATCATTGGAGGTACTTGTGTGGCTTTCCTGCCATGTCCCCAGAGCCATGGGGTGGTGGCACTCAGGGCTGTGCTGCTGTTGGTCCTTGGGAAGGGCCTCTGGGCAGTCAGTTTTTGGGGGAAGCACCTCCGAGGGGATGGGGATGAATGGGGGTACTGGGAAGGGCAGCTCCTGTGGCCAAGGATTGCATCTCGTGCATTTTAATAGATGAAAAACTGCCAAGGTGAGGCATCTGGTGCCCCAAAAAAGGTTTCCTGTTCACTTCTGCCCAGTTTTTATGCCTTGAAGAGAAGGTGTTAATGTACACCAGTGGCACGAGGCATCCATTGCTGTCCCAGCCCAAATCCCAAACCTTTCCTGTGCCTGCATTATCTGGGAAGAGCTCAGAGATGTGTCCCTGCAGAAGCTTCAGCTCTGTGGTAGGGTCAGGTTGCTTTAAAATGAGGCATTTCTATCAGCTCTGTGGCAGCCTGCTGGCTCTGAGGAGCTGGGCACAAAGACTGGACACCCTCTGGACATGGCCTGGCAGAAATTTCCACTTGGGAATGACTTGGCTGCAGCCAGAACCGCTGCGCTCATTCAGGCAGCAAGAAACTCCCTGGAAGAATTTTAAGGAATTCATCTGGCAGGTTTGGAAAGGTAATTGTAATGTGAAGGTGGAGCTGGAACATTTGTGCTGTTTGCACCGAGAGGAGCTGGCAGCAGGCGAGCTGCTGAGTGAGGAGCCGGCGCTGCCATATGGAGCTGCTCGCTCACGAAAAGCTCAGCTGGGGCCAGGCCTTGGCAGCCCTGCTGCACAGAGCCCCTGGGTGGGAATAAATGTTACTCCTTGGTGTTACTCAGGGTTGTAGGATCTGGCTGCAGGCAGCAAGAGCCACGATTTGGCCCCGTTTCAGCAGAGTGCTTGCACACGAGCTTGGGGGAGCAGCATACAAACGAGTCCCCAGAAGAAATCTTGAGCTTAAACTCGATCTCTGCTGGGTCTGAGCTTTCATCTGGCTTGACTTTTGTGCCTTGGATCACCCTTGGCTTTCCCAGTGGAGGCAGCCTCCTGTGCTCCATCGAGGTCTGTCTGAGACAGGAGGAGAATTTGGGATTTGCTGAGGAAAGTGGCAATGGGGAGGCTGATACAGGCTGGCAGGGCTGTGTCTTACTTCTGGTGATAAGAGCAGGGGAGGGGGAGGAAGAAACTCACTGGAATTGGAATATTGGGCATTTCAGAGTGGTAAAGTAAAAAAAGCCCATCCAAAACTGATTTTAAGAATAAATAGTCTGTAGGAGTTTGTAGTCTCAAGGTCCTCCAGAATCTGAGCATGGGAGAGGAGATGAGTTGAGGAAAGCATGAGGTGCAGGAATGAAGTCACTCTGCTGCTGTTAGATGAGAGATGCATTGGAATGGAATCAGTCTTGAAGTCTGGAAGTCCCAGACCCATCCCTTACATCCCAGCCCTGTTCCCTGCTGCCTCTTTGAAACCATTTTTGGGTTTGTGGCTACCCATCCCTGGAAGTGTCCAAGGCCAGGCTGGACAAGGCTTGGAGCAAGCTGGGATAGTGGAAGGTGTCCCTGGCCATGGCAGGAGGGGGTGGAACTTTGTGAGTTTTAAGATCCCTTCCAACCTTTAAGATTTATCCATGAGATTGGATCCTGAGCTGGAGGGGATTTCACCTGCATGGCTGCTCCTCTGCTCCTTAATGGAACTCGAGCTGCAGTGGAGCTCCAGCAGGGACACATTTGTGTGTCCCTCACACAAGGCCAATTCCCCAACCTCCTCACACAAGGCCAATTCCCCCTTTCCTGCCATAAACAGGGAGTTCAGTGCTTTAGGGAGCCCCATGACTCAGGACAGCAACCTTACAGGACAGCTCCAGAAAGGAAACACTAATGGAGAGCGAGACAAGAGCAAATCCCAAAGAACAGAGGAAACCCTTGTTAGATCAGGCCAGCCAGTGGGTCTGGAGGTAGTTAGAGCTGTACAGCACACAGCAGTCTGTAATATTTTATTCCAGGGATATATATTTCCGGGACAAGTTGTTAGATTGACCTCTAGTGTTCATTTTCTTAAGGGAGAATTTCGTGATCCAGTCATGTTTTGATCAAGTCTCGTACCTTTGCACTTTGAACAGGCTTTGAGGGGAGGTTTTGTTTTTCTAATGGATAAACCCTCCAAATGTCAGTGTGGGTCTGCAGGAGTTTTCTAACGAGCTGCCTGACAGGCAGCCAGGAGGGCTGTGGAAATGTTGACACACGGCTCCCTGGGAAGGGCTGGATGCAGTCCTGGCTCTCGGAGGCACTGGGAGCTCTGCCACCACCAGGCCAGGGCCAAACGCTCAGCCAGGAGATCAAAGGTGGATTTGTACTGGAAAGTTTAGCTTGGATGGGCCCTTTGGATTTCTCTGGTGCTCCCTTCACTGAATTCTGTGGTGAGGGAAAATTTTGATTTACTCTAAGATCCCAATTTTCTTTTATAGCCACCATCATATGTCTTTGGGAATTATATCCTAACTTTTCCTCCTTTTTGTGAACAGGGATCAGGTTTTAGGCTTGGATGGAAACTGGAGAAACTGGAGGTTAGAAGGTTTTTTTTCCACTATTGTCACTGGGAGATGCTCATCCTATGTGTCCTAATTGGTACTGCTTAGTCTCAAGTGTCTCCAGCTGAAATCCAGATATAATTTGGGTTTGGTTCCATGGATTTGAATGGCTGGAAGAGTCTGAATAGCAGCCAACAATGCTAAATATCTTCTTTTCTTCCCCCCTCAACGCATTCTTCCTCTGTGTCAGGGAGCTGTCACTAAAACTATTTTTAATTGTGTGCTTTAATTCATGATGTTTTGTTGGAAAATATTCATCACTTGTTTGCTCAGAGAGGGAGGAGGAAATTCTGGTCTTGGGGAAAGTGATGAAAATCCAAGTCATTTCATTGAGCTCACATTATTTTGGAATTATGTGCAGGAAAAGTTATTCTCTATAGCCTGAAGGCTCTAAAAAGAAGAATTTTGAATTTCTGTGGTCTCAGTCAAGTTAAACAGAAGAGTGAGGGCTTTAAATCCCAGGTAATCAAAGCCTGAGCTTCGAAAAAATAGAAAATTGAAGAAAAAAGCCTTGTGTCAGTGCTTTGGAGCAGTGAGCTCCTACATGGGCATCTTATTTTGCCTTTTTGCTAGGAAAAATACACAGATTAGTTCTGGGGTCAGTTTATTTGCTAATTATTCACTGAAAATAAACTGACTGCTTAGTGATGATCCAGAAGGACTCAGATTTCAGCTGGGCTGTTTCCACTGCTGTCACTCTGCCCTGGCACCCGAGGGGAGCTGATTTTGGGCTGATGGCTCCTGTTCCTCTTTGGGCTGTGCCACATCTTTCTCGTGACATTCCTGCTCCACCAGGGCTGCAGAAGGGATTCATTAGTGATGGAATCATGAGGAGCTGAGCTTGCTGGTGAGCAGGAACCCAGACTCTGCCTGAGAGGGAGAGGAGCAGTGCCATGCCAGGCTCCAGCCCTGGGAATGCCAATCCCATGGCAAGAGCACCTACATGGCCCACAGAGATTTACACCTTAAAAAAAAACTTTTTTTTTTTTTTTTCTGTCTGCTAGAAATGGAGTTTTTCTTGTGCAGAGGGAGCTGTTTGCTCACACCCATGTTGGGGTCTGAGCTCCCTGCAGGCTCCTGCTGCTGCCACTGCACACACCAGCCTCGGGTCTTGGCATCTTCCCTGGCCCCAAGAAGGCAGAATTAGCCCAGATGAGGTGGGAACCACAGGCCTTGTTAATTTTACAAGGCTCTGTTGTGTTGTTGTGTTTTTTTCCATGCTGCAGGTGCTGCTGGTGCTGCTCAGAGCGAGGAAATCCCACTGAGACAGCACTGGGAGGTTCCAGTGCTGGGGACCAGGGTGGGGGAGAAGCAGGCTGGAGTGAGAGCTGAACAAAGGCTCAGGGAAATTTAAATTAAATATCCCTAAACACACACTGAGCACCTGTTGGCTGCATCAGCACCTGCACTGCTTCTGCTGAAGATGTCCATTGTTACTCCATCAGCACTCTCGAGGCTCTGCCAGTTCAGGTATCAGCCAAAACCACTGAGCACCTTTAATAATTTGCTGCTTTTAATGCATTCAGCCAGACCAATTACATAAAATTACACGTCTGCCCTCTCCATTTTACCAGTTCTTTGGGTCCTAGGGATGTATAAATATTCAATGAGCCCTCTCAGTCAACGCTGTGAGCAGTGGAAAATGCACAGAGCAAATATTTTTATATTGCTCTGGTTTTGGAAATGATTTCTGAAATGTCCCTGCTAGTGCTGGACTTTTGAACACAAAGTGGCCACGTAACAAATTGCTAACGTGAATTATGAAATGCCATTTGCACTCCTTGACCACGCCAATGAGTGTCATTTAAATAAATCTATTCATGAAGGCTTAATTAGCAGGGACTGGGCAATTTGCAGCCGTGCATGGGAAGGCTCTGCCAATCACAGGCTGAGTGCTAAGTGCTGCTGAAGTGCTGGAGAGTTCAAATCGCTTGGAGCTTTCAGGGATCAAACACTAGATCAGGAAAACACTGAATCAACACTGCTGCTCTCCCGTGGGGGCTGGAGAGGGGAGCTGGTTCTGTGTGGCACATGGATTTTAGGAAACCTCTTCTGGCCTTTCTCTCACCTCTGTTTTCTCAGTTGTCAAAGGGAGATAAGGATGCTGATTTCTTTTTGAGGTCAGCTGAGGAGGAAAGCTTGAGTAAAGTGAGATACAAGTTGAGTAACATTTGTTTTTGCAGACAGTGTTTGTATTAAAAATTCCTGGCTGGGAGAACCAGCTGGCATCTAAATCAGTGGGATAAAGGCAGGTAAGACATTTGTTGGTTATAAGCACTAAAAAAGGTGTCATTTGTTTGTAACCACAGAAGCCCCTGGCTGTCCCTGAGGTGCCATGTGCTGTATGAATGGCAGAATTCACGGTGTCACCTGAGACAGGTGACATCAAACGAGTCCTTGGCTCAGTATCTGCCAGTCAGAAATTCAGCATCTAATCAGACATCTCAGAGGGAAAGAATCGTGGTCTCACTTTGTCCCCTGCCTTTGTGCATCCTGTCACGATGGCCCTGATAACGTCTTCCCAGCAGGAGCTATCCTGGGAAAGTAAAAAGCAGCTTTTTTTCACCCCCAAATGTACATTGAAAAGAGGAGTGGAAGCAGACCGCAAAGCACAGCCTCCCGGTGATTATGGAGAGGCACAAGAGCACCCTTGTTCTGGTGGCTTTGAAATGGAACAAAAGGCTGGAGGGGACACGGCAGAGTCGGGTTTCACCTGCCCTTGGTGCCTGTGGGAGAAAAGCAGCTCCACCTGGACAAACCCCGCTGGAATTGGGACTTATACAGATCCTGGTGGGTTCTGCAGCAGGTCCCACCAAAACCTTGCTGAGATACTGGAGCAGCCCAGCTCCTGCAAGCCCCTGGGCTGTGGTGCTGATTTGTCACCTCCTGCAGCAGTGGACACCCCACAGGTCTCATTTCAGGGATGTGTTTTTCCTGTTTTGCAATGCAGTCATGGTTGTAAGAATGAGATTTGTGCTTTTGCCAGCATTTCCCAGCCCGTGTCCAGGTTTTCCTTCCCATTCCATTAGGATCCTACCAGCAGGCTCATTATCTTCTGCTTGCTCATTAGCTTGAGATAATGAAAACAACAGAACTGACAGGAAAAAATGCCATATTCAGTTTAGTGGAGATTCAAACCTATGAAACAAAGTTAGATCCGTGGATCATAATGTATAAAAGGTGATTTAAAAAGAAAAAAAAAAACACCCAGGCTGTCAGTTCCTGGGCATCCTGTTTGTCATCAGCACAGATAATTATTGTGGATTTTTGTGACACAATAAATACAAGAGCACAGGTAGGATGCATTTTCAGCTGTTTAATTGAAGAAATGAAAGATCCTGTAATACAGAGTCAACACAGAGAGTTTGTCAAGCTAAAACCTTCCAATAGCCACGACCTTGGGGTTATAAAATTACTCATCAGGATTAAAGTTTTTTATGATGCAGAAGTGAAGGGTATTGATTTTATAAAATATAATTTTATTTTCTATATAAATGGAGAAAACAACTCAAGCCAGCCTTCTGCAGAGCCTGAAAATATAGGAGTATTGGGTGCAAATCAATACAAATAATATCTTTAAACCAGAAATTTTGATTAATTTATAAAATACAGTCTGCAACTTTTTTCCCTTATAGCCAACATTAAAAAAAAAAAAAGGAAAAAGGAAGTAGGGAATGTTTTCTCCAGAGATTTCTGTAATTTGATTTGTCTTGCTGGTGTGTTTATACATGTAGAATGAACCTGATTTTAAATTGCTGACCTGGTAAGTCATGGAATCACAGGATTTTTGGGTTGAGAGGTTAAAAACCACCCAGCTCCATGGGCACTAAAACCCAGAGTGCTCCAACCTGGCCTTGGGCACTTCCAGGTGTCAGAACCATAAAGCCTGGGAATTTTAAACTTTTTTGTGCTTTCTGGCACTGACCCCTAAAAGAACAGTGCTTTTGATTGAGGCCTTGGAGAGGGCTCCCAAATTTGGGTGATGGAGTTAAAATCATGGGTGTGTAGTCTGAATAAAAGTGTGTAATATCACATGGTGAAGGGTTTGGAATTTGGGGTTTTAGAATAATAAGTATGGGACAAGATGGAGGTTCTTAGGTGTTCACTCTTCTTCCTTCTTGTTCCTTTTTTTTCTTGGTTTCAGGCAGTAGTTTTTGGTTGGATAGAAAATCCCACAGTGCTGGTCACAGGTGTTTGGTCATTGGGTCAAAAGTATAAATAATATCGGTGTTAGTTTTTAATAGGATAATTAGGCCTTAAAAGACCTTGTAACAAGCAAGATCCAGCTCCATTTTATCATTTCTAGATTTTTAGCTAGAAGTGCTGTAGCACTCACTGCACTATAGATAAGAATTAATAAACAACCGAGTCCAAACATGAAAATCCTGTTTCTCCTGCTTCAATCCTAACTCTGATTGAAGACAAAGGAAAAAAGAAGATAACCACTGATATCCAGGGATGGATTCTGGGAATCTGTGCCAGGGCCTCCCCACCCTCCCAGGGCACAATTCCACCCAAATCCCGTCTAACCCTGTTGTTACCTCGTCAGGGCCTGCTGGAGATGCCATGGGACAATGGCTGGGATGGGACAATGGCTGCCCTGAGGGAGGAGGGAGTGCCGAGCCCTTTTCCCGCCATTGCGCCGGCGCCATTTTGTGTCCTTCCCACACGGAGCGTCCGTGAGGGGCTTGAGGGGCCGGAAAGTCCAGGAGGAGGCTGAAGAGTCCAGGAGGAGATTGAAGGGTCCAAGAGGAGATTGAAGTGTCCAGGAGGAGGTTGAAGGGTCCAGGACAGAGTTGAAAGGTCAATGAGGGGCACCTGAGGGGAATGGCGGATGTGTGAGGGCTGAGGGGTCCGTGATGGACTGAGGGGTCCCTGAGGGGAATGGCGGCTGTGTGGGGAGGGTTGAGGGGTCCCTGAGGGCAATGGCGGGTGTGTGAGGAGGGCTTCGGCATCCATGATGGACTGAGGGGTGGTTGAGGGGCTCCTGAGGGCAATGGCGGGTGTGTGAGGAGGGCTTCGGGATCCAAGATGGACTGAGGGGTTCCTGAGGGGAATGGTGGGTGTGTGAAGGCTGAGGGGCCCATGATGGGCTTAGGGGTGGTTGAGGGACTCCTGAGGGGTTCCTGAGGGCAATGGCGGGTGTGTGAGGAGGGCTTCGGCATCCATGATGGGTTGAGGGGTTCCTGAGAGAACCTGAGGGCAATGGCGGGTGTGTGAGGGCTGAGGGGTC
>VXBI01010635.1:139697-156503 GCA_013397375.1 Toxostoma redivivum
GATGGATGATGGATGGATGATGGATGGATGATGGATGGATGATGGATGGATGGATGATGGATGGATGGATGGATGGATGGATGGATGGATGGATGGATGGACACACAGAGCTGTTTGATAAGAAGTTGTTTGACAGAAATTGGAAGTCAGCAGATGCCAACAGGAATTGTGTTCAGTATGACCCAATTCAGATCACTGCTTTTCATGGCTGGAAATCCCTAATTCTGATTTTCAAACATCCTGCAATTTATCTGGTTAATGTGATTGTCTTGGTACACATATCACACCAAGCTCTGTGTTAAAACAGAAAAATACAGCTTAGAAATGGATAAAAATATGTAAGATGTTCTTGTCAGTATCATTCTGTTGTGGAGATGTTTTAACTACGTGCTGAAGTGTTCTGTGTGTCCTGATAACAGGTGCAGGAATTCCTCATGCTGGAGGAAGAGCAGAAGACTGCACTGAAATGGCAACTCCTCTTGGAACGAAGCAAGATTTACTTCAAAGTCAGTATTTCATATTTAATTCAAAACAGTGGCTGTTTTTCACTTTTAAACTTGTCATTTTGGGCAAAACTCTTCTTAAATCTCCCATCTCCCCTTTCTCTGTCCCTATTTCCAGGACAAAATGAAAGTGACTTCAGCAATGATATAAATGTGTACTCACACAGGAAATACTGCAAATAAATCTGTCAAACATCTGAAAATGCTCTCTGTCAAGGTGCTGTGATAACAAAGATCCTTAATTATTTTTCCAGGTCACTTCATCACCCAACTGGAGAAGTGGATTAAAAGTGAATCTTCTTTCCTGCAAACTGACAGATCCTGTAGAGGCAAGTCAGAGCTTGTTGGCAAGAGAGTGGAATTATTAATAAATGCTTGGAAAGACTTCCTTCACTCTGCTGTTAGAGATGGAATTCTGCTGTTGTTGGATTTTGCCAGGTCTGTTCTGATGGTAATGAAGAAGTGCACATTACAGTACCTCTAACTGGGCTTCTGAGTTCATATTTTACAAAGTGTACTTGGGCCTCAGCTTAAAAGTTAATTCCACCAAATTCAACCCTTTCAAGGAGGCTGGAATTTTCCTCACTCAGCTGAAATCTTTGAAAAAATCAGAAATAACAAATAGGCCACAAGAGATCTGTTGAACTTCTGTGGTTTTAACTGCTTTGCTGCTTTTGTGTTAAAGAAATAAAAACCTCCCTTGAAACACTGGGTTTGTGGTGCACCTTGGTGAGGCCAAACATGGAGCAGGGCTGATTCTCTTTGGGCAGACTGAGTCTAATTAGAGCAGAGTAATCAATTAGCAGTGACTTCTGACAAGCAAAAATCAAGCTGAGGACTCTGTTCAGCACAGCTGCATTTACAGAACCCAGGTATGTATATTTTATATTGTATATTGTGCCTTTCTCCATTTATTTTTCCCCTATTTTTAATAGATTCCTGTCCACAGCTTCCCCTCCTGCTGATGAATTTGTCACATTCTCACCTTCTGAGCACTTTGGGACTGTTTCAAACAGAGGGAGATCCCCCAGCCCTGCTCTGCCAAAGGTTTTGTTAGGCCAGGACACCCTGGGGAACTCAGATCCTTCTGGTGCCCTCCCTACCCTTTAAACCAACACAGGAGCAGGAAATCCTGCCCAGCAATCCCAGACTGCATCCCTGACTCATGGGTGGGAATAAAACACCCCAAAAACGCTGCCAGTGTTGGGTCACAACATCCCTCTTGTAGCAATAAACCAACATTTTCCAGCCATAACAATTCCCATTCTGAAGGGAATGTTTCCAATAACTCAATCCCAACTCTGTCAATACCCAGGGCTGGAGACCAAACTGCAAATGATGCCCTGCTGCTGTTGCAAGAGAATGTTTGACAGGCAGGAGGAAATGCAAACAGCACAGACACTTTAATTCCATCCTTCCTCTTCCAGAACTGCTCAAATCTGAAGAAATTCTAAAGAAATTATTTAATTTCTCCTCCCAATGTGGTGTGGACCATGCTGCTCTCAGAGCTGCTTCTCTTTGGAAGACACAATTTTTTTCTGTTTTTAAAACCAAAGCTTTTCCCAGCAGTTATTAAGATCTGGCTCTGATAAATGGAAGTGTTTAACTTTGGTGCTTTGCATTTATGTAAAAAAAAAAAAATCCATCTGTTTTTGTTAGCAATGAGCCAGTTCTGTGCAACCTTTGAAAATCTAAGTTTTCATGTTTGCATGGGGAGGATTTTTTAAATTATATTTTACAACTTGCTCTGTTGAATTGAAAGAGAACTCGCTGTCATGCAAACTGGTGGGGAGTGCTGGATCAGCTGGAGTTGGGAACTGGGGAAAGTTACCCAGCATGGCTTCCAGCAGCTGGAAATACTTAAAACTCCAACTGCTGCAGTCACAGTTTTACTAAAAATGCATTAAAATCAGTCAAAAGACAAGTTTGGTGGTGATTTTTACACATATGCTTCTTTATTCTTGATCTTTCTGCATTATTTCACTTTTTGAACATATTTAAAGCTCAGTTTAGGAAAAAACCAATCTGCCAAACATCTGGCACACTTCCTGCTGCTTTCAGCCCTTGGAGTGGGAGGAAAGGCCATTCTCCTTTAATTTGTATGTTTGAAAAAAGCAGGGAGGAATCACAAAACTAATCGAAAAAATCAAACATCTTTCTCTTGTAATCTCTTTGTGAAGCTGCAATTCTTGCTTTAGGGTTGCACATCTACAGCTTTGATTTCCCACAGCATGGCTGAGCCTTAGCTCCTACATCATCCTTTGAATTGTTTTGATCAGTAATTTTTATTTTAAGGCAATACATTGGCAAAAGGATCAGGAGAAAGGAAGCACACACAGGACAGCCAGCCCCACTCCCCTCCCCAGTGTCTCCATCCGTTTCCCAGGTATGGTTTTGGAATTAAATCTTGGAATCTGGAGCTTCTGGGCTCCACCTGCTCCAGGCTGGGCTGGACTCCGGGTTTGCTGAAGCCTTCATGGAGATGGAGGAGATGGAAATCAAACCCCTTTTGGGCTCCTGGGTTCCGTGCCCTGTGTCACCTTGAACTTCATGGTCACCACGTCCTTGATCCCCGCCTCGATCTCATCGTCGGCCTCCACGGACCCCACTCCTTCGGGAGACCCCGTGAGAATCAAGTCCCCTTCCTCCAAGGTGAATATGTGGCTGATGTAGCTGATCAGGTACGGGATGGAGAAGATCATGGAGGAGGTGTCCCCCTCCTGCCTCAACTTCCCGTTCACCTTCAGCCAGATCCGCAGCTTGTGCGGGTCTGGGATCTTCTCCTTGGGCACGAACTCACTGACGGGGCAGGACGAGCCGAACCCTTTGGCCAAAGTCCAGGGCAGCCCCTTCTTTTTACACTGTTCCTGCGTGTCCCGGGCCGTCATGTCCAGGCACAGGGCATAGCCCGCCACGTGCTCCATGGCCCGCTCCTGCGGCACGGCCTGGGCCCTGCGGCCGATGAGCACGCCCAACTCCACCTCGTGGTGCAGCGTCCGGCAGTAGTAGGGCCGCACGATGGGGGATCCCTCCCGCACGTAGGCCGAGGAAGGCTTGAGGAAGAAGAGCGGCTCGGCAGGCAGGGCGCTGCCCATCTCCTTGGCGTGCTCCGCGTAGTTGCGCCCCACGCACACGATGTTCCTGCCCCATTCCCAAAATCGGGACAGCTGTTTGGAGCCGGCCATAACCGCCCTTGTTGCGTCCTTGCCCACACCGCACGGCGATGCAGCTTCTCCAGCTCCTCCCCTGAGGGCTGGGTGGGCTCAGGNAGGGCTCAGCACCGCCCCCGTTCACCCCGGGCCGGGCTCAGAGCTGGGCGGGCTCAGGGCTCAGCACCGCCCCCGTTCACCCCGGGCCGGGCCGGGTTCAGGGCTGGGCGGGCTCAGGGCTCAGCACCGCCCCCGTTCACCCCGGGCCGGGCCGGGCCGTGCCGGCGCTGCCGCCGCCTCTCGGGGCGGGCAGCCAAGGTAACCGGGCCGGGCGGGGTGCACGATGCTCCGCGGGGGCTGGCGGGGGCTCGGCACCGCCCTGGCAGCCGGGGCTGTCCTCGGGGCCGTTCTCCGAGCCGGTACGTGCGGCGGGTGCGCCCCGGCAGGGCCTGGGGCCCGTGAGGAGCCGCGCCGGGGCTGTGGGGCTGTGCCTCCGGGTGTGCCGGGCTTTGGGCTGAGTCACGGCCCCAGCAGGGCAGCACGGGCTCGGCTGCAGAGCTGAGCCCATCGGGGAGGCCCCGCGGAGCCCCGGTCAGTGCTCGGGGAGGAGGATGCGGGGCCGGGGCTGNTCTGTTTTTGTTAGCAATGAGCCAGTTCTGTGCAACCTTTGAAAATCTAAGTTTTCATGTTTGCATGGGGAGGATTTTTTAAATTATATTTTACAACTTGCTCTGTTGAATTGAAAGAGAACTCGCTGTCATGCAAACTGGTGGGGAGTGCTGGATCAGCTGGAGTTGGGAACTGGGGAAAGTTACCCAGCATGGCTTCCAGCAGCTGGAAATACTTAAAACTCCAACTGCTGCAGTCACAGTTTTACTAAAAATGCATTAAAATCAGTCAAAAGACAAGTTTGGTGGTGATTTTTACACATATGCTTCTTTATTCTTGATCTTTCTGCATTATTTCACTTTTTGAACATATTTAAAGCTCAGTTTAGGAAAAAACCAATCTGCCAAACATCTGGCACACTTCCTGCTGCTTTCAGCCCTTGGAGTGGGAGGAAAGGCCATTCTCCTTTAATTTGTATGTTTGAAAAAAGCAGGGAGGAATCACAAAACTAATCGAAAAAATCAAACATCTTTCTCTTGTAATCTCTTTGTGAAGCTGCAATTCTTGCTTTAGGGTTGCACATCTACAGCTTTGATTTCCCACAGCATGGCTGAGCCTTAGCTCCTACATCATCCTTTGAATTGTTTTGATCAGTAATTTTTATTTTAAGGCAATACATTGGCAAAAGGATCAGGAGAAAGGAAGCACACACAGGACAGCCAGCCCCACTCCCCTCCCCAGTGTCTCCATCCGTTTCCCAGGTATGGTTTTGGAATTAAATCTTGGAATCTGGAGCTTCTGGGCTCCACCTGCTCCAGGCTGGGCTGGACTCCGGGTTTGCTGAAGCCTTCATGGAGATGGAGGAGATGGAAATCAAACCCCTTTTGGGCTCCTGGGTTCCGTGCCCTGTGTCACCTTGAACTTCATGGTCACCACGTCCTTGATCCCCGCCTCGATCTCATCGTCGGCCTCCACGGACCCCACTCCTTCGGGAGACCCCGTGAGAATCAAGTCCCCTTCCTCCAAGGTGAATATGTGGCTGATGTAGCTGATCAGGTACGGGATGGAGAAGATCATGGAGGAGGTGTCCCCCTCCTGCCTCAACTTCCCGTTCACCTTCAGCCAGATCCGCAGCTTGTGCGGGTCTGGGATCTTCTCCTTGGGCACGAACTCACTGACGGGGCAGGACGAGCCGAACCCTTTGGCCAAAGTCCAGGGCAGCCCCTTCTTTTTACACTGTTCCTGCGTGTCCCGGGCCGTCATGTCCAGGCACAGGGCATAGCCCGCCACGTGCTCCATGGCCCGCTCCTGCGGCACGGCCTGGGCCCTGCGGCCGATGAGCACGCCCAACTCCACCTCGTGGTGCAGCGTCCGGCAGTAGTAGGGCCGCACGATGGGGGATCCCTCCCGCACGTAGGCCGAGGAAGGCTTGAGGAAGAAGAGCGGCTCGGCAGGCAGGGCGCTGCCCATCTCCTTGGCGTGCTCCGCGTAGTTGCGCCCCACGCACACGATGTTCCTGCCCCATTCCCAAAATCGGGACAGCTGTTTGGAGCCGGCCATAACCGCCCTTGTTGCGTCCTTGCCCACACCGCACGGCGATGCAGCTTCTCCAGCTCCTCCCCTGAGGGCTGGGTGGGCTCAGGGCTCAGCACCGCCCCCCGTGCGGACCGGGCCGGGCTCAGGGCTGGGCCGGGTTCAGGGCCGGGTGGGCTCAGGGCTCAGCACCGCCCCCGCTCACGCCGGGCCGGGCCGGGCTCAGAGCTGGGCGGGCTCAGGGCTCAGCACCGCCCCCGTTCACCCCGGGCCGGGCCGGGCCGTGCCGGCGCTGCCGCCGCCTCTCGGGGCGGGCAGCCAAGGTAACCGGGCCGGGCGGGGTGCACGATGCTCCGCGGGGGCTGGCGGGGGCTCGGCACCGCCCTGGCAGCCGGGGCTGTCCTCGGGGCCGTTCTCCGAGCCGGTACGTGCGGCGGGTGCGCCCCGGCAGGGCCTGGGGCCCGTGAGGAGCCGCGCCGGGGCTGTGGGGCTGTGCCTCCGGGTGTGCCGGGCTTTGGGCTGAGTCACGGCCCCAGCAGGGCAGCACGGGCTCGGCTGCAGAGCTGAGCCCATCGGGGAGGCCCCGCGGAGCCCCGGTCAGTGCTCGGGGAGGAGGATGCGGGGCCGGGGCTGGGTTCGGCGGGTGACAGCTGCTCCTGCGGGTGGAACCAACCGCACACTGCCCGAGCTGTGCGTTTCATCCCGGGCCTAAATCCTCCAAGCCTATCCTGGCTCTATGGGAAGTGTCCCCAGGTGGTTTTGCATCACTCGGCTTTTAAGACGTGGCTGTAATGAGCGAGAATCGCTGGGGGTTCTGTGCCAGAGCCGGGTACGCTGCTCAGGGATCGCACGGTGGGAATGTCAGATCGAATTCCTGGGATGGCACGGTGGGAATGTCAGATCGAATTCCTGGGATGGCACGGTGGGAATGTCAGATCGAATTCCTGGGAGGGCACGGTGGGAATGTCAGCCCGAGTTCCTGGGATGGCACGGTGGGAGCTGCCCCGGGTTCGAACGCATTTATCGCAGCTCTAAACTCGCTGGGTATCCGGAAAATCCCTGCGTGCAGTGTGGAGTGAGCGCGGTTCCTGTGAGGCAGCACAGCTGCTGGGCCTGCAGTTATTTCTGAGTGACAGCCCTGCTCGAAACGGGAATTTTCCACTCTTTTATGTAATAAAGAGTAACCCCAAACGTTCTGGAGGAAATGCAGCCCGGTTCTGTGGGTACCTGCCTGCTGTCAGTCCCCAGCACAGACACGTTCCTGTGCTGACATTGACACTTCCAGCTGCAAAACTTTTCCCCTTGGCCACTCCAGCTGTGCTCTTGAACCATTCCAGAACCCAAGTGGGTGATTCAGAACACTGCTTTTGACTTGAAAAGGCTTCTAAATTTGAGTCATGAAGTTAAAATCACACGTGTGTAGTTAAATAGTAGTGTGTGCTTTCACATGGTAAAGGGTTTTAAATTTGAAGTTTTTATAATATAGTAATAGGTATGGGACAAGATGGAAGATTTTGGGTGGTGTCTTTTTCGTTGTCCTTCTTCCTTCTTCTTCCTTCTTCTTCCTTCTTCTTCCTTCTTCTTCCTTCTTCTTCCTTCTTCTTCCTTCTTCTTCCTTCTTCTTCCTTCTTCTTCCTTCTTCTTCCTTCTTCTTCCTTCTTCTTCCTTCTTCTTCCTTCTTCTTCCTTCTTCCTTCATGGGTTTCATGAAGAAAATTAAATTTTCTTAAATTAATTCTGGGGCAGAGCTGGTGCTAGGCAGGGGCTGAACACCCAGGGAGCTCCTTTGGGTGCGAGCAGTGCGTGAGAAACTCCCTGCTCTGCTCCTGAGGTGCAGCTGAGCTGCAGATGGCAACTCACAGCACGTGAATTTCATTCTTGGTGGATGTTTTCTCGTTCCTTTGTTGAAATTACATGTTTGAAAACATTTCCTTATGTGGTGCAGCTTGTTTGTTTGTTTGGTAAGAATTGCAAATTACACACGCGAAAAGGCTGTGGGATCCGGGCCAAGGTTAGAGATGGCTCATAGGAAAGAAGCAAGTGAATAATTCCTTTGAGTTGAAGTTAAGGTTGGGTTGTTTTCTTTTGTTTGGTTGGATTTTTTTTTTCAACACCCACTATAGATAACTCTTGTGACTGACAGACTGACAGCATCCAGAAGTTCTCCCTGTTGGCCAGCAGTTTTTTGGGCATTTTTTTCCCCCATCAAAGAATAGTAAGGGGTTTTATTTTGTGTTCTTTTTTTTGAAAGGAGTCTTCTCCAGAGGAACACTCTGCAGGTAGGGATGCTTCTCCCAATTCTGTGAACATCCAGTGCATGCCTGTTTTGTTGTGCCTTGGGGTTTTTTGTTTAATTCTTTTTTTAGCAGAGCTGCTCTTATCAGGGCTGGGCAGGCTGGGGTGGCTGGGGACAGTGGGACAAGGTGACACCAGCTCAGAGACCCCTCCCTGTGGCACGGAGGGAGGTGGCTGAGCAGGAAAGTCAGGAGCCTTTGGGAGAATCAGTGGTGCAGAATAAAATGGGTCTGAGCCAGCACAGGCACCTCTGGGGTGTGCACACACCTCAGGGCTGCTCAGACAGCAATTCCTGACCTGCAGGGACTGGCACCTCCTCCCTGCCAGGGTTTGAGCTCAGCTCTGCACTGCAGGACCTCACCTTCCTTTAGTTTGTGTGCTAAAACCTCTTAGGGTTGGTTATTTCTTTCAAGAGCTGTGTGCACTGAGCAGTGGAGCCCAGGTTATTTGCATCTGGAATTTGCTTCTTGGATCTGATTAAACATTGAACCAAAAGCAAACATGGAAGCCCTGGTGTTGCATCAGGGCAGGCAGTGTGTGCCTCTTACCTGGCCAGGTAGGGAGCCTTCCTCCCTTGGAGGGCCTGGCTTCCCTCCCTGTGCTGTGCAGGGTGACATTTCCCCAGTAAGGAACTGGATAATTCTGTCAGAGCAGTGTGTGTGTATTTCTCCTTTTTTTTTTCCTTCTTCCTTGTTTTTTTTTTTTTTTGGCCCTACCATGCCCTTTGTGCCTTTTTTTGCAAAGTCACTGTCCCATGCTGACCTTTGGCCAGCTCCATTTTACTTTCCTGCCCCTTGAAATCTTCTCTCTGCTCCAAGTACAGAGTTTTGCCTGCAAAAAAAAAAAAAAGGGGTCACAAAGTTTTGTCCCGTGGTTCTTGTGTGAAGGAGGCAGGTTGTGCTGTCCTGTGAACTGAGGGCACCTGTCCCACCTGTCCCCATCCCAGGGCTGAGCTTTGGCTGTTTTTGGGTGCCCAGGTCCAGCACAGCTGCGAGCCAAATTCCTGCACACACAGCACGAGCTGAGGGAGCCCAGCACAGTGACCCAGGCCGACATGAAGGTGGAAATCCTGCCAGCCCTCACTGACAACTACATGTACCTGCTCATCGACCAGGACACCAGGGAGGCTGCCATCGTTGACCCTGTGCAGCCCCAGAAGGTAACACTCCCCTGGCTCTGGGATGTGCTTCCAGGTTGTTCTGTCCAGGAGGGAAGGAGCCACAAGCTGCCCCAGCTGTGTCCTTCCTTCCAGGGTTTGGTGTGTCCCTCCCTCACCCCAGGCATTGCTGACCTGGTTTGGGATTTTGCCCTTCATTTGATGTAGGGCAGCAAGGAGGAAACAGGACTTGGGGTGGTCCCATCTGAGTGGATCAGAGGAAAGGCAGGAAATGCTGGTGGTGCCCAGGGACAGCCAGGGTTCACTGCAGGGACTGCTGTGTCCCTCCTTCCAGGCACTGCTGTGTCCCTCCTTCCAGGCACTGCTGTGTCCCTCCTTCCAGGCACTGCTGTGTCCCTCCTTCCAGGCACTGCTGTGTCCCTCCTTCCAGGCACTGCTGTGTCCCTCCTTCCAGGCACTGCTGTGTCCCTCCTTCCAGGCACTGCTGTGTCCCTCCTTCCAGGCACTGCTGTGTCCCTCCTTCCAGGCACTGCTGTGTCCCTCCTTCCAGGCACTGCTGTGTCCCTCCTTCCAGGCACTGCTGTGTCCCTCCTTCCAGGCACTGCTGTGTCCCTCCTTCCAGGCACTGCTGTGTCCCTCCTTCCAGGCACTGCTGTGTCCCTCCTTCCAGGCACTGCTGTGTCCCTCCTTCCAGGCACTGCTGTGTCCCTCCTTCCAGGCACTGCTGTGTCCCTCCTTCCAGGCACTGCTGTGTCCCTCCTTCCAGGCACTGCTGTGTCCCTCCTTCCAGGCACTGCTGTGTCCCTCCTTCCAGGCACTGCTGTGTCCCTCCTTCCAGGCACTGCTGTGTCCCTCCTTCCAGGCACTGCTGTGTCCCTCCTTCCAGGCACTGCTGTGTCCCTCCTTCCAGGCACTGCTGTGTCCCTCCTTCCAGGCACTGCTGTGTCCCTCCCTCACCCCAGGCACTGCTGTGTCCCTCCCTCACCCCAGGCACTGCTGTGTCCCTCCCTCCTTCCAGGCACTGCTGTGTCCCTCCTTCCAGGCTTTGCTGTGTCCCTCCCTCACCCCAGGCATTGCTGACCTGGTTTGGGATTTTGCCCTTCATTTGATGTAGGGCAGCAAGGAGGAAATGGGATTTGGGGCTTGGCTGGATCAGACCTGTTGTGCTGCCCTCTAACCCAGCCTGGATGGGGATGAGCTCTCTGCAGAGCCCAGAGCTGGTGTGGCTCTCACTCCTCGTGTCCAGGTGACACCAGGGGTGCTGCCAGCTCCTTCCAGGCAGGTGTAACTCCTCTCCTGTGTCCCATCCTGCAGGTTTTGGATGCAGTCAAAAAGCACGGCGTGAAGCTGACCACTGTCCTGACCACCCACCACCACTGGTAACCACCCTGTGCTGCATCCCTCACACAAACACAGCCAGGAGCTGCTGCTCTCCTGCTTCCAGGTGATCTCTGAGCAGCAGCTGAGGCTGAGGAGAAGGATCAGAGCTCATTCCTTTGGCCTTGTGCAGAGCATGAGCTGTGTGTCAGTGCCTTTCCCCTTTAAAATTCTGATTTTCCAGGGAGCCAGTGCAGTAACTGGGTGTGGAGGCAGCTCTGGGGTGTGGGAGGGAGCACATTTGTGCTGAGGTGTCAGGACAGGCCCATGAGGCATCCTGCACTCAGCATTGTGGGAGGATCACCCCAGGGGCAAGTCAGCTCTGCCAGGGGTGTAAAATGAATGTTTAGCTGTAGTAACCTGTCCATGGGTCAGAGTGGAGCCACCTCTGTGGCTGCAGAGTGAAACAGTCAGCCCTGAGCTGGACAGACCAGCAGCACCGGGATGATGGATTGCACATTTTCCACTCACCCCATTCCCTCCCTGCCCCAGTTACTGGGAGCCCCTAAGGCTGCTGGTTCCCAACTGGGGATAGGATTGTCAGGGATTGATTCCCCCTCTCACTGCCCTAATTACTGGAGAAATGATCTCCACTCTTCTTACCATGGCCTATCCTTGGATATGAGGAGTGATAGATCCTGGGAGAGGGGTGGATCAGAAATGACCACCACTGCACTACCAATGGCCATAAATCTGTGTTCATTCCTCCCCAAATCCCTTTTTTTTTCCTCTTTGCAGGGACCATGCTGGAGGCAATGAGAAGCTGGTGAAGATGGAGCCAGGGCTGCGTGTGTACGGGGGGGACAGCAGGGTGGGGGCCCTGACACAGAAAGTGTCCCACCTGACAGCTCTCAAGGTAAAGGGAGGCACCTGCAGGACTCTGGGCATCCCCTCTGTGTGTCACAGCTGCACAGGTGTGTTGTCACCTGAGCTGGCAGCTCTGGTGCCTCTGAGCACCCCTGGGATGAGGCGGGTGGTTGAAGTGCAGCTTTCTCCCTTCTCCAGCCCTGGGAACTGCAACAGCTCTGCCTTGTTTGGATCCCTGTGTGAGGACAGCACTGAGGCATGTGGGACATGGTGGGTGTCCCTGTGCAGCTGGGGGGACAGGGCAGGTATTGTGACAGGGGCTGACAGGAGAGGAGCTGTGTGACAGGGATTGTGACAGGACAGGGGCTGTGTGACAGGAGAGGAGCTGTGTGACAGGACAGGGATTGTGACAGGGATTGTGATGGGCTGTGTGACAGGGCAAGAACTGACAGGACAGGGCTGTGTGACAGGGATTGTGTGACAGGACAGGGATTGTGACAGGGGCTATGTGACAGGGACTGACAGGACAGGGCTGTGTGACAGGGATTGTGTGACAGGACAGGGATTGTGACAGGGGCTGTATGACAGGGCAGGAGCTGTGTGACAGGACAGGTCTGTGTGACCAGGGCTGTGTGACAGGACAGGGATTGTGACAGGGGCTGTGTGACAGGGATTGTGTGACAGGACAGTGACTCTGCTCTGCCAGGAGCATGGTGAGCACTGGACACATCCAGATGTTCCTGTGGCAGTGCCAGCTGGAGTTTGGGGTGGGCAGGGCAGTGCCAGCTGGAATTTGGGGTGGGCAGGGCAGTGCCAGCTGGAGTTTGGGGTGGGCAGGGCAGTGCCAGCTGCCTGCGTGGCTCTGTGCTGGCTGGGAGCCCCGGGGCTGGCTGGGAGCAGCCTGCTTGTTTGCAGGAGAGCTGGCAGGTGACACAGAGTGCTGGGAAAGGGGCAGGCAGGTGTGAGCAGCACTGCTGGCCTCAGGGCAGCCCTGGAGGGGCAGCAGCAGAGGAGGAAGGTGGGCAGATGAGGCTGTGTTCAATCCTTGCCTTTTCCTCCGTGTCATCCACTTCTCCCCTTCAGCTCCAGTTTTGTTTGGAGCTTTCTTCACGCTCCATTAGCTTTGTTTAGGATTCTCTGTTGCTCTGGATCTCTTGGCTCTTGCTGCCAGCCAGGCTTGGAGTCCTTGTGCATGGAAATGAAAGGATCTGGCAGTTCCCTTTGTCAGGACACCTGCTTGGAGGAAACAGCTCCCTCCCTCCCTGGGCTCTCCCAGGAGCAGAACTGGTATTTCCTGGCCAGACTGGGGCAAATTGAGAAGAATGAGAGCACAAAGAGTAGCAATTCTTTTCTAATCCTGCACTTGCCAGCAAACAGCAGCTTCAGCTTTAGTGTTCTGCCTTCTTCCCAGGTGGGATCTCTGAGTGTGAAATGCCTCAGTACGCCGTGTCACACCTCGGGCCACATCTGTTATTATGTGACTAAGCCAGATGGCTCCGAGCCACCTGCAGTTTTTACAGGTGAGGAGTTGGGAGGTTCCCTTGCAAAAAAAACAGAAACTCCCCCTCTGCCTGGGTGCCTCTGGCTCTGGCTGTGTGTCTGTACAGCTGCTCAAACATCCATGCCTTGCTCCCCTCTGCAAGCAGGAATTGGAGGTGGAGCTGGGGAACCCCTCTGGGTTTGTGAACCAGGGCTGCACACCCTGCAGGCAGCATTGAGAGAGCCCTGCATGAGTTCTACATCCAGCATTTTTTTTCCTGGTAAAAAGAGCTGTTGGTTTCCTATCTCAGGCCAAAGTGGCTGATCCCAAACCTTGTTGCTTTTCCATCTATCTGTGCTCACATCTGACAGCAGAGAGAGGAGAGAATAGGGGAGTCAGGGAGGGCTGGTGCTGCACTGCTGATGGCCTGGATCCTGGTTTGGGGACAATTCCCCTTCCCTGGGGCTCTGCTTCATCCCTGTGTTCTCCAGAGCTCACAGAAGCTCCTGCACGGGAAGGAAAGAGGCTTAAACAAGATTTTAGGGAACACCGAGGAAAAAACAGAGGCAGCTCATCTTTGTTCAGTTTCACAGCAAAGAAAATTGTTCCTTGTCCCCTCCAGGAGGGACAGCAGGGGACAGGGGCTGCCTACAGGACGAGGTGCTGGCAGGGTGAGGCTCTGGAGTCTCCAGTTGGCCACCAGTGTTGGTGTGGCACAGCCTGGCTGTCCTGTGCTGCTGCTGCTGCTGTGCTGAGGGAGCAGTGGCAGGGCTGAGCCCAGGCTGGGTGTGGGGGTCCTGCTGTGGCCTGATGCAGTGTCCCCCCTGCAGGTGACACCCTGTTCGTGGCTGGCTGTGGCAAGTTCTTCGAGGGCACCCCAGATGAGATGTACAAGGCACTGATCGAGATTTTGGGCAGCCTGGACCCCAAAACGGTACAAACCTCTCCTTTTGTGTGAGTGAGCCACCCCAAACCAGCACAAAAATCAGAGAAACTCCCTGAGAGCCTCTGCTGTGTGCAAGGAACGAGTGCTTGCACAAATTCTGTGACAGCTGCAGTGCTCTGGAAAGGATTTGCCTGTCCCAAATGCGGGGGAAGAGCAGGGGCTGGGAATTCCAGGCTGCTGAGCTGGGACACGGGGCTCTCTCATCTGTTAAACTGCTAAATCCTGCCACTTGTGCCTGTCTCCAGTGGGGGTTTTGGGTTGAGTGTGCTGTTCCTGCTGTGCTGCTGGCACCTGGCAGTGCCCCCAGTGTCACTGTCCCCTGTCTTCCCAGAGAGTTTACTGTGGCCACGAGTACACCATCAACAATCTCAAGTTTGCTCGGCACGTGGAGCCCAGTAACCCCAGTATCCAGGAGAAGCTGGCCTGGGCCAAGGTGAGCTGTTCATCCTTCCCTGCTGAGGAGATGGGGCACAGCAGGAAAAGCTGCAGGGTGTTGTGTTCTGGTGAGCTGGGCTTGGCTGTGCCCACAGTTTGCTGTCTGGGGGGGACATTCCCTGCCTGGGAGCTCCTGCTGTGCACAGGACACTCCCTGTCCCCAGGATTCAGCTCTGTGCCCCTCACTGCAGGCCAAGTACGACAGTGGGGAGCCCACCATCCCCTCCACCATTGCTGAGGAGTTCACCTACAACCCCTTCATGAGAGTGAGGTAGGGAAGGGCCCTGCTGGCAGGGGCTGGGGGAGGAGGAGGAGGAGGGAATTCCCAGTGGGAATTGTTCTTCAGCCTCCCACATTCCTGTTTGGGTGCCTCCAAAACTCACTGGCAGAAAGTTCCTGGATTTGAGGGTTGTGCTGAGCATCATTCCTGGCTCAGGAGACAGAACAGGCTTTGTTGTGTCCTGTTCCCTCATCCAGCAGAAAATGCTGCTGGGGCACAAAAATGCAATTTCATCTTGAGCCTTCAAAGCAGGCCTGATGAGCTGTGCCAGAGCCTGTGATGCTGAAAGCAGCCTTGAAACTGATCCTGCTCCTCCATAGATGGGATCCCATCCTCACCCCTGGGGGGGTCCCATCCTCACCCCTGGGGGGGTCCCATCCTCACCCCTGGGGGGGTCCCATCCTCACCCTGCTCTTCCCTCCTGGCAGGGAGAGGTCAGTCCAGGACCATGCTGGGGAGACCGACCCTGTCCGGACCATGGGGGCCATCAGGAAGGAGAAGGACAACTTCAGAGTGCCCAAGGACTGAGCACTGCCTGCACCACTTTAATGTCACTTCAGGTGTCACTTAGGCCATTCAGATGTTTTAGGGGTCAAATCTTCTTCTGTTGTGGTTGAGACAGGTTTTATTTAGGGTTTTTATTTTTGTCTTAATTAAGAAAAAGAAGCACTTTGCCCTTGTTGAGATGTTCTACAGCATATTTATATTATGAAGAATATTTATCCTCCTCTTGCTGTCTCTCAAGCTGTCACATGTCACCTGCAGGTCATTGTGTGAGTGTTGGTGTGGGTTGGGCAGGATCAGGGCTGGAGCTTTAGGAAGAAGCTCCTGTCGTTTTTGTGGGAGCCTGCTGTGGATGCAGATGATGCAGAGATGTCTTTGTTTGAAGCAGAGACCAAATGCAGGAGCTGAAAATCTCAATGTTCCTTCCATGCTGCTACTTCAACATCCTGAGTGTTGCTTCTGGCTGCCCTGCCAGCAGTTCCAGGGACAGCCCTGCTGTGCCAGTGCTGCCTCAGGGTGGCATTTGGGCTGCTCTGGCTCTGGCAGTGGCTCCTGGGCCCATCCAGCTTCTCTCCTGTCCCTGGCACGGGCAGCAGGGCCATCCCCAGGCATTGCTGTGCTTTGAGTCCTGTTGCATGAAGCTGCTCCTCCCTGTGCCCTGTGTGTGACCTGTGCCAGCCACAAACCAGCCAGGGATGGTGGGTGACTGTCCCCCTGAGCAGTGGTGACACCCCTGGGGCTGTGGGTGACAGCTGAGCAGGTGTTACCTGTCCCCAGGTGAGCAGGGGTGTAGGGTGGCACCAGGTCTGGATTTGCTTTGAAATGCTGAATTTTCTGGAGCTCAGAAAGGAAAGTGGTGCCTAAAGCTGTGCTGCCACACCAGTGATTGTACTGAGGGCTGGGCAGAGGGGAAATAAAGAACAGCTGCAAACAGAGGTTATTGAACTCAGATTGATTTATTGATAAATAGAGATTAATTATTTTATTGGTTTTGGACTAGACATTGAAGTCAACCAACTGGAACTGTCTTTGTACCTAATCCTGGGGTGAGTGGGTGGCATTTTGGGGACCCCAGGGGCTTTAGTGGCTGCTGTATTTTTGTGAAAGAAGAGCAGAGTGGGTTCAGCCCTGTGAGTGCCATTCCCTCCTCACAAGAGGGACAGGGAGGGGCTGAGGCCTGTCCAGGGAAGGGAATGGAACTGGGAAGGGGCTGGAGAATTCCTGAGGGAGCTGGGAAAGGGGCTCAGCCTGGAGAAAAGGGGGATCAGGGGGAATTTCTGGCTCTGCACAACTCCCTGACAGGAGGGGACAGCCGGGGGGATTTGGGATCAGGGACAGGAGCAGAGGGAATGGCCCAGGCTGGGCAGGGGAGGCTCAGAGTGGATTTTGGGAGAATTTCTCCTGGAAATGCTGCCCAGGGCGGGGATGGAGTCCCTGGGGGATTTACCAGCCCTGTGGATGTGGCACCCCCTCATCCCTCCCTGTGTACCCCGCTGGCACTGGGGACAGGGGCCGAGCGTAGGGTGTCAGGAAGTGCCAGGGTGGCACACGGACTGTCCCTGTCGCCGCAGTGCCGGGGCCGTGCGGGCTCTCCCCGCCCCTCGCTGCGTGACCCGCCCGCACACGGCGGGACCGCCCCGGCACCGCCCGGGGGTGGCGCTGGGGACACGCCGGGGACACGCCGGCTCCCCGCACCCCTCTGTCCCCGCCGGGCCATGAAGGTGAAGGTGATCTCCGTGCTGGAGGACAATTACATGTACCTGGTGATCGAG
>VXBI01010643.1:0-17493 GCA_013397375.1 Toxostoma redivivum
ATTCAACCCCCAACACATGTCTGCCTTTCTATGTTACACTTTGAAAATAAGTGCAATGTTTAAAAATCAATTCTTAAAATGGAGCAGTGGTAAGAATGTCTTTTTCCAGGCATTCTCTCCTTGTTTTGAGTGTGCAGAACCCTTGTGTACTCAGCTGCTCTTCCAAAGAAGCTCACAGGAAAGGCACCCTGTTCCCAAAGGTTGTAGCTCTGGCCATCTGCAGCTGACTACCTACACCTGAGACATTTTATTCGTGCTATCTTCAATATACAGAAAAGTGTCCAACTATCCTTACTCAGGTGAGTAGTCCCAAGATTTGGTCTCAGTTTCACCTTGTGAAGAACGATTGATTATCAAGGCTATATCAGAGCTTGCATCCAAGGTGCTGATATCTAGAAAAAAATCCCTAAATTATACATCTAATGAACCATTGAAAAGGTGTGAGAACAAACTGGTTCCCAACTCATTATTAAAGTCTTCCCAAGGACATGAAGGGTAATTGGTGAGAACAAGAACAGGTGAAGAAGTAATTTGCCTTTCACATTTTAGTTACTTTAGAGTTCAAGAAACACATTGCTCTTGATAAGAATTTACTTTGAGGAGGGATTTTTCTCCGCATATAAATACTTTCTTTCAGTGCAGGCTGAGCTCCATATGTATTCTGTCAGCTAATAATAGGACTTGTTGGGAAGAAAGATTGTTCAAGATTTCAGCCTTGTATTTGATAGTCTAACACCTTCCTGTTATGAAAGCAAGGCACTTTGCTGGCAGTCAAGGATTTTGCTGAAAGTATTTAAGCCTTGGATAAAACTCTCTAAAATTCCACATACACCACCCAAATACAAAGAGGTAAGTAAACATATTCAGAGAAGGAACAGCAAAAAGAAAGAAGCAAATCCTGTTTCCATTATTACTTTTTTCATAATTTCACTCCTCTACAGATCACAAGTTCTGTCAAACATCATACCTCACAAAAATGGGAATACATGAGTAATTCAATGAATTTTTAGAGGGAGAATTACATATATCCAAATCTTTCTTTATGCAAAAAATTATTGGTGAGCTGCCTATAGCAGGTCCTGATCCCAAATGGAAGGGCATGTCAGGTTAGAGCTGAGCTGTGTGCCTGGAAAGGAGACAGAATGGAATAAAAGAATGATATGAAGCCACTATGGATCCTTCTCACTCTCATCTGTCTTGGATATGAGAGCAAATGATTTAGCTCTGCGATCTTAATCTGTCTGAACAACAAACAGGCCATTTAAAACTAATACTGAACATTGAAACAACTTTCAGTTAATGTTTACATTGCTGAGTTATCATTATGTTTAATGCTTCTCAGATATATGGTACAATTATTTTAATACATATATCACCCATCTCAAAAGGTCTAAGAATAAGACCCAAAGGTTGCCCATATAGAGTTGTCCTGGATCTGTTCTAACAGATCTGTTCTAGAAACGTGTGTCATCTTGTCATCTCCACCCAAGTGCTTTTAAATGTGGGTGCTCCTCTGGATGGATGGTTTTTCACTGAGCTTCAAGCAGTGTCCATGTTCCCTTATCCGTAGGAGTGACACTGGTGCCAGCAGTATCCAGCCTCTATGAAAATATATTTTCCACACACAGTGAACTGTATTTGCATTCCTGTGAGCACAAAAAATTGCCTCTGCAATTGCCTCTCAGAAAATACAGTTCTCTAGTCAAAACAGATGGGGTCCTTCCCCGGGTTTCACAGCATTTGTTTAGAAAACAGGCTTTGACTGTGTGACTCTGCCTGTGAAAGGAAACATGGGTCACTCAGTAAGAAATGGAGCTGAAAACAGTTTGTGCTACATGCAAGGTTCTTCTCACTGTGTGCACCTAGGAAAAGGAGGGAAGAATCCCATAAGCCACATCAAGGAGCAGTTTATTCAAAAGGCAACTAGAAAGCCTATAAATTCCTGACAGACAACAGATTGCAAATATCCTGGATATTTATTTTAAGAGAAACAATAAAAAAATAAAAGAGGTCAGTATCACCAGACTATATGTTGAAAAGGAGACAAAGGCATCAGATAAATTGCAGCGTTTGGCCTGTATTGGAGAGATTTTCCTCAAGGCTCAGTAATTGCTACAGTCTGCTCTGTTAGAAGGATGGCAAGGAAACAGGTAGGTTAAATGGGAGAAACCATCTCCATTCCTTACAAAGAAATTACACTCTTGCATAAAACCAGGGCACTCTTTCTGGAAGATCTGTGTATATTCATGTAGAAAGAAAGAACCAAACATAACTACTTGTGGTGCTACCATGTATATAATTACAGTTGTGAAAATATGTGAAATGAGACAAAACATTTGCTGGGCTGTTTTCTTTAGAGAGACACAGAAAACTGCATAATAATAACCCTACCAATCTAGAAAAGGACAACTTCTGCTCTGACACACAGACATAGCTTTGAAAAAATTTCGCTGTCCTGTCAAATGAAAAGACACTTAGATTTTTTATGCTCTCTATCCTAGGTTAACACATGGTTTGAGGAGTAAAATATTCATGCTTGAATATTTTCTGAAACACATTATTAATCTTTGCTTTCTTAACTCTTTGTCTCCTAGTTCAGTAGCTTTCAATATCCTTCCAACATATGAATGCCAGAAGCATTCCCAGTGGGAAGATAGACCAATTTCTCCAACACTGATTGCTATAAAGCATTTACAGATTTGCTTTCTTTTGTCACATTTCACTGACCCTTTAAAAGCAGACTCCAGTCCCCACAGTTTTGCAGCCCACAGGCTGAGAACCACTACTCTAGACATGTTCAGGTTTGATATGCTGTTGACGTGTTTATCTTTCAATTGTGTTTTTAAGCAGTTGCTGTTGAGAAGTAGATCAGTATGTGCCAGCAGCTCATGATCTGGAGAAGAGGGGGTCCTTTGGATCATCCCTCAGCATGTCCTGTCTGTGGGAGTCCTGATCCAGGGACAGTCTGTTTCTCAGCTCACACAAGCACACAGACATGCACAAACATAAGCAGAGAGGACATCCTGTTTTTAGTATCAGCAGCAAATATCTGCTGCCTATTTACAGATTTACAAGCTGAATAAGCCATCAGGGATAAGTGGGTTTTTCCAGAACAAGGAAGAAAGTTTCTGGGGGACAGAAGGACTCAAGCTGCTCTTCTTTAATGAGAACTCCCAGCCTCATCTGCAGTGACCTTCATGGCAGGCCTCCCACAGACTTCAGTCAGGTCAGGGTTTTGCTTTGAAAACTGTGTGCTGGAACATATGTCTTTGCTCAAACAACTTGAAGGAAATGGAACTTGCCCGTTTAATGCAGAAGGCTTTTAAATCCCCCAACATTTCATTTTCCAGTGTTAATTTCCACACCATAATGCATGGCATTGTAGCCTCGGAACCAGGTGTCACCACGACCCTGATTTGCAGAGAGTAACAGGGCTCTGAAATCACACAGTTATTACAGCATTACAAAGCTTTTGGTTTAGATGATGCTTTTTTCCCCTGGATGAGGGGGAAATGTAGTTCAAGGTTGCCCAATGTTAAGGCAAACATAACAGAGCAGCAAGCCCTTCTCTGCTATTTTTCAATATGTGGTTACTTTCTGTACCCTCAAAGGACTCTCTATCCATATCCTTCTGAGACCAGCATTAGCCACATGCTTATGTCTTATGCTTAGGGGATAAGTGCTTTGGCTACTGTAAGCATTTTGCTTAATCTTCTAAGTCAGGCAGTTCCACCTGGTGTTAAAGATAAAAAGATTTCATCTTTGTAGTTTTGTTTAAAAATGTGCCAGATGTTACAAGTTATCCCCACTTTTCTCATTGGAAAAGCAACCAACAAATATATTACAAACTTGTAATCTCAATGCCAAAATAGGTTTGTTATAACTCAGTTAGTTTTCAGCAATCACCAAAAAAGTGCGTAAGCACCTATTCAAGCTCAAGGAAAATTGACTGCTACTAACATCTTTAAAACATGAATTTGTCATCCTCCACCAGAATATAAAGACAAACGGGTTTGTATGGTTAGCAAAGCAATTATATTTTGATGAAAGAATTTTTAACCAAAAGTGATCATTTCTTCAGTTTTTGAAAAACCCTTGTGCTGGGATTTTATTATTTTCATCTTCATTCTTCTCCACTAGGCTTTTTAATGACATGAATGCCATTATCCCATTTCCTACTGAGTTTTCCTGAGACTTTAATAACAGGAATTACTTGCTCCTGTAGAGCAAATAACTATGATAAGTAACACGGTACTATTGTTAGTATAATGTTCCAGATGCTCAAGTTAATCAAAAGAGAAGAAAAAGTGGCTTTTAGAGCAAGATTTACTTGCTATTATCTCTAAACCTGTGCATTCCATTAGCACTAAGCAGAACCTCAGCAATCATAATGCTGTAAATTTTCACCCTTTAGTCCTAAATTTAGGGATTTAAAGGCAAGAAAAGATCACTTGAACAGAACAAAGACTTTCATTATTTTTTTATGAATGCTTTACTGTTACTAACCATGATTGCAGAGATGAAAAAACCTCTTTAGTGACACTCTACTAAAAAAAGGTGAGCTTTATTTCTAGATTGAACTTTTCTAGCATCAAATCTGATTTTTAAGTTGGATTTTGCAATATTGTTGCCTTTTAAAGATTCTATGAAAGACAGGTCTTTTCCTTAAACCTGAGAATTCCACTCACCCCACATCTCTGTTGTTGAATTCCACTCTTGCCATATCTCTGTGTTCCTGTCTCCCCACAATAAGATCTTCTACCTTCTCAGAAAAAATTTACAAAAATACTGGCTACTCAGTCACTTTAACATGTTTCCTAGCTACAGGAAACATTTCTACACATTAGGCTACCTTTGCTTTCCTGCACCCAAAGACGGCTCTGGGCATGAAAACACTAATTCCTGGAATGCCATTGTATGATCTCCCAGAGCACTCAGGTATATTCCCGATTTGATCTTCTCAATAATTTTATCATATGAAGCTGTTGCAGTGATACAACATTAAAGAATTTGAGTGACAATTTTGCCATTTTCATGGGGAGCAGGGATTTGAATTTCCTGAAAGCAGCAAAGACAGGAATCCACCAAACAAAATCCTCTAGCCATTAAGCTGATACCTGACAATCTGCTCCCTTTTGAAACTATATTTTAAGAGGATGATCTTGGCTCATTTTTCTGCAGCTGAAACCTCTAATTCAGCAAAGATAAAAAAATGTGATTTCATAATAGTCTAGTGAGAAATTCATATAATCTAGGACTACTGCATGTAGCAGTGACCAGACATTTCTGAATTACAAGGCCTCAGATGAATGAAAATCCAATACTCTGTGTACCTCAAAGGACAAATAAAGCTGTGACTACCCTGTGCTGACAAATCATGGAAATTGCTCAACAGTGAACACTCTCTTTTTCCATCTTTCATGCATTTTCCTCACATGTGCAGAAGTATGTTTTCTTCCAGCTGTGATTCCACCCCTGCTTCCACTTTTAGAAATCCTTAGAAAGGGTCCCCAGGATTAAATATGAAAGGGGGTGGGGGAGGATATCATTCCAATGAAAAGATTGTGGAGATTAAAATGTAATGTAATAAAACATGTCTTCTAGAAATATGCACTCTGGCATCTAACTATAAGCAGGCCATTTCATAGCTTTTATTACACTGGACTTCTGCCAGTAGACAAAAATCACATAGAACATGCAACTTTAACAATGAGATTTTTCCCTTATTAAACCTAACTACCAGAGACAGCAGTCACCTCCACTGGTGCTTTGCCTTTGGCCCCCTTCTGAGGCTTAGCCCATTAAATTGATTCCACATGACAGGACTCGGAATGTTGAAAATCAATCTAACTTATGATTCTGAAGTTTAGTTTCCCTTAAAGTGTCATATTTCAAAAGTTCACAGCCCAAGTCCTTTCTCCTCCAGCTTCAAGCAAGGACCATTTAAAGTTTATTTAAGCACTGTAACTTAAGGTCTGTCTCTGCATCCATATATTTTTCTATGTGAATGAAGAGAAGAAAAACCATTAAAAAAAAAAAACTATTAAAAGCTATCAAGCACTAATATTAAGGTATTGATTGCAGAGACTATCAGAAAGAATGAAGATTACCTGATTGCTGATTATTTTAACAACTTACTATACAATTCAACAACTCATTTTTAAGCTTTTCTCTCCCTGACACAAATTACAAATGAATGATTTAGTTACTGATAAGCTAGTGGTGACATCATTCTGACATCATTGGCCAGTCTTAGCAATGAAAATATTCTTCAGGATAAAGAAAACGAACCTTTTTTGTTTGTTTGTTTATTCCAGCCTCTTTTACACTGAGATCTTCTTGCCTAGGAAAAAGATTATATACCAGCATTGAAGTGCTCATGATATATTTGTTCCCAGTGGCCATGGAAGAGCTGTGTTTATTTCTTCACTAATTAATTCTATGTGATCATTTTACTGAATGAGGCAGACTCTCCATTTTAAAGGTCTTTATAGCGAAATTAAAAGCAACATAATAAGAGATGTATAAATATTTGGATATTCTACTGTTTACTAAACAGAATACAAGGCATTTACTTTTTTTCATGGGCTCCCTCTTTGCACTATCCAGACGTAATTTTTGGCTGGAGGGTTAATATTATATAAACAATCATTTATTTCAGAAGAAATGTGATCATTACTAAGCTGTTCCATTGGTTAACAAAGTACCTCTGCTTTCTTTATCCCAGCTGGGTTGAAGTAATTGCCTTGGGCTGCAGGAAGGCAGAATGGGAAGTAGATGAAGCATGTTGAAGATTAGCCACACAGAGGTTTTCTAAACAAAGAAAGGGCTCCAAGAGGAGGAGGAGAAAGTCTCTCAGCCTAGACAGGCATGCTGGGAAAGAAACTGCTTGTGCTGCTCACTACTTTATATCCACAAAAAATGAAGAGAGTCATCAGCAATTCCTGTGGGTTAATCTGTGCATATGCAAGCAAACTGGGCTTGTAGGCACTTTCTGATAAGAAAGAAAACACAACTGTGACAGCCCATGAGTGAGACCAGTCATTAACCCAAATGCTGAAATATGAGGAGGGTTGTTTAAAGGTGAAGCTCCTTCTTACTTTGGTCTTACTTTATACTCACATTAGAAACCAGAGAAGTCTATTTAATCATGTTAAAGACTCAGATGAAATCTTCAAAAATCCCCCCAGCCACATTACCCCTTTACATCCCACTACCCCATATGTCCTAAACACACAAATGGCTTTTGCCTCCCGCTTTTTATGTGGGATTCACCTTATTGAACTGAAGAAATTAAAGTTTCAAAAAGTTTAAACTTGGTCACAACTCACCCTGGCTTCCCTTGTAGGCAAATCCGAAAAATAAGATTACTTCATAGAATCATGAATGGCCTGGGCTGGAAGTGACTTTAAGGATCCTGTGGTTCCAAACCCCCTGTCTTGGATATAGACACATTTAATTAGACCAGGTTTCTCAGCGTACCATCCAATCTGGCCTTGAATACTCTCCAGGATTGGGTATCCACAGCTTCTCTGGGCAACCTGTGCCAGTGCCTTACCACCCTCACATTAAAATAGTTTCTTTCTGAGTAGAGAATTTCTTCTTGAAGAAGAAAACTTGTCTTAGCCATCTGCCTTAGAAAGAGATGAACTCTCTTGAAGATGCACACTTCTTTCTACTGTCTGTAAAAAAGACTGTTTGTGAGTAGTACAGCCTTCAAAGCCTAACCCTGAAGCACGTAACTGAGGAGAGAAGACGTGCTGGTATACAAGCAAGGATTTCAGTTTCTGCTAGAGAAAAGTATGTCCTTTACACTTCCAGGAGACTAGCAGTGTTACCACAACAGTGTGTTTCCAGCTGGCAATCTTAATTAACAATCACAGGAGTGCCTCCTACTTATTAGTTTTCCCATGAAAAATCTCTAATGCCTTGGCTGAAACTCACTGCCAGTGATACAAAGTCAAACTGAAATCATGGTCAGCCTTGGAGCACCATGTAGGACAAAGTGTCTACCAGCAGAAAATCCTCTTGGTGGAGACAAACTTTTGGAAGTCCTCCAGTGAACATCTTCTTGTTCTCTAATGAAGGACACTGGATGCCAGAGACATGCAGTCATGTTCTTTCAATTTGGATATTTTTATGCATTCAATTACTGTCCTTCAATCACTAGCTGCAGGATAGATCTTGATTTGAACAAATCTTTACTTACTCCAAAACAAAGAATCAGCATTCAATTTTATAGGGTTGTTTTTTTTTTTTTAATTATTCCTGGTTTTACATTTTTATATAGCTTCTAGCTGAAAAGCATGATTGCTCATGAAGCAAAACAGCATTGTTGGACAAATAAGGCTGGTTTAAATGTATTACTTCCTTTGCTATTTTTATACTAAAATAAATATGAGCTAGGCTAGAATGTGAGAAGGAGTGATATTCTAACACTTCATTAGCAACCAAATGAATTAATTTTACATGTATTTCTCAGCTACAAAAATTAGAAATTTTCACAAAAAATGAATGTAGATTTTTTGAAGTCAGACTAAAAGTAGCAATGAGTTTAAGAAGAGTTATCTTACTTTTAACCAATAGTTAAAAATAGGAAAGCTCTATCACATCTGTGTTAAGAAGAAGAAAAAATATGAACTGAATAGTAGTTCTACTGAAGTCCTGCAAAAGCCACATGAGTTTATTCATGGACTATAACTATCTCTGGATCAGGCCATCATTAAATACTTGTCCAGATGTGCGATTACACACCCTTGACTTCTGACCTTATCTCTATTTTGATGACTTCTGTGATATAACTGGTCTGTACCCATCTTCCCTGGGGCTTTGGTTTATGCCCCAATGAACACAGGATTTAGCCTATCTGTCTAACTGGGCTATCATCTGGATGCCACGTCAGAAGGAAGACGTTTTAGAAGTTTTGCCACAGAGTAGGCACTTATAAAAATTATATAATCTGGGGGTTTTCAGTGATTCTTAGGACACAACATTCCACTGAGACAGTGAGCACTCTGAGATAAGCTCTGGTCTATCCAGAGTGAATGACAAATCTGTTCACAACAATGGGATCAAAAACATGTACCTGGATTCATTCCCCTAGGAAGAAGCTGGTTGGATAATGTTATACCACTAAATATTGAATGCGTCAGTGAAATATTTTCTGCACTCAGGCCTCGTAATGGTATGCGTTTCTTGTGCTTGTTTAAATATGTGATTTGGAAATGTCTGTGATTAACACTTCAAAATAAGGTTTACCATCTTCATCTAAAAGTTGCATTATGCGAATAATGTCTTTTTATAAAATGGATAAATTCTGTCAGAGCATCTAACATCTTTCTCCGCTTTTCTTGCTGAAGATACATTCCTGGCTTTTATTCAAGGAGGAACTAAGGCTAATGTGAGCAATCAGTTGACTTTGTATTAGATCAATGTGGCACATTGCTTCATGAGTTTTTTAGAGTGCAAAGATCTCAAACATTTGAGCAAATGAATGAAATTACAAATCTTGCTACTTAGCAGCAATACAAGTTTATATGATTTATAAACATTCACTTCAACCACTCAGGAGCACCAAAGGTGTATCCCATACGCAGTTACTAGTAGGGGTGTCAGGAAAGTTGGTGATTTACCTGTCAGAAGTCATTATGCCACTTTGGAGAGCAAGTGATCATTTGGTTTTTAAGTAATTGTCATGTATTTTAATAGTAAATGTAAATATCACACACTCAAAATTTTGCTTTCATTTTGCTTTCAAGACATGAAAATTATTCACATGCTTTTCCAGGCTCACAGTGATCTTCATTTGCTTGTTCTCTTTCAGATCACTGATAAACTGTAGATTTATCTCTTTTCAGAGCCAAAAAATCTCATTAATCTGTGGGATATCACATAAAATGCTGAAGTGATTCTAATTTATAATCCCCAAAATGTAAGTTCTGGGTGCCTGAAATTCTTCTTTCCTTAAATTGGTCATGCCTAACTATGCAGTTCTCCATGGATTTATCTGTATCTCACTGATGTCTACCAGTTGTAGAAGAACTGTTCTATGGTCTATTTTTCCTAGTTGTCCATAGTTATGAGACTTCTCTTTGTTGACACACTGATGTTTTAAAAAGCAAAATCTGTTTCTGTTGTACATTTTCTTGCTGCATGCCTTTATTCCATTTGGAATTACCCAGCAAAGATGGCATGTTTTTGATTTTGATTTGAGGATATACGATATCTGTTGCATCACTGTTTTGCCTGGGGGGTTCAAAGTGCCCCGGCAGATGAGTGCATGCGTGCTTCTGACTCTTGGATATGAAGAGAGCTGTTTGAACAGCCACAGTCAGCTCTATTGTGTACATAGCAAACATGGTGAAGTTCCTTTCAGCTACATGTCACTTCCAGTTTATGTTGTCTGAAATTTTAACAATGATAGATGGTACTAGGCTTTTTTCAAAATTCTTGCTCAATTAGAAGCTGATATCCAAGCATGGCTGCACACAATTTTTTTAAGAATAATTACTTTTTCAATAAGTGTAAGACAATTTTAATGGGCACATTCAGGTCATATTTGAACATTCAGAAGTTTTACTCCACACTGTGTATTTGTCACTATCATCTCCTATGTGGAAGGAAGAATGATCTGGACAAACTAGACACAAACGAGAGGTACCCAGTGCTTTGTTTGCAGAGAATAATACTGTCTGTTTCGTATCACTGTCAGTTCCATGGTTCTTTACAAAGACTGGGACAACTTGTTTTAACATAGAAGCTAGCCTAACTATTCTGCAATAACTCCCCCATGTGGGTATTTCATTTTACTCCATATTTCATTTTCAAAACAGGAAGGCTGACTCAAATATTAGTCTTTCTTTCATTTATAGTGGCTGCACACAAATTTTTTCTGGCATGGTTATGATATGTGGAAATCTTGGTTATTCTCCCAGTGTCAGTAACATCCAGAGCATGTTATCTGTGCTAATCTCAGTACAAACAGGCTGCTTTGAAAGATGATTTCAGTAGGGTAAGAGTGAGCTATATTGGCTGTACTAGTAAAACAAGCCATCATTTGCTCTGATTTAATTGGTTGTCTCTGACAACTCTGGAAGCTCCCGTTGACCAGACCAGCTTCTCCCCAGTTTGTTTACTGAGGTTAGGCAAAGCCTGTTTGCTGTCAGAGCTCCAAGCATGCCTTAATCAGCTCTTTGTAGCACTGGTCAAAGCTGACACCTACCCCTTGCTCATGCTGCCAGCATTCCTCATACCCACATAGGCGAAATGGTAGTGCAAACTCTTTGGATGGCACAAAAGAACTTTGAAGGATTGTAAACCCTCCAAAACTGCCTAGTCAGTACAGCTATGAAACCTTGTATCAAAATCTTCATGCAGTTAATTTACGTTTCTAAGCAGCTCAGTCACAATAATTCTTTTTGCTTTCCTACTTCTTACCTAGAAATAAAAATGGTCATTTAATTACCTAATGGGATTTGTGAAATAAACAAACACTGATAAACACTGATGTTTTTTTCTTCACTTCAACAAAGACTATTATCTAAGACTAACTATAATCTAAGTTTATTAATTGACAGATAACCAGAGTGTGAAAGACTAAGCCACGTTTCTGTTGCTGGTAGGTTGTATTGCACAAGCATCCCAGACGGATTTTAAGTGGGTAAAAAATGTATGTTGGCATGAAGAGGGAAAGTGATCCTCCAGTTTGTTTCCTTGTATGAGACAGTTGATTAACAATGGGCTAGAGGTAGACAGGAGAGAGGTCATGCTCAGGCTGTGTAAACAGAGCAATTTCTAACCCAGAAATCTCCTCTGTGGCAGCTGTCTGAGCTGTAGGGAACTTGTCCTTTGTATAACCAGAAAGAAAATTGTGAAACAGTTCTTGTCTCTTCTCTTTAACTTATTTAATCTGGGACCCAAGGTACCAAGAGACAACAATGAAGGCAGTTTACCTCCTCTTTTCTGACTGACCAGACCCAGGAAATCCTGTCACCTTCTTAGGGCAGTTTATTTGATGTGATTTTAGACTGTATACAAATGTCAATCACTTATGTCTTCTGCTCAGGAAAAAGTAAATGAACAGCCAGCCCTATTTCTTTTTTTTCCTCTAATCATTGTCCAAACTCATTCTGTGGATATGCATTTGTCTAGGTTACTTGTTGAATATGCACATTTTTTTAAATCTGTCATTTGGATATATGTATGTGTATATATACTACTATCTATCAATATGTAGCCTGCCTAACACAATTTTATTTGTTTAACTTTCCTAAAGGTACAGCTTCTCTAAACTGAAACGGACCCTTCATAAGTCCTTGTTGAAGTGAATTCAATCTTTTTTTCAGAAATGTTGAAAATGGAAGTTCTCTAATTCTTAAGGTTTTATTAATCTGCTAAATCCAGAGTAAGCATTTTTCATACTTCACAGAGTATCTACTCTAGTGTATTTACACTTATTCCAGCACTTGAATTTTCCAGTAAGTTCATGAAAATGTTGGAGCTTCCCTTCTAGGGACTAAGTGAGTGTCTGAAATATCAAACTGAATGTTAGGTCCAGTCGTGTTTAGCTGTTCAGTGATGCAAAGAAATGTGACTGAGGTGAAAAATTCCTAATGTCTTAATTAACAGATCCATACAGCAGCTCTCCTTTCATCTGGACTGGATGTGTACTGCCACTGGTTGAAAGATAAACATTGAAGTTCTTATTGTAAGCTTCAGCAGTATTGCTGTTTTTCAAATGAAAGCAGAATTAATAAGTACACCTGGATCATCACTTGTTAATTACTGTAAATAAATAAATAAATAATACCCATTGCACCTTTATATATTTTTTTCTTTAAGAATATTGAACAATTTTTCAAAAATATACGAAATTCTTTATTGTAGAAGTGAAATAACAGCCTAAGAAAGCAGAATTTGTGAATATGTTGAAGTTGGTAAGATATATGTATTCTCACTTGTCATTTTAGCAAACAAAAAGGTTCAGAGGTAAAGCTCCCTAAGTGTCCTTAGAGTCAGTGAAGATATGCATGCCTTTGTAGTCTAATTCAAAGCATTTAATTTAGACCCCTGTATACAGACACCTGTACATTCCCCAAACCTTTCATTTTGCATTGTATTGATGGGTCTGGTTTTGCACCAGCAGGAAGACATTCTTAATGAGTTCCCTCATTTCTCACATTTGACTCAGATGTTTTTCAACTGCAGTCTGAATTTTCTTCTCCTAACAATTGAAATAATTTGGCTTAGTAAGGCTTTTAATTGCCTCTTATATTTTGACACGATCTTGGTAGAAACATTAATTATGCATCCTTATCTTTACTTGTATTTTACCCATAGTGATGGGCTTTATACTGATAGTTATATTATTTGACTTTCTCAATCTTTCTAAGTCTTTCTAGGTTCAAATCATTGCAGAAAATTCTGAGTTTTAAGGGAAATACACTAATCATCAAGTCCAACTCTGAAGTGAAGGGCCCATACAAGGATCAAACACACAACCTTCATGCTACTAACACCAGGCTCCAACCAAATCGGGCTAATTTTTTATATATGGAAAACATAATACAAGTTTTGCTTTTGCTAGTACTAGTCCTAAGAAAATCTCTCATGCAGAAACAGATAGGAAAATCTGAAGGAGCTATTCTCACTGCCTCATAAATTCTATCTCTCTTTAAGTATCCCAAGTTTTCCAGTGTGAAGGCCACCCATGTTCTGGGGGGCATCAGGCACAGCATGGCCAGCTGGGCAAGGGAAGGGATTGTCTTGCTTTGCTCTGAGCTGGGGCAGCCTCACCTCGAGTGCTGGGGGCTGTTTTGGGTGTCACAATATAAAAGAGACATTAAGCTCTTAGAGAGTGTCCAAAGGAGAGCAAAAGGATGCTGAAGGGTCTGGAGGGGAAGCCGTGTGAGGAGTGGCTGAGGTTACTTGGTCTGTTCAGCCTGGAGGAGTCTGAGGACAGATCTCACTGCAGTTACAACCTCATTGTGATGGGAAGAGGAGGGACAGGAACTGATCTCTGCTCTGTGCTGACCAGTGACAGGACATGAGGGAATGGCCTGAAGCTCTGTCAGGGGAGGTTTAGGTTGAATACTAGACAAAGGTTCTTCCCTAAGAGGGTGGTTGAGCACTGGAACAGGTTATCCAGGGAAGTGGTCACAGCACCAAGCCTGACAGAGTTCAAGAAGTGCTCTCAGGCATATGGTATGATTCTTGGGGTGTCCTGCACAGGGCCAAGGGTTGAATTTGATGATGCTAATGGATGCTTTCCATCTCAGCAAGTTCTATGAATCTCTGAAGTTGCATTTGTCCCTTACATATTGAGTTACAGAAAAAGATTGGTGTCTGCACATAGAGAAAATTATAGGTCAGTGTGCTAAGTAAGAAAACAAAGATAACCCTTGAGTTTAATTATGCTTCTGGGGATAATCAGCATTACAAAAGGAGGCAATATAACATCACTTGATAGCTATCTTTTAGTTCCCTTCTCAAATAACCAAATAATATATGCATCTCTGTTTACTGATGTAGCTTTCATGACATGAGCAGACTGACTCCCAGGTATACTCCTCTGTATCCACAGAGTTGCTTTAATTGATCTACTGTCTCACATGTTTGTGCTGAAAATACATAGACGAATGCTTTAGTTATGCTATCCAGAAATGTACTGGTATGCATTCCATGTTACAGAAAGATGAAATATTTGGGAGAGAGTGAGAAAATTAAAAGTTTAGGACAGTGATAGATTTCTGATTACAGTGAATTAGAAAATAAGAGAGTGGTTTTTTTGTCCTGCTTTCTCAGCTGACAGAGGAAGGTCTCAGCATGATGTAGAGCAAGACACTATCTTTCTGTTTCCAAATTATGGGAATGTTAATTCCTTTGCTAGAGTTTGACCATCAAAGCAAGGTAAAAGCAGACACTTTTGTAATTTTTGTATAATTTTTCTCAGTAATTTTATTTATATATTCTATGTCATCCATGAACATCCCTGTAGGATTCAAGTTTTAAACTCAAAGGGTAATACCCCATACACTTTTTTCTGCTCTTTTATTAACGCAGATTGCCAAATTTTACCCAATGATCTGTGAACCAATACTGTGAACTTATTAATGAAGTTCATTTTTCCTACCACCTGGTGTGATGTTTGACAAGACAGGTGCTGTGAACAGCAATATTAATGCCAATCAAGTTCTGCTTACAGGTACCTGTTCTGCAGCTAAAACAAACAGCCAGAACTTGTTCAGTATATACTTAGACAAATATAACTAGCTTTGTAAAGAAGAAGGTATTGATCTTATTTAAAAATGTCATGAGGGAAAACAAAATGGGCTAATCACCACACAATACATGGGACAGAAAGTAGATGAACACAACCTGGTCCCCACCCTAATTTTAACAGCAACTTACCACAAATATTCTCTACTTAAATAAACAAATCACATTAATCCTAACATGGTGCTTTATCATCACTGCTAAATAAGCATATATAACCTTAAAGATAATTTTACTGACTGCAAAGCATTGGTATTTTTTGTATTTTGCTGTGAGTCATCGATTCTGTAGTGGACTCATATCACTGTATTTCAGTGGGTTTACATCAGTGTGAAGGAACAGCTGGGAAAACCTGGGGCAACATCTCATCCCTTTACTATTAGAAAAAGGAAAATGAACCAATGAAACATGTTGAAAAGGTGTGTGGGGTGATTTTTTTGGGGGGGGTGGGTTTGTTGTTGTTGTTGTTGTCTTTTTTTCCCAAACACATGACAACAGCCCTAAAATCAACCAATTGGGCTGAACCAATGTCATGATTTCCCAGAACCTGCCAACCAGATCCACCTGCTGGTAACAATGGCCAGGAAAGCCCGGTCGTTCTGAGTAAACAAACAAAAACCGTGGGTCTTTGCGTTGGCCTCTGACTACGTCTGGGCCATAAATAACAAAATTGAATCAATTTTGTCACATACATTGTGTGGCTGACAGATAAAATGACCTGCCTTAGAACAATGAGGAGGAGCACTTTGCAGAGCAATCTGTCTTTCAAAGGCCATTTCAAAGTCCACCCAGTAATAACTGGGGGTGTCACTTCTACAAAATCTGTTTTCCTCAACCGCATTCACCAGAAGAACCAGCCTGGGAACAGGAGGAGAGCAAGCAAGAAGGACCCATTTCAAAAAACACTCAAGGGAACAGACCATTGGTCATCTCCCCAGTCAATGTTACCGCAGGTCCATCTGGAACAACAAAACAGAGACATCAATGAAGGGATCCATTTGGCAAGAAAGAAAAAATTTTCTGTCTGACTCCCAAAGTTTGAAAAAAAGAGAAGCTCTAAAACCTTCACAACCTCAGGCAAGGCCAGAGCCCCAAATCACTGGCAAGATGGCCAGCAAATTTTGCATGCCAGAGCAAAATCCTTCATTAATATCTCTGTGCAGGTTCATTAGAGCTGAAAACTGGCTCTGTAAACAGAATCTAGATTAACAACAAGATACAAAAAAAAAAAAAAAATCAAAAGAGAAAAAAAGGAAAAATCCAGTTTTTCAAACAATGCAGACCTGACTCCACGAATGCACATCTCAATCTATTATCAAGATGCAAAGGAATTGAACAAAAGAAAATCACAATTTTCAAAACAATGAAATACAAAGGAATTGAAAGGGAAAAAAAATCATTGAAATCCATTATGAAAAATGAACAATCTTTGAAGGCAATCATGAAAAAACAGTCACATTGTGATTGTTTGTCCATTCTGGTCTGTGGCTGCCATCCGGAATCCACGATTCACACAGCCTAGTTTATGGAACTACTGAGGTTTGAACTTGGGTCTCCAACAGCAAAAGCACAACAGCTCATCCTCTGCACCACCAGAGCAGCCATGATGTATGGCTTTCTGAGATGGCAGTCAAAACCACATTCCAGTAGGTCAAAGGCAGCCACGGGAATCTGAATCTGCAGTCCTATCTGTACAGCTGGGCAGTTTTTCTGCAAACAAAAAACTCAAAAAAAAAGATTTGAGCAACTTGCGCTGCCTTTTCGGGGAACAAAGGCCAGGAAGTCCGTGCAGGCCAGTCCGGGCCTGCATTTGGCGGGGCGGCCGGCAAGCCTGGCCCAAGTTGGCGCGGGCCAGGGCAAGGGACTGGGAAGGAGGGCTCCGGAGCATCGTGCGGGGCCAGCCCGGGCGGGTCGAGGAGAGCGCGGGGCGGAGAGCGAAGCAGCGGTGGCGCCAGAGTCCCCTGCTCCGCGCCGCTGACACGGGCGCCAGGGCGGTCAGGGTCAGGGCCGCCCCTCCGAGCGGGGTTGGCTCGGGCGGCTCCCGGGAAGTGCAGGGCGACTGCCCCCCCCCGGACCCTCCAGCGGCTCAGAGGGGAAGGGGAGGGGGGCAAAGGGGCGGCCCCATCCCTGCTCCGCTGTTCGGTCCCAAGCTGGGCAGGGACTGGGTGCCCCCCGGGAAGTGGTGGAGAAGCAGCGGCACCGGCCGCGGGGCCCCCTCTG
>VXBI01010643.1:25299-57520 GCA_013397375.1 Toxostoma redivivum
CCCCATCCCCCTCCCTTAGTATTTAATTTGGTTAGAATGCTTTTGCAAAATACTAATGAAAATAAATTATCATTTTGTATTAATACTGATAACTGGTCAGTACTGGCAAATCTGGATCATTAATTTCATCAAAAATGAAACTTGTGTGCTCTGGGAAACACAGTGGCAAAAGTATCAATCTAAATTGTATCAATCTAAATTTGTATCAATCTAAATTGATACAAAACAATGAAAACCATAATCATCAGATGTAACAAGATACTCAATCTAGACTCAAATATAATAATTGTGTTTGACTTCAGCTAACAACATTTTGGCAAAAGAAATCTCTTCCTGACACAAAATGAAGACACAACTATGTTTTTAACAATATGCCTGCCCTCCCTTCCACCCCAATATGAAACTATGCCATCCATCCATTGGAACTATCATTCCAGTTGCAATGAAAGAGGTCTATGTGTATCCTTTATCAGAACTCCCAAGACAATGTTGCAGGTTCAGCAGTTAGATGATTATATGCTGCACATGTGAGCAGCTGCCAGTGGCAATACTAGGAGAAAGTGCTACTTTCAAGCTGATTTGTATCCTTTTTCCCCACTTCTGGTTTTTCTTCTTTCCATTTCTCAACACTGTGACAAAATTAACATCTTTCTTCTCCCTCTGAAAAGGCATTAAAATTGTTTAAAAAATACTCTTGCAATGTTAAAAGCTTTTTATAGGAGTTTCATTTATTGTTCTCCTTAGTGTTTACTTGAGCCAGCAATGATCAGTCACATGCCATTGAGAAAATCTGGAACAGAAAAAAATTCCTCCTTAGTGAACTAAGCTAGTTGGCTTTTAACTCAAAGTCTTTGTGTAACAGTTTGTAGTTAGAAAAAAAAGAGAAGTCTCTGTGTCCAGGTTAATACTACATTTTATAAGTACATTGCATGAAGCTTCCAGCTGTCGATAACTAATGGCCTGAATTCAGTGAGATTGTCCTCACCTGCAAACATGTAACTGAAAGATTAATCAGGCCTATTTATATCTCTTCAAAGGCCAAGTCAGGAACTGTTCAGAACACTGAATGTCTCTGTGCAGTCCTTAAATGTGTTTTTACTGTGATACAAAAAGTCAGTGTTTAAAATGTCATTTCTATAAACCTGACATTCACCAAGCTGTATCAATTCACAGTCTGTTGGCCTGTACTTTTCCTCTCAGTACTTCCCACCTTGTGTGTCCCACATCCTCAGTACTCTTGGAGTTAGTGAGTTTTTCTGCCAGTTGCCATTGGAGAAGAGCCTTGGCAAATGATCAACCCTACCTTCCAGCTTTGAAAGGGATATGCTCATTCTCCAGTCCTTGTTATTTCCTAAAAATCTATGACATCTTAAAAGAACAGTGCTGGCATGAAGCCCATGTACTGATCTCAGCAGAGTCCAGCTCATGGTCACAATTGTATTCTCATGCTTTGACTGAGGTTACTCTGAGTTTATATCCATTTTACTTCTTTGCATCTTAAAAACATTGGCTTAGTCATCCCTGCAGACCTCAGGCTTTGCAGGATGTGGAGGAGGAAATGGGCTAGTAGAGCTAATAACTCCCTTGGAAGGGTGGAAATTTCTCCATGATCTTGATCAGGAAGGAATGAAAACAAACAGCAAAGCAAGGAATATTTTTGCAGTGCTGTCTACCTTTCAACCACCAACACGCACAGGATCACTGTGGGCTCGCTGAGAATACCTTCTTGCTCTTCCTAAGGGCAATCTAACCTGCCCTTGGCTGACTTCCTCCTTCGCCACTCTGTATCATGGACTCTGAGGCAGTGACAGCATTAAAAACTGAACATCCTCCTATATTATTGTTTATATTGTTCTTTCTCTATCTCCTTCCAGAATGTGTTTTTATAATCTTCCACTGCAATAGCCTGGCTTGCTAAATGAAGGGGGTTTTTTTCAGCTACAAAGTAATTTTGCACTTAAGGAAGTGAGATAGAAACTGCTATGTTTTCTATCTTCATTGCTTTGTAGCAAGTGAAACACATCATTAGGAAATGCCATGGTAGAGGTTTAAGACAACCCTTTGCACATTGTGTCACCGAGGGTAAGAGCAGCACAGAAGAGGACGGCAGTCATCATGTCATTAAACACTTGATGAAGTTACACATCAGCACAGGTCTCCCACCATTCAAACCACACTGCAAAGGCAGGGAGACAGAGAGGCAAGCAACGAGCAAAGAGACTGTAAGAAGTGCCAGTGGTCCTGATCTGGGGAGGAATAAAAGTGCCAGGGATGCACAGCCAGGGCAGTGAGAAACACCAGCAGGAAACTGGAGCAAGCTTTTTTGAGTGAGGGGAGGGAAAGTGGGGCTTGTTTTGATTGTGTTTGGTTCATGTCCTGTGCAGAGCACCTACAAGCACTTTAGGCTGATGACAGATGAGGCCTATTTTTCAAGATGGATCTATCTTGCCAAAAGAATCTTTCTGGTACAGCAAAGCATACATACCAGCCTTGGGACTTTCCATGTGGTATAAAACCATTCATAGTATTAAACTCTATTTAGATATCTTTTCTCAAGTATTTGAGCATTGTCTGGGAGCAAACCTTTGGTGTTTTGTTGAGGTAAGGTAAGAACATATTATCCTATGAGACACAGACAGATGTGGTTTGCCCAGAGATAGCCTTCATGACTAACTCCCAAGCAGGCAAACGAATTTCCAGCCCATTTTATCCCAGAGTCCCTGTCCCTTGATGTTTCTGGCCACTGAATAAAGCTATGACCTGTGCTAATAACTGCTGAAAGCAGTAACCTCGTAGTTAATTTGCATTAAACAAGCACTCCAGGGTTAATTTAGCACCAGTAAGTCCCAGCACGTCCAGCCACATTTCTTCCTGTGCAGTCTTGTCCTATCCTCACAAGCATCATTTTCTAGTTGGTGGCTGAGGGCCAGGTCCTGCTCCCAGATACTGCTAGATAGATCTGCTCTGCCCACAGAATTATCCAGTCTGCCTTTTCCTCCCTTGACTAGGCCTTAATTACTCATCTGGTTGTGTATTTTGTACGCTGCCATCCATTTTATCCTCTTTGTTCTACTTCAGACTTTACGAAAAGCTGAGGTGTCTTTTGAAAATGCAAATGCAATAACAAGTAATTTTTTTCTTTCTGTAGACACACTGTTGGTCTGATATAACTCTAGCATTATTTCCTCTTGACTAGTTCTTAATTAAATTAAGATCAGAATAAATACTTTCCAGTAGTGTGTGTGCTACAGCAATACACTGAGGCAAGTTTATGTATTTTTTATTTTTTATGCCACAACAATCTCTTAATATCTTATACAAATGACTCATTGCAGATTCAGCAGGTTATTACTTTCCTGAAATACTAGTAAATTTAGTCTCTTCATTATGTGTTGCTTACTACCTTAAATTTCTGGCTATTTCCCATCAATATAGAAAAAATAAAGGAATAATGCTCACAGAAGCAGGAGTGCTCTCTCACATCTAATATCAACCTGCTCTCTCACTGTCCTTTTTTGGTAATCTTTGTGCTAGGTTCTGCGTGTGAAACAAGCTGTCTGACAGAAAAGTGTCTTGATATTTGCATTGGTGGAAAATTCCAATTCCTCATTAGTTTATTTACTGTGTTTTACTGGGCTCTAATTGAAGGTTTAAATGCTGTGATTATTTTTAATTACATTAGTAAGAAAAAGTCCTGCTGTTTGCAAATTATTGAATTTTTTCCAGAAATAAAAAGTACTGTGAAATACCAACTGAAAGCCTTAATTGTAAACTAGTCATAAATTGACAGTCTGCTTTTCTCAGAAGTGTTTTAAGGAGTGATTTACTCCTGATGTCTGTCACAACATCTCTTGCAATTCTTGCTGGAGACTGAGTTTTGCTGACACAGACTATGTCAAACACAAAAGGCTGTCTTAAATTAAGTGTGTTTTGAACCAGGCCCGAAGGAAAGAGAAAAAATGACAGAGGGAAGAGGATTACCATTCCAGCTATGCAATTGGAAACAATTGCACTGACTATACAGAGGAAGGGAAAGGACAGAAAAGGAAAAGAGCTTCCACTGTCCCAGGGTGCCCTGAGAGGAAAAAGGAGAGGGGTGGGAGGGCAAACTGATGTTCTGCTTTATATATCAAATTGGCTTCCTTTTGCTTATGCTGAAATTTTATGGGATTCTCTTTCTCCACTTTCAATTTGAGAGTTGCTAGGAGTTTTTACCATTCTCCTTTCCAAATTTAAAAGACCAGTCAGGCTGAGACAAGAGTGGGGTTATAAGATTGTTCAGTGCTTATAAGAAATGTAGTCAAGATAAAGAGGAGACACAGGTGAGGCTGAGTTACTTAAAGAAACAAAGATCAGCCAGGTACAAGAGTTTTAAAGTCCCCTGTAAAAGCTCTTGTGAAGAATAAATAATAAGTTGTTTATGGTTTCTGATGTCAGGGGAGGGGAAAAAAATCCAAGAGAGAGAGCTATCTTTGCCTCTAGGTCTCTTATTGAGCACAAGAATGCAGGTTTCTATCCTTACAGCTAATGCTTTAGAAAAAAAAAAAAAAGTTTTGAATAAAAAGAACATCCAGAGGTTGTGTCATACGTGTTACATATGTGACAGGCTCTCCTCCTCTCCACAGTGACATGCAGCAGGGACAATCATCCAGTGTGGTCCCTGCAGAGGATCGAAGCATGTTCCCCAGGCAGGTCTGCAGGAGGAGATGGCTGCCCATCCACTCAACTCCCTGCCCGCATGGACAGGTCCAGATGTGCCTGAAGAGGTGCACAAGCATCTTTGGGATGTCATTTCCTGATATGTGGCTGCCATAGGACTGCAGGCATCTCTAGGAGTGAGTAGGCAGCAAACAGTGGCAATCCTGTTCCAGGTGCTGCATTTGGCCAAGAAACCCTTTGCTGGTTTAACAGCCTTTGACTGGCTAGGCAGCTTTCTGTGACTGCTGCATCTGCACAGTTTGTACGAGCAGGGACCCTGCTTTAAACCAGGTTTGCCTTTTGCTGTAGTTCTCCTGCTTCAGGCTTCACTGTGGGGAACTAGTTAGTGGGGATAGAAGTATGAATGCAGGCTTAGAGTATGAATGCAGGACTAATCCTTAACTGACAAGACAGCAGTTATCAGAAGTAATACAGAATCAAGTAGACTTCCTTTTCCAGATGTTTACCTGTCTCTGTTGCCTGTCAGATTGGGAGCTTGATGGCAGAGACTAGTTCTTAAAATAGATTTCCATGTTTTCTGGCTGAAAGGAAGTATAATGCAAATAATAGGGGCAGAAATTAAGGCATTCAGTTCTTATATTTGTGACAAACTTACTTGGAGACAGATTACGCCTAGTGGAGCTAATGTGCCCTGGAGTCAATGCCACCCTGCCTTAGCTGCTCTGAAGTCAAGCCGTACTGATTTGCAATGCTTGCACATGGTGCAGTTATTCCTTCCACTCAGAGCAGGGCATGCCCTGTGTCCTTTTATCTTATTGCTTCATTATTATGCTAAATTGCAGAAATCTCATGACTGCTTCTTCATCATTCTTAATAGCTGATTAAGTTGTTTTATTCTTACATACTCTGCAAGTCCTGTTTAGCAAGGCTGAGTGTTAGCTCATCCTGATGTAGCCACTTGGGTTTAACTTTTTTAATGAGAATGAAACACATCTGTTATATGGAGATAGTAAATCACATTAGAAATTCCAGCAGAAGATAAGACCCACCTACATTATTGGCCTGTATCTATCAGGAAGCCATAGCTTGCTGTGCTATCAGTTTTTGTCTCAGTACTGGACTGTTTGAAGATTCTTGGTTAAATACAAACTTGATCATAGAGTTTACATTCCACAAGTGGCTCTAGCAATTTAAAATGAACTCGACCTGACATTTTAACCTCCTTACCAAGTTATGCAGGCTGTTTATACTGACAGGAGGATCTAATAGATGGGGTAAAAGAAGGGAAAGGGGAGTCAATCATCTCAGCTGAATCACTGATTCACAGTGTGACCTATGCAAAGCCCTGAGTCTCTATTGCCTTACAGATTTTTTCTTAAACAAGAGTACTCTGAGACCCAAATATACCAGTTGAAATGTGATTCTCTTGTTAAATTTATGCCTGCTTTCAGGCATAAGAATTGTCTAAGCATGGAACATTTCGTGGAATGCTGAAAACACATAAATACTGGACATAAGTTATTTGCCAACTGTAAGCCTTGCAAAACAAGAAGTGGGCTATTAATACACAAACCTTACATTTAGGATTGCCAAAAATTCTTGAAAGCCACTACAGTTTGCATGAGTTTAGTCATGACTTTTATTTTCTTCAGAATTACCTGAATTTCTGAGGACTAAGACTTTCAGCAAGTTAATCTCAATTTAACGTCTATTCCTAAGAGCTGAGCTGTAAAGATTTAGAGACTTGGGACACTTTGAGAACATCATTCAATAATCTGGCCATTCAACAAACACATGCTGAGCCCAGTACCACTTGCCTTTCTGACAGTTGTCTGTCTCAAGAATCACAGATTGAGGAAAATGGTGGAATCATACTCTCTTTGGTAGAGGCAGTGTCATGGAGACACAAATGATTTGTGAGTTCATCAAACTCTTTCAAACAGCAGCTGCCATTTTGTGTGCTGTTTCACACACAGAACATAAGAGAAAATTTTACTACTCTAGTGCTCATTGCAATAGCTCATTTTGAAAGTTCAGTCCATATCTTGCTATTGGTCTGGAAAAGAAAACGCCATGGCTATTATCAATATATGATAATAATGCACTTACAAGAAAAGAATGGTTGCAATATCAAGCATCTCAATTGAAATAATTCTTTCATTCTCCCTCAGAAAACAGCAAGAAATAACATTTTACCCACATTTTTCTCCTAGAACAATAACATATGTTGGCTAGCCTGGAGCAAGGCATAAAAATTCCTCTGCTTTCTTCATGTCAGTAGCAGTTGGGCTACTAGATATGGAGATGGTCTGAAATCACACCTTCCATTAAAGATGCTGGCTTTTCAGTTCTCCGAGGGTTTCTAGAGGAAGATTGTATGTGCAGCTCCACATTATCTCCCACAATACAGACCAGGCTGCCCTTACCAGGGAGGGACTGGTTGTAGAAAACAGGCTGTAGCCTGGATAAGGGAAGGGGCAAGATGACTGTGGAGCAAAATAGCTGCTCCAACAGACTTCCCAGCAAAGGAAGAAAGCTCTGCAACCTCTGGTCAGGTAGAAAGAAAAAACAGGAGTGTGTTGCTTCAGACTGTACTTTATTGAGCCACAGATTTGTCTTTCAGAGTGTATTCACTTTGCAGAAATTCAGAAAAGAAAAGAATGAAATGGCTTAGAAGTCAGGTAAGTAGAAGTGAAAAGGTTGGTCCTGTGAGCATGGTGCAAGCTTCTTTACAGCTACCCAGAGGGTACTAAAGCCTGTTTGCCCAGTATGGGGGGAGTTCATTTCTATTTCTTCTGTGTGTGTAAGTTCTGACAGACCCTAAGGCATCATGAGATCCTCTGAGAACTTTTAACATGGAACACAACACAGATATTTATGGGCAGCTGTCAAAGTTCAAATCAGCTGCAGGAGAGGGCCTGATCCCTTGTCACTTCTCCATGGAGCAGATAAATCATTGACTGGACTGGTCTGTTCAGGCAGTCCAGGGGGCTTCCACCAGAACCTGATCATTTGAATTAATGAAAGCGGCAGGGGAGGTGTTGTGTCAGTGTCACTTCTGCCATGAGCAGCCATCAGGAGCATCCCCTTGCTGTAGAGAATAATTTCCACAGGAACTAAGGAGCGAGAGTAGAGCACAGAGCCCTCTCTCTACTTTGCAGCAAGAAAATAATTTTTGTTATTGTTGGGATCACACAGCATGGCTATGGCTGACTAGAGAAGCCATCTCTAAGATGAACTGCCCAGACTCATCCTCATTAGTTTCCAGTTATAGAGAAGGCAATGGGGTCCAGATATTATTGTGTGCATTTTGAAACTGGGGTGGTTTTTGGTAGTTTTCTTGTGTTAATTTTTGTTAATTGTGGTACTATGCTGCATCTATGCCAGAAGCTTCAAAATAGGTCTGGCCAAGTGAGAAGGATAAAAGTGGTTAAAATCTGGGAAACAAGAAGAAGGAAACTCCTCACAACACTATTGTAGTCTGAGTCTTGTTAAACTATGGGGAATGATAAGGCCTACAGTACCTTCTCTGAGCCCAACAGGTCACTTTGATTTCTAAGACGGTTTCCATGGATTTTGGTATTCTCTCATTTCAAAGCATTTTTTGATTAAAAATCAAAATTTTCTGTGTTTAATTCATGGTAAGCAGAAGCTGTAAGGCTTGGTCAAGGTCATAGAGCAAATGAATTTCAGAAACTGGAAAGAAAATAAACTAGTATAACTTTGAGTATCTTTCCCTCATCACTGGTTCATGCAGCTTTCCCTTAAGAGACAATGAGTCTCACTGTCTCTTCAGTCATAAGACAGACTCTACACATAAAGGAATTTTTATACATAATTATTAAAAAAAATATATATATAAAATTCATAATGGAAACAGTTTTCTGTTTTCATCCCACTTCAGCCACAGCTTTTAAACCTGAGAGTCCCATACACACTGTAGAACATACAGGATGATGAGCTCACTGCTTGCTGTAAAAACTCCCCAAGAAAGAAAAACAACACTTTATTGCTATAAGTAAGGGTCATGACACAGCTTTCTTATATTCACACTGTAATTTTTAAGAGCTTGTACAGCACAGATCACAAAAATAACAAATCTCCATGAGAATATAGAGGCTTCATCTTGCAGGACATTTATCTTGTTAAGGTACTCTAATTAGTTACACTAATTACAATCAATTGTTGATTTTAACTGTTAAGTGTAATCCATCTGATCCATATTCCACAGGTTGGTAATGAAATTTGGATGGCTCATCATATTACATTCGCTGCTGCAAGCTCTTAGCAAAGAAGGGATCCTTGGTGCACAAAATACAACAAAGAATTTTCCTCTCCCAAACTTTGATTTTTTTAAAAAATTATCCTACACTTTGCATGATGAGGGGTCTTGAGTCCACTCCTGGATGCTAACCCTACTGCATGGATATCCTCATCAAAAAAGCCCTAAAGCACAGAGCTCCTTTACCATGGTTAATGTTGTTGGGCTTTTTTTTCCCCCCAGGAACCTGATGTCTGCTTCCACCCTTCATTTGTCAGGCTCTGATTTCTCTGTAGGGGAATTGCTCTGTTACACTTCACCAGAAGAAACATTCACCAGGTGAAGAACAGAAGCAGCTCATGGTTCTAGTAAGGTCCAGCAAATGGTAGAAACACTAAAATGAAACATCTGGCAGCATGTGGCAGAAGACTGTTCCTCTGATGACCAAACATCTCCTTTTTTACTGTCAATGCAACAAATCATTGAAAATTGCTTTCTAATTTGAGCTAATAGGCACTGTCTGTTGTGCTCAACCCACTTTTGCCCCATGGTGTGCTGTGGCTTATAGCTGCCATCTTTTTCATCCGACCCTTCAGTAGAAAGGGAATATGCTAACTTGCACAATTCCAGCTCCCAGACACTGACACATCCTCTGCATCGCTCCAGAGGTAATCACTTACCAGTTACAAATGGCGAAGAGCATCAGGAAAATATCCTGTAGCACAGCCAAACCCACTTACTGTAAGGAGAGAAAGTGAGTAGTGGGCAAAAAAACTGGGAAAGAACCATCAGTGATGCTTTAGGAGCTGACATGATAAACAGAGACAGGCAGGACTAGGGTTTGGTGGGAAAGAGAATTGTCTCCCTTGGAGACAAGGAAAACGGTGAGTTATGAAACTATCACAAGGCTTTAAGCTTTTGGTATGTTGCTTTTGAAGGATGATGGCACAATTTGTAGGGATCATTGCACAAGTAACAATCAGCAGCTTATCACTGCAGGCTGAATGATCTGTTGTACAGATCTTTTGGGGTTTTTTACTGCTAATGTGCTGAAGAAACAAAACTTCTATCATGTCCTCTCATTCTCTGCATGGGTTTTCTCTTTTAAGTCCTCAAAGAAATACTGATGTAATTAATAGGGACAAAAATAAAATTCAGAGACTTCAGGAACATAGAACTATAACAATGTACAGCATTTGCAGACCTATCAAATGCATTTGTCTTTTTCATATATATATACCTCTTTTTAAATCATAATTTTCAAACTATTTCCCAGGTTCCCCATTAAAAGGAAAGAACGAAGTGCACATTTAAATTCCTCTGTTGAAATCCATGAAAGACAAAAACATGTCACTTTCTATCAGCTAAATGCAAATAAGAGTGACTGACACTTTATTTAGATTTTTTTCCAGCAACTAAGAGGTTAATAATCACAGGATTCAATTTGAAAAAATATTATTTGATTCCAACTGCCTTATTCTCCAAAGTGCATTTAGGGTTCATTTCAAAAGGTTCTGTTTCAAAGCATACCCATACAGTCTAGAAAAATGACAGTGGTTTAAAAATCATTCAACAAAAACACAGTGTCACTATTTGGACTGTTCAGTTGCCTTGTTTAAATATTTTTACAGTAGTATGACTTGCCAAATCTAGCTGAAAGGCTCTCATAATCACGTATGTCATGGTCTATACTTTTATGACATGGGCAATGCAATCTAGACTTATTAAAACAGAATCCCCCATGTGCAAAACAAAATCTATTCCCAATATATCACATATAACAAATCTCTGAACTAGGGCCCCAAAAACTAGAGTACATGCTCTGTGGAAACAACACACTTTAATCCTCAAACACACACTTTAGAGTTAAAGTTTTGAGACTGGAAGGGACAGTAAGTTAGTTAAATTTTGTTAGAGACATGGTTTATTTCATGTGGACAGAGGAAGATTTGAAATTCACTTCTTATTCCTTCCCATCAAGCTTATTCCAAGTGCAAGATGTGAGGGTCAGTGAACACAGGATTGCATTTGTGCCAAAGGTGCCCAGCTTTGTGCTGTGCAGTACAGTTAAGCTCAGCCTGCCCCAGCTTGGCTGTATTACATAGGTATAACTGCTGGGAGACTGTTTAGCTTGTTCAGTTAGAATTGAATTTGACTGCTACTTTTTTGAGGCTGTACCATGACAAAACATGAAACCAACAAACAACTGAGGTGTTGCACATAAGTGGCAAAAAATAACCTTTGCATTTTTAAATACATGAAACACAAAAATACCCACAAAAACTAAAAACCAAAAACCAAACCAAAACAAAAAATCAAAACAAACACAAAAAACAACAAAACAAAGCAAAAAAATCCAAAACCCCAACAAATTAAAAACCACCACCAAAAAACCACACCAGACAAAGGTGGGGGGGAAGGAGAAAAAAAAGCCTCTGTAAATGTATTCAGTCTCTTTTATCATATTGGAGAATTAAACTAACAAATAATCTCTAGATAAAGCAAGAGAGGAGATGAAAGGCAACTGTAACATGAATTCTGTGGAAGTTTATGACCCTCTTCTAATCCTTTTACACCATTCAGGTAGCAGGAGAGACTCTGGATGAGTCTAGAAGGATGTTCAGACAACAGAAACCGCAAAGTTGCCAAAGGAGTCCACAGTGCATGTATTTCTCATTGTAGGCAGCAGTGTTCCTTTTCCACCACGCATCTCCAGCAGCAACTGAATGCTCCAGAGAGCATCAGCACTGCAGCACATGAATAATCACACCAGCCAAGACTGTACTGAATTAACACAATCTACAGTGGCAGGAGGAATGCAGAAAAGGCATCCGTGGGAACATATGCGAAACATCAACAGTTTGAATTTTCCAATCCCTGAAACACCAAATTGAAAATGTATCTCAGAGAAAAATAAAATAGTCCAATTTTAGTATTTTCTCTGCTTTAGACAGGTGGTTTTGGCTATTACAAAAAGGTACAACTCAATTAAAGTAATGAGAATGCTGCCACTCAAACTGGAATGGATTTTCCCCCCTTGATACTAGGAGTTCTAAACTTGCAGCATGCAGGTTTTGAGTAAAGGAAATTATTTGTGTAATCTTCACCAGTTGCAATTCTGAAAACTTACCTGTGTCTACAGCAACCTTTTGAAAAAGCTGTGTCAAAACCGAAGGCCTGGACGCAGGAAGCTCGGATACCTAGCCCTGGACATAACACATACTCACTTGGGTAATTCATGTAGACTCAATCCAGAAAGATATTAAAGGCTTCCTGTGAGATGTAGCACTGGCATGGATTTCTGCTGAGATGTTTCTTCTGGAATACCATTTATCTTTCTTGCTGCTGTGGTGAAGAGACAATGATGTGGAGGAGTTGGATGTTGCAATATCATACTTGCACTGCTGACAGGCCAGATGGCAAAACAACCAGTATCACTGGGATGGACGGTGCTGCTAGTTTGTCCTGCCTGCCTGTCAAGGCAAAAAAACCCAAAAACCAGCTATAAAAACTGCACCTTTAAAATAGACAGGTACAGTGGGAAAGGATAGGGCATGACTGACTCACCTGAGGTTCGAAACAGCAAACACATAGTTTTTTCCTGGTATATATGAAGAGCTCTTAGAGCAGACTATTGAAACACGAAGTTGATTTACAGGACAATTTTGGCACTGATGATTTGCCAAATCACCTAACAGTAATTTCCCTCTTCTTCCTCACAACCTTTTCCCCCCACAGCTCCCCTTCGGTAACAATTACACAAAAACACAGCTCCTGTTCATCTGCTGGATAATTGTATTGTTTAAAGATAGCCAGCCAGCACTAATGTCTGAAGATGCTTTGCTCTTATAAATCTAAATAGAAAGTAATTTATAATCTTTCAAAGGAGCACACAAGTTCAGGGTTCCCATAATGGCAAATAATTTTGGAGCTTACAGTGCCTTTGCCAGCGAATGGTCCCCCAGTTACTAGTATTTCCTCTGCCAAAAAATGGTAGACCAGTTACTGAAGATTAATAACCACAATGTTAAATAGATCCATTTATGTAAGAACAACGCAGCAAACAGTGTGGATCGGTCAGCAGAGGGGGCAATGTATAGGCTGACAAAGCTCTGGAGTGTTCTGCTACTGAAGGATGGAAAATAGGGATGACATTGCCCTCTCGTGGGAAGCAGCTGAAATGGAAAGCAGCAAAGCTGCAGCCGGATGATGCCGGCAAGGTTTGTTAATCCTGTGAGTCTCATTACAGCAGGCGCTTAAACCTCCTGATATTTTCGTTCCATATGCTCAGGTCATGCCGAGTTGAGAATATGTGACATGCTACAGGACCAGGATTAAATCTTTACTAAAAAATTCAGTGCCTTGGCTAGGGATATAACTGTGAGGCTTATGGATCAGAAGCATCCCTTTAAAAACCAGATACTTGATGTCAGGATTTTACTTACTGAAAGAGCCAGAAAGAGTGGAAAGCACCACTTTTTAATGTTTTAGCCTGAGAGCTATGACACAGAGCTGTGCCACTGAGAGTCAAATCCTGCTAAGACTGTTTAGCTTTAAAAATATCCTCTTTGTTCTGTTGCCAAGCAGTTCAGTTCTTATCTCTTAAAAGTATAATTCATACTGTACAGAGTGGTGGGATGGAGGTGATTCAGGGTTAATTTCAGAGGACTTCTAAATTATTATGGACCTGTGAAAAATACGGTTCACTGTCTTGGGAGAATTTAAAAGGTTTAATAAAGAGACAATAGGAGACAAACATAAAGCAAAGGGTTAAAATGGCCGGGTGCTTGGCATGCTGCCAAGAGCACACGGGAGCTTCAGGAACATCCCTTTAAATACATTTTACAATACATAATTTGTTACATATTCATAGACCTTCATACCTAGTTAACTGTTTTTGGGAACTGTTTAGCATGGCCACTCCTTTTTAGAGCATGTGTGTTTCTTGGCTTGTGGTTTTAATCCTCTTCTTATCATCTTTTAATTTGGGTGGTGGTCCCAGCCTTTGGCAGCCGGTGAGTGTTGATAATTGTCGTGTCAGCTGCAGGGTCCCCATCACACATTCACAGGCTGTTATTTCAACTAAGTAGGTAGTTCAAGCATACTATCTCTAAAAACTTATGTCTAACTTTTGCTATTAGCAGAGAGAAGAAAAAGAAGAATAAAAACTATATCCATATAGATATACCATTTATCCCAATACTTGCAAAGAGCCAACAACATGTCATGCACTTATAACAGACCTTATTGAAAAATATGTTATAGAGCTGTTTACTGTCCAGCCATGATTCCTCTGGACATTACAAATGGGCTGTCCTGAGGAGTTACATTTTATAAAGAAAGCTGTTTTTTATTTTTGCCCAGATCTCTTCAGAGAACCTTGCAAAAAAATTAACTATTCAACTGGCAAACTTGGGATGAAGGAGAGTGAGCAAAAGCAAGGAGTGGACAGGTTGAGGACAGGAAGGCTGAGGACAACCTAGCTTGGTTTTGCCTTAAGGAAAGCAGTGTACTACTGATGCCCCTGAGGTCCACGTGGTTGCAATGACAAAAATGCAGGACAGTCTCAGGATATCTCTATGAAGGAGGCACACAGGCCTACAGGTGGATCACTCCTAACAACACATACAGGATTGTTGCAGTAAGCATGACTGCCAGAATATTAACTATTTGTAAACACTCTTCTCAACACAAGAAAAATATTCCCAGCACTTGTCATCCACTGTGGTGAGCAACTGTTAAGAATCACAGCAAAACTACACAGGAATAAATTAAACTAGATATGTTCTTTTTTTAGAATGGCTTGTTTTTCTTCTATTTTCTATATAAACAAACAAACAAACAAATAAATATGTATACATGTGTGTGTGCATGAATGTATAAATGTGGGTGGGAATTGCAGTGACTAAGTAAAATTTTACTCTCTCCAAGTCTTTGTTCAAAGTGTTTCAATTTCAAGTTATTTGGAATGGAGGACACATGATGACAGAATAAGCCATACCTTGTTCATACACCAAATAGTGCTTTTACAACTGGCTGTTGTAAAGGTGAGATGGGCAATAAGAGAACTCTAACTGACCAATGCACACAGAAACTATTCAGACAGCTTGTCTTTCAGGATAACACAATAGGGAAGAAGGCAAGCACATTTTTTAAAAAAAGTTAACTTTACTGTGTTGGATATTTCACCAAAAAAGTGTTTACAGAGAGAAAAACGGTAGCAATAATATATCTCTAGATAAAGCCAGCAGGGTTAAAGTTACGAGCAAGAGGAAGTGTTTCAGGTCCATTTCTATTGTCTTCAGAGCTCAGCTGGAGGAAAGTGCTGCAGTGGGCAGAGCAGTGCCTGGTTTTGGTGCAGTGCTAACCCCAGCCCAAACAAGTCCTGCCCACCCCAGAGCAGTGACCAGAGCAGTGCTCCAGCTGCCAAAACAAGGCTGCCCCCAAGCTCTCCAGTGGCCCTCAGCGCCTCTTCTGGGTCCATTCACAACATGTCAAACAGCCAGAAAAATACCCTCTGTGTGCTCAGTGCAGCAATTACCTTGAGGGTCCTTCTGATTTGTGTCCTGGTGACAGAGCAAGGTTCCAGTATCTCAAAAAAGAAATGAAGGCAGTACCCGGCCTCCAGCCTTTAACGGGTGTTTTGTCAAGTCTCTGGCCCAGAAACCTTAGAATGCCTAGTTGTCTGAGTGAATAGAGTGGAGCTGCTCCAGTACAAACCATCCCTCATGTAACATGCAGCTCCCAGCCCCTTCTGCTCCTGTCCCAGCTTGTCCCGAGACTTCCAGTGTATGCCAACTCAGAATTATATGGTTGCAAGAAAAAAATTGTATTTTCTCCCACTCTGGATGATCCCATTCCTTTCACATGTCTTCTTGAATTCCTAAGCTGGCCATCTTCCCTTGTCTTCTCACCCCAGCCTAGGGTGTCTGTAAGAAGCCAGTTTCTGCCTGCTCAGCTTCTCCTGCTCTGCTGGCACAGGCACTGCTGCTCTCCCTCCCACACAACTGCTCTGGGTCCTTATTTCACAGGGGTTAAAAACCACAGGCATGAACTGCTTTTACCAAAAATCTGTCTGGACAAGACACTGAGAGCAGGAGAAGAGAATATGTTCTTGAAAAATGGATGCAGTAGCCACAGCACTAGAGGATTTAAGTATGTTTTTAAGACATCCAACTAGTACTCCCATCTCTTTAAATGAGCTTAGAAGGTATCTGTGACTATGCATCCTTCCTGGGTCCTACATTATGTCTGGTGTCACGTGTGCTATGGAACTTCATCATATTTCTTGGAGTAAGTATTTTCCCTCCGTTTTTAGGACAGACATACATTGGTTGGTGTAAGCATGTAACACAACTTGTTATGATGGCATTTTTCATTCATACATCTCTGAAGAGAAAAATATAGATAGATGTATGAAGGCTCAAACTTATTTAACAATTAAAGCTGGAGCCCTTTTGGCTATATTTTTTCATACTTACAGAAAAATGTGGCTCTTTCCAAATATTCCAGATCGAGAGTGTAACTTCTCACAATCTCTTACAATCAGCTTCTCTAACTGAAAACACTGCAAAGGCAATATGGTTTTGTGAATTACCTGTAGACTTTTTACCACTTTTTACTGTGCAATGAGTCCCTAGCTGTAGTTTGGTAACCACTGTCTTAGGAATCAAATCACTTCAGAATTTGTGTTCAGGTCCTGGCGTTGCTACAAAATACACAGGAAACTTTTCCAGACATTTTCATTATGTCTTGTTTTCTCTCTCAGTAAAATTAATATAGATCATATCATCCGCTTCTCAGGACTGTTGGGATGACTGGTGTTTTGATAATGGTGAAATCTGGATGGATGTGACCAGAGAGGCAGAGTGCCGTTATTATATTTTGCCATCAAATAAATGCTTCCAGAGTAAGATTTCAGCAGAATTTATGGAAAGAATAGGAAATTTAAAAATCAATCAATAACCAAAGAACAGTCTTGTTTTATGAAATTAAATTAAAACATCTATTGCTCCATTGTTTCTCATAACAGATCACTTTTCCTAGTGGGCAAATCCTATTGTTTAATTGGGAAATGTATCTTATAAATATGACCTGGAATCTGGTATTTTTCTTGTGCTTACTAGCTTCTGTTTGTGAATCTATTTGCTGGTTTCACACTAAAAAAAATTCTCTTCCATTTATTTTTGCAGATATAAGTCCTAAGAGAAAAAGCACTCTGCTTCTTATCATTGCTACTTCCATCAATTTGCCTTTTCTGTTATTTTAGTTTATAGCAACACAGCTCAAGATTTCTACTTGGTGCAAAATAATGCAAGAATATTTCTGTTCCACACTAGCAACATTCAATTAAAAGAATCATAATTTCTGATCGTGTGGATCAAAATGCTGATAACAGTTCATTTTACCTGGGAAATAATAGTTAGTTTCCTACATTATAGGATCTATTTTAAGACGTATTTTCTTCTAAAACTATGGTTAATGTTTATGTAAACTGTAAAAATGTTCTTAAAGAGAACTGGTGTAAGCTGAGAAAATGGTGTCCCTGGAGATCAATGTAATGATTGTGGTGAGATCAGTGCCAGGGAGAAATATAAATTTCTGTGCTGCACTGAAAATCTTTCTTCAGTCTCCCTTAAATCCTATTTTTAGAACTAAATTTAATGCAAATTGGCAATGGACCATGTTCTAGCATAAGGGAGAATTTCTCTTCAAGAATCCATCTGGTCTCATTTGGACATTTGTGCATTGCAGGGATGCGTATGAATGTGATTTAGTTTTTCTCTGGAGACAATCACCTGCTGAGACAGTGGTGATGAACTAACTTCCAGAATAGTCTCTGCAGTTTCAGACATACCTGTAACTAATAATGTGTTATCTCACCCTCAGAACTTGAAAGAAAAGAGAGGGGGTGAATAAAAAATATTAACATTAATTGTAATTAATGTAATTAATGTAATTATCATTTGCATTGATTTTAAAGCACTATTTTACCATTGCCTTGGTTTTGCACACAAAAACATATTTTCTGCTATGATAAACTAGAAGGATGAGAAACCTTAAATATTCATGCTGGGATCAGAGAATTACCTTGTAGGGCATCAGGTCAGTGACATATTTGTTAAATATTTTTCATCCAGAGACATAAATTAAAGACTGACAAGCAATTCTTAAGTTTATTATCATTTTTAGGCAAATCAAAGGAATGTGGGGCTCCATGCAACCTCATGGTATAGAGTACAATATTTCTTTAAAGAAGTGTTTTTTTTATCCTGGACAATATCTGTTGGGGGGAAAAAAAGTCCTTATGTTTCAAGACTGTTAAAAACCTAGCAACATGGTTTTTGTCCCTTTTTCAAATTTCAGAAAGCCATAATAAGGTGCAAGCTGTGTGAGTCCATGTTCTCTTTTCAGTAAAATAGATTATTAAGTAAGAGTTTCATTTTTCAAGACAAGCTCATAGATAGAGGGATTCTTAGTGTGGTGTATGTCAGGAGTAAAACCAGTAAGGGTAGAACTTTGATAAAGAAACCTGATAAACATAAAGTCATAATTGAGTCATAAAATCAACATAGGAGAAAGATTATGTTTTTTGTGTTTTTTTTTAAGTCTTGTATTTGTTAACTGCTGTCCCATCCTGGGTAACTGATATGAACTAGAAATGCTTCCCTGTCTGATCAACATGCCTCTTTGCTTTCCAAGTTCTCAATTATTTATGGTCAATCATCAATTGTTTCATGTTTATTTTTGAGGTCCTATAACAGCAATTTAAGTCTAAAAGTAGTATACTGTTGGTTAACTTAGTTTTTGTTTGCTTTAAGATGATCTCCTTCTGGGGAGGTCACTTGATATCAAGTGATATTAATCACAGTTCTGTCTATTTAAATCAGATACTTACACAGATCTTGAATTTTTAACTTAATTTGCCATCTGAACTTCCAGATCGAAACTCACTGGTCTAGCTTTATATGTTCATTTTTTAAAGGGGAATCCACTTTTCTTTTAACATGCATTGCAACTCACAGTGAGTACAAATAAAAGTCTGCTAGATTTTTCTCTTACTAATGCACGAAACTTTAGGAGAAAGTGTACTTCAGTATAAAATGGTAAGTAGAAGAGTGATAAATATGGATGACAAAAACTGGAGAAACAAGTGGAAAATAAAGATTTATGCTGAAAACCAGCTAGTGACTACTGGGCCAGGGCTAACCCCTGCATTGACTGACCCTGTGTTTAGTGAGCTAGTGAGATTAAAATAGCCTTTTTCATGAGTCCTCAGGACTGACAATCTCTTCTCTAGATAAAACATTTAAGTGTTCAGAGAGGAATGTGAGCATCTTATCAGCTGAACAGGTAGGATTTCCTAACACGGCCTTAGTACAGCGTAAGGAGAGGGAGGATGTAGCAAATGCAGTTTACAACTTTTTTGCTCCTTCACCTTCCTAGGAAAAGACTAAACCTGTCTCTTTGTTGCCATTTGATGAGGATTCAAGTTTGGATTCTATTGCTGGATCTCGGCTTTTCTGTTCCATACAGAAAGCACAGCTGATACAGAGGGGCATGTCTGGTCCCTCTATTCTGCACTCCTGCTTGTAGTTTGAGCTACTCTTGGTCTTTGGTCTACAGCAACACATACCAGCCTGAAGGCCAGGTTAATAGCAACTCCAGGTTAATACACGTTCCCCCTTTCCTCTCTCCAAGATCAGGAGCAGCTGCAGATGACTGTGCCAGTTGCTAGCTTGCATAATACTCAAACACCCACTCCCTTACTATTTTAAGTAGCAGGGACTCACCCATGTTCCACCTCAATAATCACCTGAGCTCTATCCAGCATGATAATTACCCTTCTGAAAGACAGAAGAATGCTTCTGGAAGCCCAGCAATATTGGATTACCTTCCTGAAGTGCAGCTGGACTGTAGCAACAAACTATTTGTCAATAAGTACAGTTTGTCAACAAGTATAGCTGAAAATAAACTGTGGCATAACCAGACTACACTTGATGGTCCCATCAAGTTGTCTTCTTTGAGCTGTCACAGATGAAACAAACACTTTCTAATATAGCTTCTACAGCCCTCTATTTTATACTTCATATTGTGTTCTGGCCTCTGACCATTAGACAAGGATGTTCCAGGTTGGGATTTAAAATAAATGCCTAAACTAATGTCTTCCTTCAAAGGCCAAATGTGTCACAACTTTTTAAAACACATCTGGTTAGCAGATTACGAACCACAGCTCAATTTGTGAGCAAGAAACATTCTCCATGGACTCATAGAGTTGAGCTCATGCAGTCAGAAATTCCCAAGCTTAAAGTACAACAGAGGATAAACCACTAAGAGGTAGGCTAGGCTACAGCACTTTTGTGGCTTCTTACACAAAATATCTTTCATACTGCAAACACAGTCTACTTCACAGATTCTAGTCAGGCAGGAGGTTATTTCAACAGCTATAGGACAGAAAGGAGAAAGAGGTTCAGTTCTCTATCAGTACAAACCACGACATAGCACACACTACTAGGGTTTATGTACACTTCCAACAGATACAAACTGCTCTGTGAAGGAGATTGATAAGTCAGGGCAGCAGCATCTGTATAGAAGGGAAAGATGTTCCAGCAGATGTACCATTTCTTCCTGATAACCCAGAAACTGCATCCATGTGAACTCACAGACCTCTGTCCAGCTTCTCCATCTCTCACTTGTGATGCTGCTGTGTCATTGATTCAGTTTTGACCAAGGCCTGCTTCCACATACCATCCAGAAAGTAGTTTAGTTTTGTGCATTGCTACAAGGTTCAGACAAAGTTGGCCCTTACTCTCTCAACTCGAGCAGAAAGTCAATGGTTTGAAGTTTTGTTATTTATTACCATCTAATTGAAGGGTTTGGATGGGGGATTGTTTTGGTCAATCTTGTTCATTTTAAAAGAAAGTCATGCTATCTTGAATGCAGGATGAGTCAAACAAATATACTAGAATTTTACTGTCACAACCTCACACTTGCTCCAGCCAAGTCCCACCAACTTCAAACTTCTTTCATGGCATTGGAACTACTCCAACCTCAAGCAGTTAGTTTTATCTTTGTTCTTTTCACATGTGGGAAACACTTCACACATGTGCCTTGGTCTCTGCAGCTGATATCTCTGAACCCAGCACAGTAAAATCCTCCATATACTCAAATTCTTGGTGGCCTTAAATGTGCAATTGTTTGAATTTCTCTTGGAGGAGGTGACAATGTATCAACTTCAAATATAAATGGAGATATTGTTAATGTGAATACTCTTCCAGTGGTAGGTGTTAATTAAGGTATCAGTGAAAGCAGCACTCTTCATAAGCAGAACTAGCTGCAGCACTTAATACAGATCCAGGGAACAGAGTACGTGTTTTTCAGCATTGATAAGCAAAGCCAGGACTGGGACCCCAGGATTCAGTCAACTCATTTCCCTTGCCTGCCCTTCATTCTCTGCTCACTTCATCAGATAGGACTATATGTGATAGAAGTTTTATGAAGTAGTAGAGAGGAGGTATCTAGATGTAGATCATGGAATTTTGCTTTGGTGACACCAACAAGACACAGCTGCAGTATGTACATTGCATTGGCTCACAAAATATGTATGCATTGGCATTGCATCAGCATACCCGGAGCTTCAAAGCACCCTTCAAACATCTCAATCTTCAGAGATGGCATTCAATGAGGTATTATATATTATACTGGGAGAAACTAGGGGCAGAGAGACAGACCAACTTGCACAACGAGATAGAGATTATAAGCCTCAATGTACCACTTGAGGCTGGCAATATTGCTATTAATTCCCAAGTAAGAAATGAGCATAACCAGTAGATAACTACGTTAATGAAAAATTACTGAAAACATCCTCTTCTGTGCTGAAACAGGTAGGCTATCTGTTAAAGAGAACTTAGGTCTTTGACAGTCCTGCTAGAACCTGAGTGCCTTTCAAAACCAAATTGAGGCTACCAGCAAAGAAGAGAATCTCAGTAAATCTTGGACAAAGCCCCACTTATTTGACTAAAATAACTTCCTTTGAAAATAATTTTGAGCCAGTATAACAATATTGGTAAGTTTTATGTTTGCATGTTTCACTTGAGAAAACAGTAATCTCTGAAAACTGTCCTTTGATGCCCTGTGCATGCACTTAAGGTTTTTGTACAAGAAGGGTTGGGGAGGTTTGACTACTGCCTTTGCAAAAATGGCTGCTTATTGTTCCAAGAATCTATTGATTTGTCAGTGTCCTACAAATCCAAGTAGGCAGAGTTACTGGAACAGCTAGTACAAATATTTCCATGACAGTGCTTGTATCTATTTACAATCTGCCTACATATTTTGTTTATCTGTTCGGGCTCCCATCTCAGCTCCTGCCCAGAGAAGAGCCCACATAAGAACACCCCTGTGCTGAGTTAGTTCAACTTCTCTTTGAAGTATTTCTTTGAGGCTGTATCACTATGCTTAAATGGAGGGATTTTTTTGATAGAAACCAGCACCTTCCATAGTAACTTCTTCACCTGACACTGATAGCATTATTTAATATCAGATTATCAATATGAGATTGATCATCAAACTTCATCTACTAGAGAAATTTAAATTACATTGGGGCGGTAGAAGGCTTAAAAGTGTTTCTGTTTGGTTTTGATCATTTATATGTCCATCTTCACAGAAACTGACAGAAAGAAATTTAGGGTTGCCCTTTTATGAATATTGCCTGCAGAGAGAAAACATAACAGTTAAATTCTTATTGGCGTCAGGTCTTAACAAAAACCTCAGCTGTACAAAAGGCAAAAACAGGCCGTGCATAGGGTGGAAATGAAATGAAAAGCAGAAAAACTCTGTCATATATGTACCAACTACTATTTGTGGTCTACAGAACACATATTTGAGGTCTAGATTTAACTCATATTTCAGGAAGAGCTACTGATATTTTGTATGTACTCTCAGCTGAGAAGAAAAGTGAAAGATTAGGTTAGTATTAAAAAATGCATTTCAAGATATCACTACAGCATTTCAAGGAATTTTCAGGTACCTACTTTAAGTTTTTTTCTTCAGCCCAAAACCTCATAATTGAAGAGTTTAGGTGAATAAACAGAGATCAAACACCACCACCCCCCCCCATTTTTATGCACATATATTTAAATACATCATAATACTATTAAAGTTTGACAGTGGCAGCTCTGGAGGAGGAAGAACGAACTCTTTTTCAGAGGAGGTGAAGGAATAAAAGGAATAAAAGATTATCAGAGAGATGTTTATTGCCTTTTTGATGTAAACTTCATGTTTGAATCTGCCACCAGCCTGCTCTGCCTCTTCCTAAAATAAAAGAATCATGGGAGAGCCTGCAGCACTCACCTGCAGCAAGCTTCTACAAAATTCAGGCTATTTATCAATTCCCAAAGTATCTACTTACAATCCTTGCCATTTTTAAAAGTAAAGCAATTGTCCATAAAGTCTATAACAAATTCAACACCATTGGTTCTTACACAATCTTAGCATATATTGAGCCATAAATAACTTACTAATAATGGACAATATCTTGTCCAGTGGAATTAGGAAAAATGCTCCTCCTCTTAATTTTACTTGTGTTTTAGTTGACTCCTTTAAGAAGGTGCAGCATCAACTAGTATCACTATGCATAACAATATGTCTATTGTTGTATTTAAAAAATTTAAAAAATTAAATTAAATTAAAAATGGTTTTTTCCCCTCTCCACTGAAAAAGTACTAGTATTCCTTAATGTTCAAGGTAGATAGAGGGTAGAAAGTCATCAGTGAACTGAGCAATAATTTAGGAAATTAAAGGGACAATTTTGTACATTCTGAGTACACTTGAAAGTTCCATTTCTAAAGAACGCACCTTACAAGTAATCATAAGCCTTACAGCTGGCCCACTAAGATTTGCTTCTCTAATTTCACAAGGTATTGCTAGTAAGAAAATATTTTCCACTACTCTGTATTTCATCTAGGTCAAACATAGATTATTTTAGCATTGACAAGGAAAACAATTTTCTGATATTCCAAACACTGATGTGCAAAACCAACACTCCTTGATTGAAGTCACACCAATCTTTTTGTACAGTATATATCTTTGTTTCATCATTATCGATTCCTAGCTGAATTTTACTTGGAACCTGTGCTACTCAATTGGTGTCAGCTATCCAAAGGGCCTAAGTCCATCTCTGTTATAAAATACTGAGTTCTATCATATATGGACATACAGACAAACAATGAACCAAGATATCTTGGCTGAAGTAATTCCTGATACCTGATAATAGGGTGCAGGAGGGGATACTTTTGCTATATAAATTACATTCCATTACATTCAGGTAACCTATCTTAAAACTTCTGTTAATTTTTTTCTCATCTTATATTTGAAATGTATCTGCCATTACGTGGTCTCAGAAGCAGTGCTTACATCTCCCTTGCACAAAAAAATTCACTAAAAAGCCTAGCATTCATTAGGTAAGAACATGAATACTATTTATACAGTGAGATGGCAAAAATTAGAAATTGTCTGTGGTATACCTACATGTAATTTTTAAATATAACAGCTGTACACTTCCTAGAGTTATTATTTTTCATTTCAAAATCAGTTTCTCTGGAGTACTTGCTTCTTACCTAGTGCTAAGCAATGTGACTTTTTACATTCTCACTCTTTGAGAATTTTCTTCCCCTCATTACAAGAAAATGACACAGCTTTGTTTTTAAACGATACAATTATTCACACACATTAAATTTTGGACCCTCTACTAATGCACATAGCCCAAGGGATGGACAGGAAGTCAGAATTCTGGGTGCAGTTAGAGAACTGTGACCCATTAGGGTCACAAAGATTTGCTGGGACACTACACAGAACTGGAGCACTACGACTGATGGACACAGACTCTCTTGCTCCAAATTGAGTCAACCAGACTTCAAGTGCTAGCAACATAAGTGTTTGTAATTGAAACAATAATAACTCTGTTATAAGTCTTTAAATTCTAATCAACAAACACTTGGCTTGGATGGGAAGTGTTTCTTTGTGGGCTCATAAATTGCATTGATGTCTGGGCTGGGAGCCCAACCATGAAGGGACAGCAAATCAAGCTGTGCTTTAGATGCAGCATGAGCATTCATCAGAGAGACCTGGTATAATTTTTGATGTTTGCTTTTATATATTTTGGCAAAAGAAAAGATGGAAAACAGTTTCTTCTTAACCTGACCTGATGTTAACTTGGGAGCTAACATCACAGAACCATAAAATGGCTTGTGTGGAAAGGACGTTAAAGATCATCTAGTTCCAATCCTACACTTTGCTTATAGAGCCAAGTTTTAAAATCCAAGGGTAAGGAAAACTGAGCAGAACTATAAATAAATAAAAATAAATCAAATAAAACTAAAATAAAGTAGAAGGATATTTGCTCAGTACTGACAAACAAATGCGTTATATTTAAAAATCATTACATTTTCTGATTATTCTTGTTAAGGTAGATAAGGAAATACGTGACACATTTCATAAACAGTAATTAATTTATTAAAGCAAACAGTTTCATTTTCTTAATAAAATGTGCTAATCACCTAGAAAAAAATGTCATCAATAAATAGTTTTTTTTGCATTTATTTTTCCTGTGTTGACTTTGCAAAGTAAGCATTTGCATAGATTTCACAGGTTTCTATTATTACTGTCTAGACAGCCTATTCTTCTGAAGTTCTTCAGTATTATTTGGAATGCTGTGGTTCATAATAAATACCATAGATAGAACAATACAAATACAACAATAACTGCATTTTATGACACTGGAATAACTGATCTTCAAGTCAAACCCGAAATTTGTTTACAAGTACAGATAAATAAATAAGCCTTACCCTTCTCATTCTGAACAAAGCAAGAGGCTTTTCAGAGCTCTACCAAGTCTTCCACAATACATTTTCTTGCTTGTATTTGTCAACATTTTAACTAGAAAAATTCTGAAAGATATCTGCACCCTCAAGCCAGTTCCGGAAACAGGATAGCCCTTTGTCTCTGATCTGTTTTCTTCCCTTGTCAGTAATGACTTCTCCAGTTTGTTTCACAATCACCAGCTTAGGAATTGCTGTGATGTTGTATTTCTTCTTCAGATCACTGAGGGAAAAATTAAAAATAAAACACACCATTAGGAGCATTTAAAGAAAACTCCTACTCTCTTACGCAGCTACTCTGGACAGGACACCTGGGACAGCAGAAATGATGAGTGCCTGGGCTTCCTCAGAGTTTGAGGCAGAGCACTGGGTAGTGTAAGGAGATGAACAAGGCTGCAGTTGGAAGCCTACACAGCAAAATGTAGCTCTGAGAGTTCAGAGAGCTGCAGCATCCTTTCTGTAAATAAATGCTCTGCTGCCTGCAGTTTCCACAGGAGCAGAGGCTCTTGGAGATGTAAAAGATGGTCACAGAAGCAAAGTTTGACATACTCTTCTACCCTGCTTTTCCTAGCCCAAATCAGATGTCGTTCTGGGCCCTTTTTACAGGATGGAAGAAGGATCTCACTTAGATTAGCATTTGATATTCATTCCCCTATAAATACGCTGATACCGCTAGTATACCTAGCATACTAGTTAGTATACTACTAGTTCCTGCAATCACTATTAAAGCATGATGCATAATCTTTCTGTGTAAATGGAAGAGACTGAAGATAGGCCTTCTACATACAGAAAAGTGAGCAATCAAAATATTTACAATAAGAGCCACCCATCTGCGTTGCTGAAGAAAAAATTTCAACTCCTCCTCTGCAACTTTAGAAGAACCAGAGGAGAGACACAAAACAAGCAGTAACAGAATAGCCAAATTCTAAAACACTAATAACATCTCTCTCAAAACATACTTAAAACACTAAATGGAAATAAACTGCCTGAGCGCCATCACAAGCAAGAATTTTTGCTGTATGAGGTTCAAACGCCAAAGAAATATGAGTAGAAAGAAAATGTAGACATTGATAAAAAATACTTGACACTCATATGTGACACTCTCAATGATTTTCTGGGAGAAAAAAAAATACTGAAGAATAAGACTTCAGTGAAATACTAAGCCAGATAAGGCATTCCTGAAACATGCCTTCCCTTCCACATTTTTCCTTTAAGAGAAGAAAAATCAACAGGTGAAGGGCATTGCTCTGCTGTTATGTCGGCTGAGCAATAATCCAGGAAATACTATGGAAGCAGCAATAATAAGTATGGACCAGGTTTGCTTTCTCAGTGAATTGTGACATGAAAGTAATCAAGCAACAATCCCCATAGACCTTTCTGAAATCTGCTCAAACAGGTGAAAAAATAAATTCCAAACAAGTGTGTGTAGAAGTCACATAAAACTACTGTCACCTCATACCACAAACAAGATGGGTGGAAGAGACTTTTTATTGGTTCAGTGGGCAATAAACACAACTGTAGCAGTCAGAGACAGAGCACTAGGAGACTGAAGGTAATTCGATATGGAGACTGGAATCTTGCACTTTACTTTCCTAGGGGAATGCATATATCCAGCCCAGCACGGCATCTTGTTCAGACAGCCTTAGGGCAGAAGGTTGCTTGCATCAAACCAGACTGAATCATGCAGAGATTTTGCTTACATTTGTGTGCAACTTGCAAGATGGACAGACCTGAAGAAGGCTCAGAAAGAGTTCTGGAGACAAGGCTTCTTAATCACTGGGTACATAGGTACATGTGCTTACAAAAATGACTTCAAACATATTAAGATCATTCTCTCTGATAGGGACCTAAAATCCCATGACTCATCTGCACAAACACATATGTGCCATGGGACTAACTCCAATGGCAACTCACAGCATCATTAAACCATAAATAGAAATAAAAACCCATGATATTAAGACTGAGGCGAACTGGAAGTCATAGCCATTGTTACATCTTTTGATTCTTAAGAGAAGGTTGGATGAAAGTTTCTAAGAGCACAAATTCTGTATTTCTAGATAATCCTGACATTGGCTGGGAGTTAATTTTTTTTGCAGCAGCTTGCATGATGTATACCAAAACTTATAACACACCAGTGTTTTAGCTATTGCTGAGCAGTGCTTGCTCCAGGGCCTTTTCTTGTCCTACCATGCCATGAGTAGGCTGGTGGTGCGCAAGAATCTGTGAAGAGGCACAGCTGGGACAGCTGATCTCAAATGACCAAAGGATGTTCCACACCACCTAACACTATGATCAGCTGTAAAAACTGAAGAAAGAAGGAGGAAGGAACCAAACATTCAGAGCCAGGAGATTTATCTTTCCATGCAATCATTACAGGATGAGGCCCCCTATGCTGGAAAGTGTTAAATATCTGTCAGTAATGGGAAGTAGTGAATGAACTCCGTATCTTGCTTAGCCTGTGTATCTTAATTTTTGATTTATCTAGTGAATTGTCTTTATTTCAATCCCTAAGTGGTCTCAGTTTGAGCCTTCACATCCTCTCCCCCATCCCATGGGGACAGGGAGTGACCCAGCAGCAGTCTGGGGCCTTACTGCCTACCCAGGCTGAGTCACAGCACAAGTGAGTATGTTTATACAAGAGTTTCAGATCTATATGCAAGAGGGTTCTTGAGATGTAGACAACAGGGGCAGCTATAATATAATCTTGAGAACACAAAAGGTAAAATTGATACACGTGTAATGTGATATCTGACAACACTTGAATAATAACAGCTTTAACTTGCAAGTGCTGTCATATGAAAGTGATGGGCATCTTGCTCATCTTCTTCCAGCAGTCTGCCCTGTAGTACACATCTGTATTTTTTTTTAGCTGTGAAATTTCAGCATCGTTAAATCTTAGTCATAAGCATGCATGTCACATGCCTGGGATTCAATTTTAAAGTGTCTGCTGAGATTTTGCAATAGAAGTCTAAAAAGTCTAAGAACTAAGCAATTGCTCTCAACTCTCAACACTATTCTACTTTGTTTTTTAATATCCCATCCTTCCCAATATTCCTGCAGGTGCCAATCCACCCTCACACATAAAGTTTCCTAATATAAAACAGACACACAACCTTTTTATTTTCCTTTCATGGGCATTCTCGATGATTCTAATTTTTACTGAGCTGTACAGGCCAACTCAATAAATACCTGCCTACCTTAGCCTGCAAGAACTACTGTATACACAAGGCACCCTCACAGAAAATTATGCCTTTCACTGCAGGGCTCAGTACAAACACTGCAGTACGTCTTTGTGTACCATCATCAAAATATCAACCCTATTTAACAGTATTTGCTGTTGACATGCTCTGTCCTACACCTGCTTTTTCTCTCTTATACCCTCTATCTCTTCCAAGTGCTCACTTCCTACCCACATATCCCACTTTAAGAATCAAAATCCTGTGCCTCAGGCAACAAAAAAATTTACATCAACCTGCAGACGGTAAAACCATCAGGAGCAATATTTCTTATTAGTCATACCACAGAACACATGAAGTAGTAGTATTTCTCACCCCTGAGAAATAGTCAGAACTGAAAGCATGGAAGACTCTGGAGATCCTGCTTTGAATTCAGTATTTTGCATCTCTGAAGGTAGGCTTGACACTGCAGTGTTAGTCTTCACACCCTACAAGTAGGAATGCTGGCTATTTCTTAAGACAAAATTCATCCCCAAGGAACTCTGTGCTTCTGTTGTTGAAAAGTATTTTGGATGGCATTAAAATTGGCTTGGTTGTGTCTAGAAGAGACATCAGTCTGTGCTGCAATAATGTATCTTAAACACTGAAGCAACCAGCTAGGATATTTTAACCTCACTTAACATACTAAATGCCTTCTTTACACAGTCAAAAAAACAATAACCAATTCAATTAATTGCAATGGAACTTTAAAAATATTAATAAATTTTAACATATTAATAATACGATTATTATCTCATCCATTTTTACAAATTATATTCTTAATTAGGACTAGTATCTAGCCAGAATTATAGTTTGGTTTATTGAATACAGATCCTCTGTAAGTCTACAATGATTCACCAATATCCCTGATACCAAACTACCAGTTAATCCAATGTAAGCACCTTGAACAGCTTCACACAGTCCTTTATTGTTACATGCGAGAAACACAACTTTGAAAACATTGCTTGTTCATGTCCCTCTGCACTTTGTTCTTCAGTAAGCCACTGTGATCTGAGAGTCATCTGGCTGGACAAGCCATGCTTCTCTACAGAACTGTGAAGGACATTACAGGATGGCCCAGAAAAGCCAATTAAACTATCCGTTTGCCTCCACTCTGCATGACTTGAGCAAGAGCAGTCAGAAATAGACCGCTAATCCACAGAGGACAAATCTGTAAGCGCATTTCCATGGGCCATGCTGAACAGCTTGCAGGGTGCAGGGACTTCAAGTGCTATATTTCCATCAGGAAACTTGCCTGCATTCTATTCTGATTACTAGATATCAAATACAATTACTGCCTGGGAAGATTGTGGAGAACTATGGAAAACAATATTTAAGCCAGAGGGAACTGTCACCAAAAAGGCCTAACATCAACTGGCAGTTGGCATCCAGGAATGAGCCAAGAGGGGATGAAATTGGTCCTGGCTTCAAGTTATTAGCTCTTGAGTTCATCAAACTTCATTGAGAAAACAAGGTCAGCAAACATGTTCCCTGCTGAGTGAGTAGCTGGGGTGTTACATACCAGGTAGCACACTGGGATGGATCTAGAATAAAAAGGAAAGCTAGAAGTTACTAGCTGCACTAGAAAATATTCTTTATTAGAAGAATTAATCTGCCCAAACTACATTTAAAAATTGTATTACATTCTTAACTTCGATACCGCCTGGAAAAAAATTTTCCACAATCTACTAATTTAAAGAGTGGGGAAAAAGAAAATTCCTTTACTAGTATTTGCAGGTATTTCAAGTCTACAATTACAGACATTTCAGTAAGCCTGAACATCTTATTTGTGCTCCTGTAATCCCAGTCTATACTTATAGGAGCTAAATCAGATTTCTGAAAGTCATCCAAATGAGTCTCCACTCAAAAACACTTCTTTGTATCATCCTTCACCCTGTTACTTACTGTGATAATTGATAAAAGATTTGTGTCAATTACAAAAGCATTGGGGTTTGTATAAACTCTGAAGTGAAGCATGGACACTAGATAAAGGAAATTATATGATAAAATCATTCTGTTTAAAATCACCTTCTTATGTTATCTTATATTATGTTACATTATGTTACATTATATTATGTTATGTTGTATTATGGTATGTTTTTTTCTAATAAGTTGNCACACAGCCATGTCCTTTCCTTCTGCTGTTTTCATGAGCAAGCTGCCTACAGGAGTGGAACTTTGGAAACTGAACAGCACAGGAATTTTACATCCCAGTTACCAGGGGCAGTATGCCACTGCTAAACTCCAGCTGATACTTTATCTGTCTGAAATTCTTCACAGTTTGCTCTGCTTCAAGTACTTCAGTTACAAGTTCTTCTGGTTCTTCATCTTTTTCCCAGAGCATTAACCTAGACAACGCAGACCAACCTTAGTAACAACTCTCGCCGTACTGAAAAGCAATCACTTGATCCTCACTTGCCATTCTTTTCTTTTTACCTCACTCATCTCTTTAACACATGGGGTCTTCACTAACTCTTACTCAAGTATCTCTTCGTTTCCAAACGAAGAGCGCAAAACCGTGTTCTTTACATCTGGGACTAAAGCCAAGTGAGCGAGCTGTCTCGGCGTGTTACAGCCAGCGGCAGCCGCGGCCCGGGCGGGGCACGGCCGGGAGGCGCTGCAGCCTGGGCTCCTTCAGCGGGCAGGCAGGCGCTGGCTGACGGGGCAGCGCTGGAGGCTCGGGGGGTCTCTATCAAGGACTGCCGGTCGCGGCTGCTGGCGTGCTCCCCGGCCCGGGGGCAGGGGCGCCGGCCGTGCGCTGCCGGCGGGTCGGGCCGCCCTGGCTGCGGCGGGGTGCCCGCGGTACTCACTGCTTGTAGGGGTCGTGGAAGGGCAGCGCCAGCCAGTCCCCGTGCATGGCGCGCATGTAGCCCGCCATCTCCTCGGCGCTGTGGTCCGAGGAGATGAAGACGACCTCGAAGGGGGCGGGGGGCTCGGTCTCCTCCAGCAGCTCCGTGTAGAAGTCGCAGAGGACGGGGGTGAAGTCGCGGCACGGCGAGCACCAGCCGGCGGAGAAGTACAAGCCCACGACCTTGTTCTGCAGGGCCTCCTCGGGGTCCACGCTGCGGCCATCCTTGCTGACCAGGAGCCGCCCGCTGAACACATCCACCATGCTGGCACGGCCGGGCCCGCCAGGGCACCGCGGCGGGCGGCTGCGAGCCCTAGCGCTCCCCGGGCACGGCCGCGCCCCGCCGCTCGCCGGCACCTTCCCC
>VXBI01010643.1:57593-69560 GCA_013397375.1 Toxostoma redivivum
CACCGCCTGCCCCAGCGCCCCCCCCCCACCCTCCCATGGCACCGCCGCCGCTTTATAGCGCCCGCCACCGCCCGGGCCCGCCCAGCGCCCCGGCGCAGCCCGGGAGACGCAGCCCCTTCCCCCTGCTCCTCTGAGCGCCAGGTCGGCTTTCAGAGCAGGTAAGTACAGCTGAGGATGTCCAGCTTCCAATAAATTTAAACAGTAATCGCGTGCACCGGGCTCCCTCAGCTCGCCATGGAGCTCACCGCCTCTCCCCTGAAGGTCTCATCATAAAGCTTGGACAGTTTTGCCAATAAACTTTTTATTATAAGACGTCCAGTACTTTTTGTTGTAGCATGGAGAATTATCTGAATTCTGGATATAAAAGGAGCCGTCTATTCTCTCTCTTATCAGTAGATAAGAGGAATTCTTATTTTATTCCAGTGCACTTATCATGTGTTTGGGGGTTGATTAATGCTTTTTTTCCTCCAGCTGACATTGAAATTAATCAAAGAAATTAATAAAATTGTATTACAAATATGCAGTCTTTTTCCTACCTAAAGCAACCTGCAGAAACAGAAATAAAGGAGGTAGGGGTATTAAATTAAATTTGGTGGTAGGGGTATTAAACTACAGTTTAATTAAAAGAGCATGATAGGGTGATAATCAAGCTTTGCTCAAAGCAAGTAATTACTTACACCTATGGTGCTAGAGTTAATGTCTCTATAAGCTATACACAAGATAAAGTGTCAGAAAGTTCTGAAACCCTGTCTAGGTCTTTAAGGAACATACTCATTGCTGTTTCCTTCGCGTACCTTCTTCATAGCTGGCACTGGTCTGAGTAGAAAGAATTCGATAAACATTTAAACATTTGCAATAAAGAGTCTCTTAAAACTTGTATTATATGCATGATGCTGGATTTTTAAGTGAAAAGGTGTAAAACACCAAGTTTCAATCTGCTTATAATTCTTAAGCATTCTTATGGTATTTCATAGGAAATGCATACCATCATAACACAGTTATGTTGGCAGGCTGTATATCCATCCAGTGAGAAGCCATAAGGGAAAAGCTGACTAAATTCACTCTAAGGAGAGAGTGACCTGGATGAGTGCTTGTTCACTGTATGTTCAATTAATCTTTAGCACATTGTCTACTTAATTATACCCTGATGAAAACATGTAAGTGACAAAACTAATCAAGATAAACTCTGGTTGGGCAATACTGCATGTAGTGCAATCCCTGAAGAAGTCGTATTAGCAACTGCCCTTGCTGAATCCCATTATGTGTGAATACTAGACAGACAGAAAATCAGACACCAGAACACACAGAATAAAGGAAACACATCAGTGGATTGAAGAGTTAAATTTGTAGCAATCATTGATAAAATTTTATAAAATAGCTGTTTTTTTTGAATTCACTTTCATAATACATAAAAATGTGCTTTACAAGAGAGAGTTATAATCTGAGTTATTGGTGAGAAAGCAGACAAAGTTACTTACCACAGTGTACACAGTGACAAAAAGGAATAGCAAGTTTCTTGGTCTCAACTCAACACATTAACCATGATCTGGGGAAAGAAGTCAGTGCACAAAGAATTACTGAGCCAAAATAATTAGCTTTTACTATACACAACCTGCCAACTAAAGTAGTTATTGCATATTCATCGCATTCCTTAGAGCTGACACATTTGGAACACCTTTTCTTCCGCTGCTCAGGGTCATTATGACACAGTCAGCAGTGATACCGATATTTAGTGAATGTTCCTTTGTTCTTGGAGCTGCTTTCTCTACATAACCTCCAAACACAACAGAAGTAACACTATCTTTTCTTAAGCAGGAAAATTAGCCATATAAGTAGCACTCTTTTTAAAAAAATTACTATTTTATTAATTTTATTTATACTCTTTAGTGCCTATTGCAGCAGGTATCAAGGGTTACCTGTTAGGGAATCTTACTTTATCTCCGTAAGAGATGCCAGGATGTAGCTCCTCTTACCATAAAGACATCTATCGTCATCAGGACCGAATGAGAGCTGTAGCAGCTACCAAATAACTAAACCATTTTAGTACAGAAGACACTGTAAGGTATATCTCATTTTCTTTTTTGTTTATTTCCTTTTTTTGAAGCAACAGATTGTTACCAATAAGAGGCAATAATTATCAGAGAACACTGCACTGGTGAAGCCTCACTTTGGGTCCTGTGTTCAGTTTTGGATGTCACAATATAAAAAAGACATCAGGCTATTAGAGACCATCCAAAGGAGGGTAGCAAAGATGAGGAAGGGCCTTGAGGGGGAGCGGTATGAGGAACAGCTGAGGTCACTTGTCTGTTCAGCCTGGAGGAGACTGAGGGGAGACCTCACTGCAGGAATGGCCTGAAATTGTCTCAGGAAAGGTTTAGGTTGGATATTAGGAAAAGATCCCACACCCAGAGGGTGGCTGGACACCGGAACAGGCTCCCCAGGGAAGTGGTCACAGCACCAGCCTGACAGAGCTCATGAAACATTTGGACAATGCTCTCAGGCACAGGACAGGGTGTCCTATGCAGGGCCAGGAGATAGACTCTATGATCCTTGTGGGTCCCTTCCAAATCATGATATTCTCTGATTCTACAATAACAATTTTTAAGTAAACATTTGCAACATTAACTCTGGGTCCCAGTTTAATAAGCATTATTGGTGTAAATAAATAACACATATGGAAAGAGTGAAAGAATGCTCTTACAAATATTTAAAAATTAGCTAGATTTGAGAGTTTGCAAGGAATATTTTTTTTAATCAGGAAATACTGCAACCTATTAACAGATTACTACTATGCAAAAAGTCTGTTATAGGAAGTGTAGCAACTATGGGTACATTCTTTCCATTTTACAGATTTTGAAATTAGCAAAGATGCATGAACTTCTCTTTGCAGTACAAAAAGCCTGATTCAATGATCCTTTGCCTCTAACTTTATTCTGAGTAATGTACCTCAAATTACCAAGTGCTAGATAGTCTAAATATCAGTGCTGTAACATTTCTGGCTTCCAAACAGGTGTGGCAGGGAAATAATGCAGTGTCATCTAATACAGCAGCAGCTGCATGGCAACAAGGAACAACATTTGCACCTGCAAAAATGGAAAAATACTGTGGTAAAATTCTCCTCTAGTTCATTTGAGTTCAGATTTTTCACTTCACTCTAGCCTTTTGGCAGTTTAGTGTAACAAAGCACACATTTAAGGTTTTGTGTTGGTTTTTTTTTGCCTGAAGAGACCTCTGACTAGATGCATTCCTTTCAAGGTCAGACTCATCCAACACTACATCCTGCATTTACGTGCCTTATGAGAAGTATAAAGCTGCTTTTGAGTCTTCCTGCATAATCTAGCTCAGTCCTCTACAGTTGCTAGCAACCACCACCTAATTCTACTTTTTTGCCAGAGCTTTGGTTGAAGAAAAAGGTCAGATTGCCAAGCACTCTGCTACAAGAAGGGACTCCAGAATTTTGATAGCAGTTTCAGTTGCTTTAAGAAATTTGATAGCTGCATACAAAAGAAATTGGCATCTGCACAACCTCTTCTGGCAAAAGAAGAGAGTCTTCATTCATGGAAGGGACAGCCTGCATCTACTCCTGACCACCTTGTTAGCAGCCTCTCTTCCGGCTAGATTGACTGAATGATTTCATTAAACCATGTATTTCAGGTGATCATTTATTACAAAAAAAAGGACTAGGTGCTAGGGAAACCAGTGTAAATTTACAGTGATGAAGCTAAATGCTTTTCTGTCAATAACCAAGCTGCCAATGCAGCTATGCTGCAGCTGCTAGCAGGAGCTCCTGGTATGAGTTTTGGCAGATCGCATTGACCTCACTGCAGTCACTTGTCTCACAGGTTTGCAGATAGCCTCCTAAGTTTTTTGTCTAGCATGTTCCTTTCCATAAGAAATTTCTGGTTTTGCTGTTTGAATTAAGGGAATGTTCTTTTAAGGCTGCGGTTCACTGTCATTTATATTGTACATGTTTATATCTAGGCTACTGTAAAATCCCAAAGACCTTCCCCTTGCACAGACATACCCAGAATATATAACATTCTCTAGCCTATAGTATCATGTGCTCTGATTTTAAAATCATTAGAAGCACAGAAATAATTAAGAAAGCAATGTCACTAAATAGACTGAAAATTTCACTACAAAACCCCCCAAAAAGTAGCCTAAGAAGCTAAGACCTGCTCCTTTGGTTCACCAGGAGTTAAAAAAATAATAACTTTAGAGCTATGAAAGGACAATTAACTTCAGAGAATGGCAGATGCCAAAGACTCAGGTTTCACATGTTACCTTCTCTGTCTTATGAACATTGACTTTTACATAATGTTCATGGGCATCCCTGCCAAGGTGGGGGTTTGGAACCAGACAAACTTACAGTCTTTTCCAACACAAAACATTTTATGATTCTATAATTTTCAGTTATATAGAAAATCATCTTGGGCAAGGAAAAGGGAAATCATAAAGTTGTTGAGTAGAATAAATCCTTATGCTATTGTGGTGGGTTAACCTTGCATGACTGCCAAAACCTACTCAGTTGCTCTCTCAGTTCCCTTCCTCAATAGAACTGAGGGAGAAAAGTGTTGAGAAAGTTCCTCAGTTCAGATGAAGACATAAGCATTGTTTACTAAGTACCACTGAAGGTAGGACAGATTTAACCAAGGGAAAATTAATTTTTTTTGCAAATTAAAAATGGGAGTAGCATGATAACAAAGACTAAGCCAAAAATAGCTTCTTCTCACTCCTCTTTTTTCCCAAGCTCAACTTTGCTCCTGAATTTTCTACCTCCTACTGCCCATCTGGTGCAGGGAACTGGAAATAAGGGTTGTGATCTGTTCATAACACTCCATCTCTGCTGCTCCTTTATGTAATCACAAAACTGTTAGAGCTGGAAGTGACCTCTGGAGGTCATCCAGGCCAAAGCTCCTGACAAGGCCGGTCAGCTAGAGCAGGTGAGACAGGAATGCATCCATGTGTGTTCAGAATGTCTCCAGAGGGAGACTCCATGATGTTCCTGGGCAGCCTGTGCCAGTGCTCTGCCATACTCAACATAAAGTTCTTCCTCATGTTGAACTGGAACTTCTTGAGGCTTAGTTGATGGCCATTGCTCCTTGTTTCTCATCACACTTTTTCCCTTTTTCCCTCTGCTCCAGTGTGGATCCATTCCATGGGTTGCAGTCCTTCAGGAACAGACATCACCAGTACTGGGTCCCCATTGGGCAGCAGTTTCTGCCAGAAAAACTGCTCCAGTGTGAGTTCCTTTCCATAATGCCATGGGTACTGCCTGGAGTCAGCTTCAGGACAGACTTTCCACAGACGACAGCTTCCTTCAGGGCATGTCCATCTGCTGCAGCACGAGGTCCTGCAGTGACTACAGTGTGAATCTCTGCTCTTCAGTGGTACTCCTGCAGCTGTGGGGACACAGCTGCCTCACCATGGTCAGGACCACAGGCTTGTCAGAAACTGAAATATTATAGTTTATGACTTAAACATCTTCATAAAGAACTTTTACCTATTACAGCAAAACCATATGACAAAGGCTGCAGAGAAGGCCAGCATACCCTGAATGGGGCCCTGAGAGAGGCCATACCCTGCTCGCTGATGTAGATAGATAAAGTCACAGCCCAGGGCTGGGGGGAAAGAATAAATGCACAGAGCAGGAGCTGAATCCCTCGGGAGTGCAGCGCTCATCCCGGGGCTGTCACTGCCAGCCCCGCCAGCCCTCACACCAAAGGGAGGGGAGAGCCTCTGGCTGTGGGGAACGGGAACGGGAACGGGAACAGGGACAGAGACAGGAACGAGAACTGTTATGAACAAGTTCCTAAGTTTGCTCTGTTCCCGTCCTGCTTTGTCCCTGGTCCTGTCTGCCTGCCCGGACCCCGCTCTGCTTTCTCCCTGGTTCTGTGTCCCTGCCCAGACCCTGCTCTGCTTTCTCCCTGGTCCGGGTCTCCCTGCCCAGACCCTGCTCTGCTTTCTCCCTGGTTCTGTTCTCTCCCCCAGGCTGCTCCGGGCCGCTCCGGTANGTCGGGAGCAGCAGTGATGCACGTGACCCCTCGGGCACCGACCGGGAGCTGGTTTCCTAATAAAGGCGTTCGAAGGGAGCAAGTCTGCTTGCCCTTATTTACTTGAGGGACAGGGACGAAGACGGGAACAGGTCTCCTTGCCCTTATTTACTTCAAGGACGGGAACAGGGACAGGAACGAGGACGGGAACAGAGACAGGAAAGGGAAAAGAGACAGGAACGGGAACAGGGACAGGGACAGGAACAGAAAAAGGAAAAGGGACAGGAACAGGCCCTGATGAGAGGCCCTGACCGCCCGTGCTCCGCAGTGTGAGGAGCTCGGCTCTGGGGCCCCCCTAGCCGGAGAAGGACACCCACTCCAAGGACACAAGGCTGCCATGGCCTGTCAGAGCCCCCAGAGGGTCCCCAGGTCCTGCACCAGGGCACTGCAGCGGGGTGGAGCAGACCCACAGCGCTGGAGGGACAGTGTCCAACTGGGGCCCTGCAAGGGAGGCACTGGGCATTCCCCCTGCCCAAAATGTGTATTCATCCCTGGTTTCTGTACATTTCCACATGGTGTGGTGGCATGGCAGCAGCAGGGGACCCTCACCACCAAGAAGTCCAGATACAGGGGAGCAACAAGACATCTCTCATCTGGAAAGATTATATGCTTCCACATAACCCCTGTCACTCTCTCCCTGCCTCCCCACACATACTCAGTCCTTCCTTCCTTCTTTTTTTTTTTTNTTCCTACCAATATCTTGCCTCAGTTGGTTTTAATAATATTTTTGGGTGTATTTTCAACCTTCAAAGTTCTTTTCATTTTATACACAGAAACTTAATTTTCTTTGCTTTTCTGGGTTTAAACCAGATTGTAACAAGGCTCCAGGAGAACCTCTGCTCCAATGACTGGAGCACCTTCTTCCCATTCTTTTGCCCTGACCTTGGTGTCTGCAGGGCTGTTGCTCTCACATAATCTCACATTTCTCTCACAGCTGTCTTGCAGCATTTTGTACCCTTTCTCTAATATGCATTCCAGAGGCAACACTAGTATCTTGGATAATGTGATCAGCCATGTCCTGTAGTGGGACTGTTCAGGCTAGCTGTGTCCTACACAAGGGCAGCACCAACTGTTTTCTCACAGAGGTCACCCCTACAACCTCTCTACTGCCAACACGTGACAGTACACCCAGGATCCCTATTTTAAGTTCTTGCATCCTAGTAGCTTCATTGCAAAACTTTTTCAATGGTTTAAACGATTCAGAAGAAGGATTATTTGAACACAATCATCTTCATATTCAAGAAGTTGTAAGGCTGCTAACCTGCTAACTGTGACAAAATGGCTGCTCCAGGGATACTTCTGGGGCTAAGCCACAGGAGCAGACCACTGCGAATAGGACGCAGTGAAGATGACAGAAAGCTGGGTCCAGGATGCAAAGACCTCAATGCTGTACATGTTACCTGCCACTAGAAGGCCAGATCTGTTGTCTCCATAAACAGAGAGTTAATTATTAAAACCTCAAAGCATAAGTCCTCCATGTTCACAGTAAAACCACATTTCATTCTGCATCTCCAAGTGGCTGTGAGATAAATTCTTCCTGTGAGATGGCCCTGGACCCTGACTAGAAGTAGCAGACAGGACTCCCCGCATACCAGAGCATCAAGACAGAGCCTTCCTTATGTTGTTAATCCATTGCAAAGAGAGCACTAGAGCATGGGTCAGGACCAACCTTAATCTGGTCCAGTAAATAAAGGATTACTGCTTCAGAATTAAGTATTATACTCTTACAGCTCTAGCCCAAAGGCCAGTAAAAAGCAGGTTCAGTTGCTGCCGTACCTTGAAGGAGCCTCCTACCTCAGTGCCATCCCAAAGGCAGTTCAGGATTTCAGTCAGTTGACCAGGTCACTTTTTCACTCCATAGCACGATTTTCTCTGATGCTTACTCTGCACCTTTACTCTACCATTCAAGAGTACTGACTAATCTCAGTAAAAAAACCAAAACAAACACCGAAATTGCATTTGTTATTTTCAAAATGTTTTTACCAGATATAATCTGGTAGTTTATAGAAAAGCAGATGTCCGAAGAATTCAAACTTCTGCCTCTGGCAGCACAATGTATACTTCATTTTTTTTATTAATTGACTCAAAAGGACATAGATATCAGCATCATTTTTCTTTGCAATCTTGAACATACATTGAGTGCAAATAAATATTTGTACTCCACAGAGGAGAATCTCAAAACAAAGCATGCAGTGCATCACAGTGTTTCTGCAGTAAGGTTTTTTAGCACTCTTCAGATATTTTTTTCCTTCCACACAGAAGTGTATTCTTTAAAAATCTGAAGCATTTTAGATCTCCATTTCATGGTTTTGTATTATCTGGAGGAGTATGATTAGATAGTAAGAATTAGTAGTAATTTTTGGTAGTTGTGGTTTTGTAATCTGCTAGAGTGGTACTCGTTGAACTAAAAATTCAGAATTTGGAGAACATATGGTGTTACTTTGGGCCATTTACCTTCACAATGTTATTATATTTTAAATATGAAAATTTTCATGTGAAAATTTTCATGTGTCAACTTAATTTGTGGAAGCCAAAATGCTAAGAATCTTCACCTATGTACACTGCTAGTCTTGTAATATCAAGTTAAAGGCTGGGATGTTTGGATTTGTAGCATTAGAAACCACTACCTATTGTAATTAATCTTAACTTACTTTTCTCCTCAGTAAAACTTAATACATTGCATTTCTCATGAATTATGAGCATCCTCCTATTTAATCTTCCTTTCAGTTTTTTTGGAATGAAATTGTATTCTTAGTTCTCAATCGGTAGATAATAGGTCATTTTATTGCTTGGATTTTTCCCCTTACCATCAGAAGTTCCGAATCAGAGTAGTTAGCTTTTCTACCTTGCTTTTTCAGAAAACTGCACTGTAACTCCCTTTTTTATTTTTTGTCTACCAGCAACTGAATTGACAATACAGTGAGCTGCACTAATAATAATAGGAGAGAATTTTGTGTCAGGCAGAATGACATCCTTTCATGGCATAAACCTGAATGAAATGAAAAATGCTGAAGAATATTGAGGATTCCCAGCAAGACAGAGTTTCAAATTTCCATAATGAAATGTGTGGCATCATATAAAAAAGTTGCTTGTAAAAATTGCTGCTGCCATTCTTCCAACACTTTAAGCATAACCTTTGAATTGCTTTATCTTCTCTAGTGCTTCTGCTGTTAGTGCCGTTTTTTTTCTTACAGCTTAAAAGTTTAATATTTTGTAATTCATTAAATTAATGAAGGTTTAAATTAGACATCTGCCTCTGTAACTAAAAATAGCTAAGAGTTAGTGAACAGAGTTGCAAAATCAAATGAATTAATGAATGAAGCTTTTATCCAGTGGTAAAGGTCTTTATGAAGATAATTTAACCAGCCATCTCCCAGTCCATTTCAAAGCTGAATATATGATGTAACTAGTTAGTGCCACAGGACTAAAATGCATCAGTCCAAAACTCAGATTAGTGATGCCCTCACACTGCAATCTTCCATAAAAGAGAAGAAAAAACCCATGTTGTCTCCCCAGTGGCTGTTTACAGAGATTAACTTTGATCAACATGAATGAGTGTTTAAAGTAGTATAAGGTTTGCCGATTTTTTAAAATTAAAATAAAAATGCCTCTCATCTGTCAGATCTGGGTGGAACATCCTTAGGAAGTACAAAGATTATGCAAATCAAAGTAAATGTGAAGATGTCTACGTTCATTACTAAAGTCAGCTTTGAACAGATCAGTCTATAGGCCTGAGGAAAAATGGCATCACAGTATTAAAAAAGGGCCTGTAAAAGTCAGACTCCATTGAATATAAATACATCTAAGAATTAATTGCATGGAAGTGAGTTGAACCAGTATCAAAATATAGAGGTTTTTAAACAGTGGGGTTGCAAAATCATTCACACAAGTTGCATGTAAGTGAAGTTAAGCAAATCAGAACTGATTTCAGAAGAAAAATGTGCTGAGATCTGTAATGAACATCTGTATAATAGGAAAGTGTTGACACCATCTCACACTGCTGAGACCTCAGCTGCATTCTGTTGTATATACACACAGCTGTACATTGTGCATATGCAGCTCTGCACCCTGTTTGGAAATCAGAAAACTCACAAAGCAGTGTTAAGAGCAGAGCTTGAAAAAATGCTTAGTAGCTTGGTAAATTCCCTAGGCTGCAAATCCGGAAATTAATTAAAATGGTAAGATACTGATACTGGCAAAAAGGTTAAGTGATGTAACATGCTAAGGCAGGAACTTACTGAAAGAAAAATGAGTTAAGATTGAAAAAACAAAAGCTTTAAAGTGTGTAAAATAGTAAAAATATTTTACAATCCAGTGTTTGAGGATGAAAGAACATACCTGTAATTTCCCTGACGTATTCTTATTTCTCCTTTTAGACCCTAATGATCTAAAATTCCAGCAGCTCAACCTCCTCCAAAATATCCTTACTGAACTTTATCTTTTCCAGAAAACAAGTCTCCTGAAGTCATCAATGGCTCCACTGCTTACAACATGACTATAAAAAAAATTATGTCAAAACATGTAATTCACTGAGCAAAGAGCAGCTTTTTTTCCCTGAAAATATAACATGTTCATATGCGTAAGGAACCTGACAGATGTGAAAATACAGTACAGTAGCATTAAAGCAATAGCTCTGAATAGGACCCCTACCACCCTCTTAAATCTGAGGGACATTACTGTCTACAAAGTTCTGACATTTAAGCTGCTTGTAAGTGAACTTGCAAGTAACCAGCTCTCAGGGGCAAGTTCATTACTGCAGTGATAGGCAACAAAAATACCTTTGCTTTTATAAGGCTTCTCTTTTTCTCTATACAGAGGAAGATGCCACCAGACTGAGGTTGGTAATGCAGAACAGGTTCAGGCATTAATCTCAACGTGTTTTTAACTACACTGTTTTTAACAATTTAACAGACTGGTCACAGAGATAAACACCTGCTTTTTGAAGGTGATACTCCTGCTACAGCAAAGTCTTAAGACTCTCCCAGTCACAGATGTACACAATATAAATCTTCACTGGAAACAGTGTCAGGGGCAAAAGGATACAATAAACTGTATGCTGAGCCAAGGGAAGAGGCTTGGGTATGCATGCTAGCATACTCCATGTTCTTCAGTACACAACTAAATGAGCTTAGTGCCAAAAACATGTTTTAGAATCACAGAATCATTTAGGTTGGAAGAGATCCTTCAGATGATTGAGCCCAACTGTTAACCTAACACTACAAAGTCCACTACTATATCACATCCTTTAAGTGCTATGCACCCTTTATTATCAGAAAAGAGGTAATAACAAAGAAAATCTCTTCAACGTGGAAAGCCTGCCTTAGTAATTTAACCACATAAAGTCTTCACAACAACTTACAGGACTAAGAAAATCCACAACATGGTGATATTATCTTCTCTGCTCATTGCCTCCAAGCATCAACTTTGTTTTTTATCACCATTAAAATACACTTAATTGTATTAATTTTTTTTTAATTTAAGGCAAATTAATGTATCACCAAAACATTGCCAAATGCTTCTGCAGTTCCTCACTACCGAGATATTTCATGTTCACTGGAAATAGGGACTGCTTCACAGACCTGCACAGCCCCTGGGGTGGGGGGGAGGGGTGGTTTGTGTTTAGTTAAATACAATTAACAGTATGCTTTTCCATAGGCAAGTTCCATCTTACCAGCACTTATACTTCTTTGGAAAAAATAACAAAAGATTTGGCTTTGCAAGCAAACATATTTCATAGGGCAAGTATTGTAACAGCATATATGGCTCAATGTTAAAATAATAAATCCTTTCAGTCAGAAAAATGAAGAAACTGCTTCTTCATAATCTGAAACCACATCACTATGTTTTGCTTGTGAGAACAAAGTTTACAGGCATAAGTTGCACATAAAGGGTTTATTTTAAATGTTTTAAGGAT
>VXBI01010647.1:0-153349 GCA_013397375.1 Toxostoma redivivum
CCCGGCCCCGCTCCACGCCTCGGCTTTCATCTGAGGCGGGGGAGAAGGCCGGGGTGCCGGCTCAGCGCTCCGTTGTGGAGAAGAGAAGGCTCAAAACTCGGGGAAAAGCATATTAACGTCGGAAAACACGCCGGCCTTTCCGTTCGTAAAGCGCAAGAGAGAGAGCCCGAGCCCGCTGTTCTGCAAAACTAGCAAATATCGGGCTGTCCCGAGTATGACCTCTCAAAGGGAAGGAGACCTTGCCTGTTCCGCAGTCGTTTTGTGGTTTTGGGACTTTTTTGTTTTGTTTTTGTTATTGTTGTTTGTTTGTTTGTTTTTGTTCGTTTGGTTTGATTTTTAAATGAACGCCGGCCCAGCTGTTTGTTCGATGTGACTATGGACATCTGCGTTCATATACATACCCGCATACATATAAATTGTGCTGCTTCTCGTGGCATAGATGTGTGAGTGTCTGCAGATAACAAAATGTTCGTTCACATTAAAAGGAACATAAGCCCCTGAGCCCTTAAAGTCCTGGCTATTTTGTTTTGTAAATTCGTTTTACGATCCCTTATCCCCGCGTCCAGGACGGATGTGCAGTAAAACGGAGCCGCTCTCTAATAACGGGATTGGCCGCTCGCTGAGAAAAGTTTATTGATAGCTGCAGGGCTCTAATCTCCTCGGAACACAAGAGCCTCTTGCAGTCATTTAAGGGCAATTATCTAAACGGGGAGGGACTGCGAATTCCCTTTCCTTTTAACTGGACCCTATAAAGATGGTAGATTAGGAGTATATAGATTATGAAATGAATTGATATAATAGACATATTATTAACTGATAAGCAACAGGATCTAATTGAAATGAATTTTTCTGCGCGCAGCTCCACACACACTTATCTCACACACGCGTGAGCGTATGCCCTTGCGGGGTTTTTCCTGTGTCCTGCACGTACATCACACCCACCTCTCGCATGTGCTGTGCTCACGGATGAGCCCTCTCATCCGTGGAGGTGATCTGGACGCAGTTTGCGAGCTCCTCCCGCAGATTCCTACACATGAAGGTGGACGCATTTTGCACAGACATATAGCTCACATTGGTACATCCAGCTGCCCTCCCGCTCCGTGCCGCCCTGCTGAGCGCTCCTGCGAGGCAGGAGCAGCGGTGCTGCTGCCTAGCCCAGCCCAGGCCGGTCCCGCTCCTCGCCGGTGCCGCTCCCGGTACCGGTGCCAGTGCCACGGCCCGCAGCTTCCCCCGCGCCCCATCGGGCCGGGGGGGCGGGTCGGGTCGCGTCGACGAGAGGGGGTGGGGGGTGCTCGGAGAAGCGGCTGCATTGCTAATTGCGAGAATAAACAATCTGTCACGATTAGTCAGTGCCTCTAATAGGCAGACAAGTGATGTTGTTTTTAGGCGCCAGCAGCGGTCTGATCAAAGGCTTCAGCTGGAGGGGGACTATTGAGGACGTTAACCCGCATCAAGGGAGCAAGGCGCCTTAGCCCTGGGACATCGGCACATTCAGCCTGACAAAATTAGTTTGCTCTACCAATCACACGACATTTTCCCAAAGCTCGGTACTCGGCACGAAGATGCACCCCCTCACCCCACCCCCGACTAAGAAAACACGCACATGTATCGATGCATCGTGTATCACAGTGTCACGGTGTCCCCCTCCACCCGATCCTACAGGTAGGATCTTACTTTGTTTGGGTTTTTAAATTATTGTTATTTTCCCACGATTCCAAATTTAACCATGCAAAAGAAGTGATGTGTTTATTAGACCTCGAGGCAGCCCTTGGGCTGAGTTCAATCTCGTTGTTTGATGGAAATATGAAAACGAAAATTAGCGCTGCTGGCTTTTCCCCCCTCCTCACTTTTCTTTTGCACGATGATTCGAACATTGGGGTGTTGCTGAGGTTTGAAGAGATGCGAGTGCGTCCCATACAGGGAGCGCGATCCCGCTCTCATTTAGAGTTGACAGAATGAGATAATTAGCTCTTTATTTATCTCCCAGCAATGAGCGCTTTGTGTTTACATTTCTGTCATACTGGCTGGTATTTCAATCACTGCAGCAATCACCATAGGAAGGACTTGATTCTAATTCACATGCTGGCTTTACATCTGTTGGGCTGAAAACGAGATGCCAGTAAAGTTTCTTTCGTTTCTTGCTCATTTTTTCTTTCCCTTCTTTCTCAATGAAATCTACAGGTTTTAAGCTAGGAATGGAGAAAATAAATTTGCAAAACGAAATCTCCCCAAGATTAATTTCTGTGTTCAGCGGGAATTTTTTAGTTTCCAAACTCTTCCTCCCTTATTTACTGTGCTTTGGGTGACCAAAACATCACTGGATTTTAGGAACTTTTTTAGTACCTGTTTCGTGTTGCTGATACTCCGATTTGCTTTTAGGTGCCTCTCTTACGTTCCGCCTTGGGCTGCAAGGAAAATCGAAGTGAAAGGGCAGAGGGAAATAGGTGACTTTATTGGTGCTTGTTCCAGTCCGGTGTTTTTATTGGGAGCCGTGGCGTTTCCCTGAAGGCGGTTGTGCTAGATAACAATATTGGGCAATTAGCATCCTAAACAGTCCCGTTTCAATATAATGAATGTGCTAGGCAAAGCCATTACCCATAGCATTTTATTTCGGTGGGAATTACAACAAGGGCTGGGAGGAGTGCGTGGAGGATGCGGAGAAAGGACAGGAGGCAACGCTTAGCCAATTCAGGGCATTGTCTGCCTTTTATAAATGTTATCTTTGACTTAAAGGCAGAACTCAGAAAGGAGAAGGGTGTTGTTGTTTCCCTTGTTTTATTTTATTTCTTCCGAGCCAGCAGCTCTTAGGAGACCAGACAGTCCCGCAGGACACGAGCCGGCTTTGGGGACGGGCAGCTCTGCCGCCTGCGCGCTCCCTGCGCGCCCTTCAGCAACCTTGCTTCATCTCTGCCAGACTCAGCCCTGGGGGCAAAGAGCCAGAACTGTCGCAAGTGCTAAAAATGTCCCTCGGGCTTTACAAGCCCTCAAAGCCCTTCAAGTGCTCAAAGCCCTTCATGATTTCGTCGCTGATTTCCGAGTGTCGGCAAAATGCGAAAACACATCAGTTCTTTACTTTTTGTCTTCCCCCCCCCCCTTTCTTTTCCTCTCTCTCTTTCTCCCTACTCCTTTCTGTCCAGATTGAAGATAACCCAAAGTACTTTAAGGCTTCAGGCACCTGGACTGGTCCTCGGGAGGTCACCAGGAGCTGTTTGGATGGCCAAACTTCAGTCGCCGAGGCATCCCCGTCTCGGAGGGTCGTAGGAGCCGGGCTTGAAAGGAAGGCACTATTTCAACTGGTCTAAATTAATTTGATCGCGACATTATGATGCACTTGGAAAAGATGAAAGAAAAGGCTGGCCGTCTCCTCCAAGATCTCTATAATTATAGATAATATATCCTATTTCAAAGCAATTAGCTCAATCAGGCGTAACGAGGCACTTTGCTGCCAGGGAGTAACAATGCCTTACGGTTATTTAAGCTTCAAGATGTCAAGCAGACTTCGAGACTCTGCTCTGCCCAAAAGGGAATTTGGCTGCCTTGGTGAAAGCCCCATGGCTAAGGCACTGGTTTCCCTTCAGTGACAACACCCCTATTTAATTTAATATATATTTTTAAAGCTCTTGCAAAGGTGTCGGCTCTGCTGGAGAAGAGCACCGCTCCTCCAGGCGCGTTTGGGGCCGGTGCCTGTGTGGCATCACCTCTGCCCCTGCCCGCCAGCACGGACCTGTCTCGCCTCGCCTGCTCACTCCGGGATGCTTATGCTCTCTAAGCCTTTCCCCACTCGGTGCCTTGCTTTTTGGGGTGATGCAATGTCTCACGGACTTCTGCAGGAGCAGCCGCTGATGGGGCGCACGGGTCGATACGCGGCTCCCAGCCCCAGTGCAGATCTCTCTGCCCAGTTAGCGTCTTCTCCCAGCCTCCAGAGCTCTTACCCTGCCCTCGCCTCGGCTTTTACCTGAAGCGCTTGCAGATGGCAGGGTCCCGAGAGCACCGAGAGCATTGCGTCAAGCACGAGCCGGCTGTTCTGTGTGTGAGCCTACCCGTGTGTGAGCGGGCTCTGCAGTAACACCTCGAGGGGAGCACAGGGCTGGAACGCCCTGTCCTGACCCAAACCCGCAAGTGGGGTGCGCAGAGCGGGCTGTACCCCCGCGCCCAGGGGCGGCGGCTGTGGGTGCGGGTTTAGGCCGAAATGCAGAAAAACAACTTGAGCCTGTTTGCCAGAGCCGCTGCAATCCGCCGCGCTGCCCTGTTCCCCTCGGCTGCCCTGCTCCAGCGGCTGCCCTGCTCCTTGGCTGCCTTGTCCCCCGGCTGCCCTGCTCCCCGGCTGCCCTGCTCCTTGGCTGCTCTGCTCCCCGCTCCCCCGCCGCAGCCGCAGTCGCGCCGTGCCCCGGGCGCTCCGCGGGGCTGCGCCGGGCCGGGCGCTCCGCGGGCCCCGTGCTGCCCGGGATCTCTGCCCGGCCGCGAAAGTAGAGCCGTGCTCGAACGAATCGCTGCCGAAGGAAAGTTATTAATTGTACAATTAGCCTGTCAGCGCTCCTTTCAGGGATTTTTTGCTTTTGGGAGATAACCGAAGGAAAGAAAAATTAAAGATAAAATTTAAAAATAATGCCCTAAACCGGTAAAGCAGTTCAAGTGAAAGAGGAGGCCGGAGTGAATGCGAACTAAACAAAGTTCAACCACCCCCCTCTTCTCCCCATGCACAAAATGGAAACCTTATTACATGATTCACTGTGAATCACTAGATTGAATGCGATCATTATGAGTGAATGATAGTCGGAGCTCTGCTGGCCCTTTCTTTCCTAGAGGCAAAAGTATAAAATATGAAGGATATAAATGATCTTCTCTCTGCTCTTTCATAAAGGACATTCATTCAAAACCGCACTCCGTCTCTCTCCCAATTGCTTTGGTCGCCTCGAATTCCATAACGATCAAGGTAGATTATGACGAGTCCCAGTTTATTTATCTTCATGTCCTTGTTTATTGGTGGAATATCACACAATGTAATTTGTCCCAAATTCTTTAAGATGAGAAAATAGTTTGTGGTTGAAGGAATCCATGCCAGTACTGCCAAGGCAGTCTCCGATGCTCTGAGCCAAGTCCATTATCATGCTATTTTATAGCATTTCCATATTTACTCCTCATTTCTCAGGAGTCTTTTACATATTGTTGCATAAGAAAAGGATTTCGACAGTTCTAATTATGAGATTTCCTAGATTTTGTTTTACAGGCGGAGCCAGTTTACAAAAGCTGTATTGTTTGACTGAGGTCTGGGTTTCCATTTGGGGTAATTATTGTATTCCCAGTCTTCTTCTAATCATTTGCTCACAAGGACAGGGGTTTTTTTTCCTCGCCTTTTGAAGAAGATGAAATACCCTAAAGTTGCAAGACTATTGAGATAATCCTCCCACTTCTTTGCCTATTGTGTAAAAGCTATTTCTTACATCTCTCTAAATTGCTGGAAAATATGTGACACAAAGGACCATATGAAAACATACAGCACATTTTGAAAAAACTCTGCTGTCCTGATCTAAGACTGATCCCACTAGAGAGGTGTGTGCAAATGGAGTGGGAGACCAAACACAAAACAAACCCACTTTTCAGAAGGAAATACATTTCAGCTATATAATAATCAGCTCCTGAGGAAAGAATGTCCATAAAAGGGAAAATGAAGTGAAAGCAATGCCTGTGTGTATCAGGGTTGCCTGTGCAGAAGAATTTCTCCTCCAGCTGCTGCCTCCAGCTGCAGAGCTGGAGGAGGGTGGTGAGCCATGGCCCCACAGGCAGACAGACACTGCTCAACCTGCGGCTCAGCAGTGGAGCTTGGCAGGGCTCTTCCTTCCAGCACCCCTTTTCCACCTTCATGCTGGTGTCACACAGCATCCCAAGTCAGACTGCTTCTCCCCCTGCCTTTAATTTGCAATGGTAAAATCAGAGTCTCAAAAATACCCCTCTAAACTTACAAGGAACAGGTTAGGGCAAAATGTTTATTTTCTTCCTCTGCTAAGATGGTTCAAAAGAGATTGTCTTAAGCCAAAACCTTCCACTAAGGAAAACATATATTCATGCAAATACATATAGAAAGATTTTAATTTCCTTGAGTAAAGGAAACTACAGCTAAACAGCAGAGTAACTGGTGTCAGGTGTCTTCCAGACTCTGTCAATTGAAAAACAAAACATCATCACACTCCTGCAAATATCAAAGTCATCCTCAAGTATTTGAAACTATCCTGATGATACATAACTCTCTGCTCAGGAACTACTCTGCCTTATTATTTTGGTGATGTGATCTCAACACATCCTTTTGCTTAGTGGCAACTGATGGCTCAATATGATACTGGGAGCTGCATCATTCTATTAAATCAATATATCCAACCAAATTCACTGCCAGAGGAGGAAGGAAAAAATCCCAGCTACTTTGTGTGGAAACTGTCTTTTAGAAAACTTATGTTTCTCTTAGACTTTCCATCAACCACAAGCATAGTCATAATCTAAAATGTTCCTGGCTTGCCCACTGCTGGGTTGATTAGCTTTTGGAACGGAAGAGATAACATTTCTAGACATTGGTCTGCCTTGTGCTGCCTTCATGTTATTCTCAGTGTATGTGCTTTGACATTATTTATGTAGCAAGTGTGGGCTCTCTCTTGGTATTGGATCACTTTGCTTTTCAACAGCTGGGGCTTCTTCTGTCTCTCAAAGCAGGACTCATTTCAGCCTCTCAAACAGCATCACACTTCTTACAATCCACAGCTTCAAGGTAAACAGCCTCCATGCACCCTCCAGCCCCTGTGGGGGCAAACCCAGGCCATGGGTGGCTGGGGGGTGCCCAGAGAAGGTGCACTGGCTGCTGCCCACCTACCCCAACCCTGCCAGCAGCACAGACCACACTATGGAGAAGGATGATGTCTGCCATTGGGTCTGAGCTCTGCCAGTTTGGAGTGGCTCCAGATGCAGTTTGTCCTGTGCTATTAATGGTCCTATTACCCTTGGATGAATTTAGGTCTGTTGGATTTTTACTTCTGAAACAATTTTAAGATAACATAGAGACACAAAGAGGAGGCTCTGACAGCAGGCAGAGCAGAGACGTGTCCAACACACGGCATTAGTTATCTCCCTGAGGTTTGCTGGTGTTATTTTGCAAGTCATTTCACCTCTTTTATGCAGATGTCTCCCATGAGACTCCAACCTTTACTAGTTACCAAGTGCAGCTGCAAACCCTGGCAGTAGTTGACATACGAACGTACACACACACACACACACACACACACACACACACACACTGCACATCCTGACTCCGACACTGTGGTCATGGGGGCTTGGATGTGGGGACAAATCACAACTCACTTGACCCAGCAGTAGCTATTTACAGAAAAAAAAATTATGTGCAGTGGCCTCACAGGTAAATTCAAGTCCTTCTCTCTAGCCAACACAAGTAGATAAATGTCAGTGATGTAAAAATCCAGGGACAGAAAAAGAAATACCACAGGAGTGTACACAGATCTGGCAAGGAATGGAAGCAGTGCATTCACTAATCGTGATAGGGAACACCTCTATTCCAGCAGAGAGTTTGTAAAATAAGTGTGGGAGGGAAGGAGGAGAAGAAAAAAAGGGAGAAAGAAGTACCATGAGCATCTTGGAAAGTCACCGGAAGCTTTGTTCTTAGGAATAAATCTGGCTTCTTGTGATCCCCTTTCAGCAGTGCTGGCTGAGAGCCAGCTGGGTCCCCTGGAGTCCCCCTGGCCTTTTTGTCTGGAGCCTGGGAATCTGTCTAGAGCACAAGGCTGGGGGGACTGAACTTGTATTTGCAGGAGGGATAGGCTTAGGCAGTGGCCACGTAGAGCAAAGGGGGTTTGCAGTCCTCAGACCTCTGGGAAACTTTCCCCCAGGGCTGGTGGGTGGGCAGGGGAGTTTTTCCTGCTTAGGGGGCACTCTCAAGGGAGGTATGTGGACTAGGGAGCAGGAGGAAATGCAGTCTCCAGGTCTGAGATGCTAGAGCAAATGGGGTGGGATGGAGGGGAGTGAGCAGTGCTCTCTGGCACTCACCCAGCTGGCCTGTGCAAGTTGTCCCAGGATGTCTCACCCTCCCCAGCATATTGTTGCAAAGGCAAATGCCAAATTAAATGATAAATTACCAACAAACAGAACAAAATCAAAAGCCTTGGACCCATGAAGCGTAATATTTCCCTTGCCCTACTAGGCCTTCCTTTCTACAGATGTCTTTTAGGGTGATGAAAACTGGGCTCTCAAATCTCCCTGTCAGATTCAAAGATGCTGATTGGAAAGGTCTCAATCATATGTGGAAACCCAGAAGTATTGGAAAGATACCAAAGATTTTATTCATTTATTCTTTCAGATTCAGTTATCCTGGTGTCCAGTTATTCTGCCTTCACTTTTGTATTCCGCCTGCCCCCTTTATGACCTTTGGAAATAAAATTCAATTTATTTGGCTACTTCACAGACAAAATCTAAAGCCTGCTTAATTTGTAGTTTACTAGCCCTCTGATGTGAGACTACATAGAGAGCCCCTCTCTGATCAAATGGCCAGTACCCTGACACAGTCCAATTATGTGGAAATATATCCTTGCTTATCATTTCAAATATCGTATAAGTGGAGAAACTGAAGTAGCTCCCTGTCTGTTTGATTTTCCTGTTCAGACACACTTGTTTAAACAGGCACCGTGAGACTTTCTTGTAATCTTGGAGGAGTTAAAGAAGTGTTTTCTCCTTGAAAGCCCTGACATGGGTGATGGTGGCCATCCCCAGCCAGCTCCTAGTCAGGCGAGTGAGAAAGGGATATCCCCTGCAGCTGAGCACTCTGCCCTCTGGCCATGAAATGTACCTGTGGCCAGGTCTCTCCCTGCAACCTCGTCCAGCTCTGCCCCCCAGACTGACCCTGCTCTTGTACCCACCCCACCCCGCTCCATAGAAGTTCCCATTCCAGCCTGGTCTATTTTTATCCCTTTTCTCCACTCAGTAAAGGATTTTTGCAACTTTTGGTAATTTCATAGGAGTAGGTTTCATTGAAATCAATGAAAACACTTAGAGTTGAACATATAAAAATGGCCTGGGGATTTTAAGTATTCTTATGCTTCCCCTTTCTAAGCATCTGCAATAATTCTATCTTCAGTAACTTGACAAAATTGACTATCTGTTAAGGCACATGCAGAACTGGTAAGACACTGAGGAAACCAAATTATGTACAATAAGTCACTGCTTTTCAAAAATCGTATTTTCTACTAATTTCCTTCTTTTTACCTTTTTTTACTCCTTTTTTACCCTCAATTGTAAAGATGCAATAACATTTACTTTTTCTTGAAATAGAACTATGTTTAGTAATTACATCTGATAAAGAAGATTCCCTCATTTTGCTTTGATCTAATTTTGTTTATGTTTGTGTTATGTTTGGGAAGACTGACATATAGTGCTGACTAGGTCTTCCATTATGCTTCTCTGTGATTCTTTAAATCAAGATATGCCTGAAAGGAGCCAATATATAAACAGATGAAACACTCAGTCTTTTATTTAGCAGTGCAGTGCTATCAGTTTGCAGGCTTGGGTAAAACAAATTTCTTACAGAGAGAGGAAGCAACCTGTGAACATGTTGAAGCAGACTGTAGAGTCAGAGATGTTAATAGCCAAACCAGTCAGAGGCTTTTCCAGACACAAGGAGGTTGGAACCAGGTGGGAGGCATTCCCTGGCTCAGCACAGTAAGGACAGGGTGCTATTTAAAGAACAGCTTGCAGTGATATTTTTCAGATATCTTTATGGGAGGTGTTGAAAATACTCTACTCAATTACTGAAGAATAAAAGAGAAAATGGAACTAAATAACTCTCCTGCAGGGTGCAATCCTTAAATGCAGAGTACTCTGAGTTCCTGCCTGAATCAGGGAGGACTGAATAACTGAGAGCACTCCATACAGAGCCAAGGCCACTCCATACAAAGGCAGGTGTTTCCCTGACATTTCTAGACTGAAAGGGACAAATGCACCTTGACTGGGGGCTCAGTTCTGAGGTGAAAAACTCCTTGTTCTAAATATTGAAGTGCATTGACTTGAAGTCCATTGACTCCTAAAAGAAGCATGTTTTGGTCCTGTCTGTGATAGCAAAAACTCCCTGAAATTAGCAAATGCCAGCCTGGAGCAAAAATCAGCTCAGCACAGAGGAAATAATTTTATCTGAGGGATACTTGGTATGGGCTTCAGTAACAGTTAAAGGAAAAATGTGGTAACACTTAAGAGTTCAACAACAAGCAAGAGCAAGTAATGGACTTGTTGCAGTTCATGTAACTCCCTTGAAGTCTACAAGACGAATGCATGGGGGCTAAGGATCTGTCCCTCTATACTATGGGCAGTCTCGGATCAGATAACACAGATGTGTTAGATTAAGGAGAGAACCTTAAAAATAAAGCACTGGTTGCACTGGGAAACCTTTTTTTATTCTTTTTTTTTTTTTTTTAATCTGTCTATTAAAACATTAAAACACAACAACAAAAAAGGCGCAATGCAGAGCAGAGAGGTAAATCAAAGAAGCTGATGCACTCCTCCAGTTTTATACTCTTTAGACTTTTCTTTTTTTTTTATTTTCTTTCTGTCTCAAGCACCCAACCGGTTTAAAGGTCTATTCTCTTTGTGGTACATGCATGCACATAACTACCATTGATGTGGAGTCTCCAGGTGATTTGATGTGCATTCCACATAAGGCATGGTGTCAAGTATATGATCCCCACACAAAAGAGCTGCCTGAGAGCTACTCTTTGGAATATTTTTTTTTAAAGATTCCTTTGCTCTACATCTAGAATTTAGCAGATCAGAGTGCCTAACCAAGCAGTGGAACTACCACTGCTACTCTTTCATCAGCTTTGATCTGTGTCAATTTATGGGAGGGAGGGGGGTCTAGTGGGAAGAAAACGTTCAAATATGGTTGCAGTCTTGCAAAATGTTGAATGTTTTGTAGCAAAATAATAAGAAATAAGTAAATGGGATTAAGATTTTTTAGCAAATCAAAAGAGGGAAGCGAGACTGAAAATGTATGTTTTGGAACACAGGAATTGAAGAAATCATTACACATATCACTGTATGGTCTCTCTTAAGGGTTTTTAGGTCTACACTGTGACTCATTCCAACTCAAACCTAGAGCAAGCCTGCCATCCACTCCACTGGGTGCTGCAAATTCAGCTACACAGGCAGTCACAACTCATGTGAGATACAGACATTTAGCAAAGCTGGCAGGTGAATATACTCATGCCCAGCAGTTGATTTCATGTGGGTGTCAGCCACAGCACCTTAAGTCAAGATGCACCAAGACGTGCTTTAAGGGTGGACTAAAGCTATAGATCAGGCCTTGAGCTTTCTATTCTGGTTTGATATATTGTCCTTCCATGGCAAATACAATTATTTGAAGGTAGGATTTTTGTACAGTAAAATGATTGTGGCTTTTTCAGATAAAACCTAAGCCCAGCGTTCCATGTTGTCAACATTAGACTTTCCTATGTTTCAGAGATAAGGACCAACAATCTTAGTTATACTAGATTTCTTCTTTCTTGCGCACACACATGCAGTTCACCTCCCAAGTGGGAGCTAGTTAAAATTGTGATAGAAAAACTTCTAAATTAGTGTTAATTTTATTGTGTCAGCAGACATTTCCCACTTTAAACTGGATGGAAATTTGGCCCTTTTGGAACATCTGCATGTGTATATTATTACGAGTTTTCCAAGCTTGCCTTCCTGTCTTCCATTCTTCTACTCTCCCAAATGCCCTTCTTAACTGGAGAAGTAGACTAGAAAAAGGGATGAAGAATTTGGAGAAAATTGGGGTGCATGGTTTGAGGGAATGAAGGGAGTAGACAGATACAAAGAAGGTTTGTGTCAGGGCTAGGATTGGCTCAGCAAAACACTGGAAACAAAACATTATGAGATTCATATGGATATGCTGTAGGTTTTCTTTCATGGAGAAAGAGGAAAAGGGAAATTTAGATGGTACTGATTTATTTTTTTATAAGGAAATTGAGCTGGAAAGAATCACATATGGTAATAGTCCTTTCAGCCCTCTGATCTAGTTACTGTCTGAAAGATTTTTTGCTGGAAAGTGTACACTTAGATAAGACAAAATCAAATGCTATCAAATTTGCATTTTTCCCCAGTCAAAGTCCCCTCTAATTCAAAAATATCAGAATTTTTTTTCTATTGATACTTAGTCTTTAATTCTTGCCACTTTTTTAAACACGAGTAACTGAAAACTAAGCTCAATTTTATGTTTGAACAAATTGCAGATTTTAATATTTTTTTTTCCTGCATGCCAAGGTAAATTTTAAATTAAAATCCCTCTTTCTCCTCTGATTAAATTCATAACAACTTAGACCCTTCCTTCTGTAGCATAGCTGCCATTTCTGTGCACATCTTGCACCATTCAAATAATTAAGGAGCACAACATGTTTTGATTTCAGTGTCCTTACTGTAATGAAACACCAAACACACGCTGTTGGGATGGTCCCTCTTTCAGAGATCACACAGAGACTGATGTTTTCAGGTGCTGAAACAAAAAACATGTTTCAAAACCACCATATGCCATCTGACCCCAGACCTCATGGATTCTTAGCAAGACAAAACTGCAAGAGTTACCTGCAGTAGGAACCACAAAAACCACAATGGGTCTTACCAGTTGCCAAAACACCTGGTTTGTTATCAATAAACACGGGCAGAGGTCAAAGGGCTCCTCTGGCTGTGGGATTGAGGATGCTGAGATGTGTCTGGGGAACAGGTCCAGGCAATGGCAGGGACTGGAGAGGGACTGCAAAATGGGAAAAGGAGAGCTGAACTACCAAAATTATCTTATCACCTGCTAGTCCATATCCTTTTATCCACTGCTGTGCAGTGGGACAAGCTTAATCCAAGCAAAGCAAAAAGCAAGGAGAAAAAGCATTTGCTTCTGACCTATATAAGTAATGATTTCAAGAATGCATGTAGATATGAACTACAGCATTTCCACAAATGTATTTTGAGTTGTAACTTTCCTGTGTAAAGTACTGGGGCAGCACCTCCTCAAACTGAGGACCAAAATACTTTTATACAGATTATTGTGATGTCTTTAATAATCCAAATGAAGGTGCAGCTACATTCTATACTGTGATTTTGAGAATCTTTTTTTGCAACTGAATCCCTACCATACACCTGCAGAAGGACCAGTAAAAAATACTGTTTGGTAGATGCAAGTGCTGTGTAGAAGGATTTGTTTCTAGATATCCTAAGGACTATATTTTACTTTTAATATTTTATCAAACCCAGAAAATTTACATAAATAAAAATTTACTTAGGGGAGAATTGTTCATCAGTTAATCTGAGTTACATACATATTGAGGCAATATTAGCCATTTTTTAAAAAAAACATTTAATTTCAAATAAACTCCAGAAGGGAGCATGGCAGAAAAATGCAGAAGTACCTTGACACTGCCAGAAATTTGTTGACAGGTTGTGGATTTTTTTTTAAAGTTTTATAGTTTCTCTCTTTAATTTTAATTCTAAGAATACTTTTCATGAAAAGACATGATCAGTCTCTGTCTTGGAATTCATATGCTTCACCCAGTTATTCTGTATTTGAAGATAGCTTGTCATTTATGACAACATAGTTATTATTTTTCTTAGCAATGAATAGAATGACAAGACAATCATTAGTGTGTGGGTAGAAGACCAGAAGAAAGCAAAAGTTGCTGCAAACATCTGATCTAGAATTTTGTACCCTGCCCAGAAGATTATTTTGCAGAGAGTTTTGACAATTCTTTTCATGGCCTGTGAAGTTTTTAACTAAAAGTGGGGAATTGTTCCTTCTGCTTTTTTGAGTTTATGTTTATTCTTGCACCTACATGGTATCAAGAGAAGAGTCTTCATCCTCCCCAGGCTTTAAGTCCAGCAGACTGAGTCTGCTAAGGTCTACCCCACACTGTAGCTGACCAGTAATCCAACTTCCCGCTGCTCAGAGGAAGGGATAATAAATCCTGTTAAGCCCTAGTGAGCATTTTAGGTCACTGTTGTCCTACATCCATACCGGAAACTGCTTTCTCTGCCTTTCTTATTCTGACATTTCAGACAGCTGAAAAACAGCAGGTTTTCAGGTTTGCAGGTCAGTCGCAGTGACTGTGCTGGGAAGTGGGTAAAACCCACGATGCAGATTCACAAAAATTAAGACATTTGGCCAAAGTAGCTCTCAGAAAGTGTATCTAGAGTTTTACAGTTTTGAAACTTAAAAAATATGTATTATTTTGCTTTTTAATTGCCCAGGTCTAAGGCATTGAACATCTCAATGTGTAAATGGGATATATTATTTTTCTGTGAATCAGTGTGGAGGGGGAGAATCCAGACATAAATAATGTCAGCCCAGCTGCCTGGTATGAATTCAGACAAATATGTTTAACCAAACGTGGATGCTTCAGAGGGTGTTCTTGTGGTTACTCCAACTGCTTCCATTATACTTTTATATTAACAATGTGTCTGCTCACCATGTGCAATAATACAATTTCTGAGGCTCAGCCTCAGAACATGGGGCTCATTCACTGTCTTGGATAATAGCCTTGCTTGTTTGCACTGTTCTTATTGAACTTTCTAAATATATGTCATTTTCCTTTTCATTCTAGGAGTGATTGTACATTACAGCAATTACAGACAAACTCTTCCAGACAGTTTGAAGACCAAAACTTTCTTTGTGTGGAAGTCCAAAGGCAATTATTGGCATTACAGTTTAAGAGAAGCATTCCATCTCCCTGATGCAACAGCAGTAGCTTTCTGTGGCATGTTAAATAAAGCAATTTGCCCTGTAGGAGACTAATGCATGCAGAGTCATGATAAAAAAAAAAAAAAAGGAAAAAAAGAAAAAAGAAAATCAAACAGCTGCACTGAAAAAAAAAGAAACCTCCTCTTCAGAAGATACAAACTTATTCTGGCACAGTTTTAGCCAAAAGACACCAAGAATCTTTAACCTTTGCCTTAAGCTCCTTCACATTTCATATATTGCTTCAAGATTGAGACTCTGCAAAGACACCAGCATCAGTCAAATAATTGCTTTTTAACCAAAACACAGTTGATAAAAATGGAATAAGACAGGGCTTTCATAACACATGCCAGAATATAGAAGCCAGTTCAAGCCAATTTTTTGTTCTCATCCCAATTTCCATTTGCAGAAAAGAAGGAAATTAATAGACTTGAGCTAGAAGTATTGAGACTTGACTTCTAAAGTAATACCTTCCTATTTTGGGGAGTCTTAAATATTAGGCAAACAATACAAATAAAATTATTTACTCACTTCAAACATGCAATTTACAATATTTAATTAATTAAATTATTCACCTAACATAACTGAATTTTTTGCCTAGCTTAGGAAGCTGTGTGTGGGAATGATCAAATACTCTCAGACCTGAGCACCTTAGAAAAAGTTAGAATATATCTTCAGCAAAATCAGTAGACACTTTCCCATCATCATTTTGAGATCCCTGGAAACACTAGGGGCTTGATCCTAAAACATTATTAATTGCTCACCCTAAATGTATTTACATCAGCTGAGAATTAGTCTGGAATAACAATTGTAAGAAGATAAAGAGGACACAATTACTAAAACAATAAATGTATTGCAAGTAATTGTCAGGTGAGAGTAAGAACAAACACGTCTTCAGAATAATGTACGTGATTAAAATAAATGTATTGCATATTACAGCAGCTCATTGGCATCTATAAATGGAGTTGCAACATTTTTTTCCAGAAAAATTTCAGCTCAAGAGGATAGAAAAAACTTTTAAGAGAAAGGAAAGGAATTGATTTAACAGCTCTATTATAATAATGAAACACAAGACCAGCTGATTTCACCACCCATCACAGAGACTGGTCTTTTGAATGGCGAATGTGATGAGATTTTCAAAGTAGAGCACATTAATATTTCTGAGATAGAGCCAGGTTTACTAAGACAGGCTCAGAACATGAGGAAATTTCCCATTTTTAAGAACAAATTAAGCCATTTAACTTTCTCTGCTGTCAGAATGAATTCTAGTCTTGCAATTTGATGGAAAAGCTGGAAAATTGGATTCTTAAAGAGGAAGGAAAGATAGAAAATATTGGCCAGCAACTGATGCATCTTTGAATCATCAAGTGATAAGGCAAACAGCAGCCTTTCCATAAGCCTTCAGCATGAAAAAACATGGGCTTGTTTATATTGTATTGATGCTCTCACGAGCACTTTTTAAAATGTGAATTGATTTAAGGATGGTTAGTTAAACGTGACCATTAATTTGGGTTTTTGTGTGCCATATGCGGAAGGGCTCAGTTTGTATTGACAGTTTGAGCCTTGCATGAAGTGTGATTATACATGGCATCAGCTGACTGGAAACCCTATTACACCAGTTGCAAGGCCAGATTAAGCTGATTAACAGTGAACACTGATGAAGTACTCTCCCACTGGTCACCAAGAACTTCACCATGAACATCTTTCATCATCTGGCACTCAGCTTTTTGTGTATGGTCTGGGTTTAGATATAATGGTGACTCTTCAGAAAGCAAAAGGGGGTATTCAAAGAAAATGTTTTTCTGAAGTTGGAAGAAACAGCCTGGCTATTGTTTATTCTCTGACCACACAAATACCTTGTGGCAATTTTGTCTTTTAAAAGTGTAGCTCTCTCTCACTCCTTACATGTTAGCTCTGTAATAGCAAATAACAAACAACAAAAAATCACAACAGAATGTCAGCTTTCATTTGAAGTTTAGAGGAATTATAACATTGAGTAATAAAGTGATAAAATCAGTAAAAGGCAACTCTCCTGCTGTGTCCGTCAGCACAAGTTGCTTGCACCATGGTCCTGTGTGTTGGGTAAGGACCTTTCAGTGCTCTGCATCACTCTGTTCACATCACTTCCATGGCAGGGGACTGGAGCTGGATGGGCTTTAAATATCCCTTCCAAACCAAACCATTCTATAACTCCACCATTAATACAGAGCTTTCATGTTCAGAACTGTGTAGTTTTATCAGATCACACCCTCAAAAGCAGCTTCTTTGAAAAATGTAACAGCAAAAAAGGAAGAAAATTCACTTTCAGACAACTTCCACCAAAGAAACAAACCTTGCCTTTTTTCCATCCTGGACATTTTCAAAAAATGGAATGAACTGAAATATATGGGGGCTGGGAGCGTTTCAGAATGTAATTAAAAATAGGCCAGGAGAAAAAAATCCTTAGACTCTTCAACAAATGATCACAATTAATCAAAAAGAATGGAAGCTGACTCTTTAATAAATGTGTTGGAAATATCCTCCTTTCCAGGGGTAGGCTCTCGGACGTTACAGAACAGCTCACAATGTTCACAGCTTTGCTGCCATGAGAAAGAGTTGCAGGATAGCATCCTCTGTGGTTTAACATGATCCATCAGCTGATGGCTTGTTCTGCTGCGAGGCAGATCATTGACACCATTACGATTTCATCCACTGCCTCGAAGCCAATTTCCCTGCATATAAACGCTTCATTCAGAGCACAGAAAAAATACATTAGCGAAACAATATAGCATACTGTACAACAAGGATTTTCCTGCACTGTAACTCTACAGCTCACCAGGCAAAGCCCATTTCTTTTTATTCTAGTTCCCCAGGGTGCTACATGGAGACACCAATCCTGAGACGGATTAACTGTGGCGCTTTCATCAAGAGGAACTTGTCTTCACTCTGACTTTGGAATAGAAAGGACGTGCTATTACCCTTCAGCTTTGAAAGAGAAAAGCTTTCTACCTGCATACCTCACTCACTTCCAAAGTTTAGCTCATAGGGATTAGAATTTGCTAGATATAGGATAAGCTCTTTTCTTAGCATCTTTCTTTTCATAAAAAGAAAGATAGAGAGAGCTTTCAGATATATTTACTGAATGTTTATTAGTGATAGAAACAGATAAGCTGGAGTTAAAGTGTGAGCAAAATATTAATTCTTCACATGAAATAAATGAGAGCAGTCACCAAAAAAAATGTTTTGTTTTTTTTTTTCTCTCTGTTACTTTTACATAAGATCAGTTATTTTCTATTTAAAACCAACCTTTTCTTTTCCCTAGTAAGCAAGTGATTTTGGGAGCACTTTAATTTTGGGAATCTGATTCGATCCATACTATAGAGCATAAAGTTTCTGGAAGCAAGTGTTTAATATCTCCTCAGTATTGAGGTCTCTGTAAGGTATTTCATGCCTAGCCTTGAAGTGCACAGAAAGCATAAATCACTACAGACCTTAGGCCAACATCCCAGCCCCACCAGAGATATTTTTGTGTCACTGGCTTCAAAGGAGGCTGAAAATTCTAAATATTGGGTAAGGAGGTTTAGAGTCACATGACGACTTGTAATTATTTTATAACTGTAATTATCTCAGATATGAGAAGAGAAGCAAAGCTCCTTCTATGTTTGACTTGGATTTCATTTAAGCCTGTTTTAAACCCTGCAATAATTTTAGCTGATTTCACTGCCACTGAACAAGTCTGTAATATGAAACATCACCCACAGCTTCCTGGCTATGGGCAGGGTCAAACAAAGCCCAGTTTTCTCCCAGGGCTTTCAGAGCAGTGTAACCAGTCACAGAAACTGGCAGTGAAATAAGTAGCTAGTCTGATTTGGGAGGATATATTCTTTATGACCAATGCCCAAGAATATTGTTTCTGAAACTGATGCCTACAGTTTTAGATAAAACAGACAATTTAGTAGCGCAGCAGTGTGCAGAGGACAGTCAGACACTGGCCTTGACTGTGCCAGTGAATGAGTGAGCCAGGCTGCCCCTCATGGTACTCCTGCTGCAGGTCACAGCTCATCTCTCACAAGGGACTGTCCCACGCTCTGGTGGCAGGTGACCATGGCATGGTGGCTGAGACTGATGGTCCCTGTTGGCACAAAAATGCTCTTCACACACCACCAGGTCTTCTTGGATTCTAACGGCAAACCAAGCTCCTCAAGCACTACAAGAGGACCGAGCTAATGCCTTTTATCAATGTCCCAAGCCTTGAAAAAAAAAAGTGAATCTGTGAAAATACTGAATTGTAGCCGTCAGTGGGAGTATATTCACTGTTTTTAGTAAAAAAATCCCCATTATTTCTGGTGGGAAACACATCTGGTAGGAAACAGTAGGCAGAGCTTAATGCTTTCTCACCTTTCCTGTGCTGCCCACCCTACCGTTGGCAAAAGTACTTGTGCTGCTCTGCCAAGGAGGAGGATTAGGGTAGCTGCCCTAGCAGAGGAAGTCCTCCCATGGAATAAGGGAGTTTTTCACCCCTATATGTTAGCTAGCCTGATTTTCTCTTTGCCTGCTTGACTGGAGGAGCAGCTGTATGCATTGGCGGCAGCAGAAGCTGGAAATGCTCATACGGGAAAGAGAGAGAAGTCAGGAGGGAAATTGGTTTCGTAAGTGTCAGTTTAAACTCTTATCAAAAGGCAGTGTCAGTCCCATGAGTGTCTCCAGCGGTACAAAGCACTCGGGGCAGAGGCTGTTGACTCACCCATCTTTCCGTCCTGCAGCTGCCCAGCCATAGCTTTGTGCCTGCACGGCAGGCCGGAGTAGGGAATCGATCTGGCTGGAAAAAAGGTATGCTAAAATACCCTCCAAAAAGCAACATGTTTTTCTTTCCAGCCAGAATCACTTCTCCCATCTGGCCAGGCGCACAGCTGCACAAACAGCTGTGGCGGCGGGGAGTGGGGAGTGGGGCGGGCGGCACCGCCGATGGAAAGGGAGCTCCAGTGGAAGGGGAGCTCTGATGGAAGAGGAGATCTGATGGAGGGGAGCCCCGATGGAAAGGAGCTCTTATGGAAGGGTAGCTCTGATTAAAGAGGAGCTCTTATGGAAGGGTAGCTCTGATTAAAGAGGAGCTCTTATGGAAGGGGAGCTCAGGTGGAAGGGGGGATCCGGTGTAAGGGGAGCTCCGATGGAAGGGGAGCTCTTATGGAAGGGGAGCTCCGGTGGAAGGGGAGCTCTTATGGAAGGGGAGCTCTGATTAAAGAGGAACTCTTATGGAAGGGTAGCTCTGGTGTAAGGGTAGCTCTGGTGTAAGGGTAGATCCGGTGTAAGGGGAGCTCCGAAGGAAGGGGAGCTCCGATGGAAGAGGAGCTCTTATGGAAGGGGAGCTCTGATTAAAGAGGAGCTCTTATGGAAGGGGAGCTCTTATGGAAGGGGAGCTCCTGTGGAAGGGGAGCTCCGGTGTAAGGGGAGCTCTTATGGAAGGGGAGGTCCCATGGAAGGGGGGCTCCGGCCGATCCGGCCCCGTGCTCAGCACCCCGCAAGGGCCCCGGCCCCTGGGCACTCGGCTGCCCCGCTCCCCTCCCACTCCGAGCAAGGACCGCAGCGACAACCTGGATGTCCTGAGAGCTGACGGCTGCTCTGACACAAGGGGCAAGAAGGGTCTTTGGTTTGCTCCCCTGACGTCCTGGAAGACAGGCTAAGAGAGAGGAGGATGCTCCTACTGCTCAACAGCCAGGAGCACTGAGTCCTGTTTCAGTTCTGGAATTAAGGGAGAGTCCTGCTGAAAGGTCTGGTTTAAACCTGAGGTACGTTTGAAGAGATTGGATAGATAATCGTATCCAAATTATTCTCCTTCAGGGGAATTTAAAGTGGTTGAGATTGTTAATAACTTTCACATCCCAAGTGCTTGTGAGCTTTGTGCATGCCAGCACCACCGGATGGTGGCTGGGGTTTTTCTTCAACAACCAGAGGAGCAGATGGTCAGGAACTGAGCCCTTGGTACCAATACACTACAAATACAGAACAGTTGCTCAGGTAACTCATCAGGTTAGCTCAGTATTTGAAACTGGACTGTTTGAAAGCTGGAGGTATAACTCAGACTGCAATAACTGTAGACAGACTGACATAGTGTTGTCAACCTAGAGCACAGGGAAGTCAGTCAGCAAGTGCTCCTTCATGTAAAGATCATGAAATACTGCTTCTGAAGCTTAAAACTTTGATTGCATCATAGTCTCTAATTGAGGCTGATATTCTCACACCTTCTATCAATAGCAATATGAGGTTTAAAAAAGACCAAGGTACAAACAGCAGAGCTGGCCAGTCTGTTAGGTAAAGAAAACAGGACTTTCAGTTTTCAGGTGCAGGATGCTTGAACTTACCTTTGAGAGAAACTTTTCCTTCTGTGAATCTTCCTTCACAGAAGGATTACAGTTTCTACAGAGTTATATTGGTTTTACATGAGTAGTACAAATTCCCTCCCCAAAGATGCAGTAAGCATTGCATGTAAAAGCTACACTCCTACTCCAAGAGTGAACATCCCATGTGATTTGAATGTTGTTGGTAAGATTCCTGATGGCACTCTGTACCAGGATTGCTGGATGGTGCTGTATCACCATTGTCTTTGCATAATTATACAGCATCACAAGAATACAGGCTCCAGCTGGTGGATTGGAAAAATACTCATAGCGAGTGGAACAGAAGGTCCATCCTCATACCACTCAACTGACACTGCAGCTAAATATCAAACAAGATGGACTGCTCTGCTGGCATACTCAGTGATGGGTACTGCTAGAGCCACTCACAATATCGAATGTCAGATTCAACTTCATCAACGCTGAATTTTTTTCCATTTTTAGAAAATGTCCTTCTATTTCTGGTCAAACATATTTTACTGTAAATACAATTACTAAAACTAAAACAAGTCACTCAAACAAACTTTGACATAATGTGCATAGTGATTATGTGAATAATGATTCTAAATATTCAGGTCTCTGTAACAATTTTAAATGGTAAGAGTTTGCATTGATTGAAGCTCTCCCCAGCTTAATGAGAAATACATTTGAATAAATTATGAGCTGATTAGTGTGAATTCAGTTTCTGATTAACAAAAACATTTCTTTGCTTTGCATTATTGCTATTATTAAACTTACATTCTGGTACTACATACACAACATAATGAAAAAGAAGAAACACACAGCGATAATTTTTTCCTTGTATTACAGTCTGGGCCTTTATTAGCTATGTGAGTAGACATAATGTTATCTTGTTTCCAATTACCAAGAAAAGTGTGTTAGAGTAAATATACAAGTTACCCCCACTGCTTGAGTATGCCCCCAAACAGTTACTTCTCTGATGTATAACTGTGGATCAGTAACTTTTTTCTCCTGTTGATTTGTGGAAGACCATTTTATTTGATCTGTGCTGAAACAACATTTTTACAACAACAACAGAAAAAAGAGAGTTTGCTTTAAAAGCTGATTATTTTTCCTTATATTCTACAATTAATTCCTTAAGTGGGCTATTTTCAAGGAATTGTAAACAACTTAGAAAAACAAATTCTTTGAAAAACCATTAATTAATTAATTAATTAATTCATTCATTCATTCATTCATTCATTCATTCATTCTTCCACTTATCCAAGACAGCAAACTCTAAGTTAAACTTTTTCAAAATGAGTACACTTAAAAGTTTCTCCCTGATAGCAGACAAAAACCTCTTCACAGTATACCTAAAAAATCAACTTACTAAAATGTGCAACAAAAAATAAATAATAATTTCTTTACTTTCTTGTAACTCACAACACACAATTTTTCACTATATAGAATTTGCAAGACTGTGCTTTGGTTATTTTTTGTCTAGGAGTTCGGGATGCATAAATATTGCAATAACTAAGCGGAAACCCTTGGAGCCAATTTATCTATTGAAAAGAAGTCTACACATCTTAAAATATGGAAATAGCAAAACATCAAGGGGAACTTGTTTACTTTCTCTACTGGAGACTTCATTGAACTAAAGCTAAATATTCAAGAATAAATCCAGTCTTTCAAATGCACAGGTGTTTGACTGGAATCTTTGGTTTTGCAGCAGCAGAAGCAAGATGAGAATCTGGCCCTGGAGCCAGCAGGAATGCCATATGATATCTGAATGGTAATTTTCTCTGTATGTGCCACAATAATGCCTCAGACTTGACCTTTGGCTTTGTTGTCACCAAGTATTATCATATGTATAATTTGACCTTTCTTACTTGTATGAATGCTTGGCCTTGAACTCCATCTAACCTTCTAGAAGCTGTAAAGATAATTTCTATGCATTTGCAATAAGGTCCCTGATTTGACCTATGACTCAAATGAACAATAATTTCTTAATATTCCCATTTCTCCTAAGACTATTTCCTGTAATAGTATAATAATAAGGCAATAAAATGTCCTTCAGTGTGAACTCTTGTTATTCTAAATTTTGAAGGTCTGTGCTTTAGGGCATTCACAGTTCATTACATTTCTGTGTTGTCAAAAGATGGTATCAAGGCATCAAAAGTTTCTAGAATTTAAATCAAAATGAATGAAAGGACAAAAGTGACATTATTTCACGGTGTCTATATCCAGATAAAACTAAAGACAATAGCAAGCTTAATTTAGAGACAGTGAAACAAAATCACATCTTAGCACTAGTGGAAGACCATTAATACTTCTGTCACTTCTATTTAGTAATTTCAGAGCAGAAAAGGAAGAAATATTAAAAAAATTGTAAGTTAGACCTTTGGAAAAAAATTCTGCATTCTATAATTGTGCAACAAAACAATAAATAATCCAACATCATGGTATTCTTCAACAAAATATAGTAAACGGAAATAGGAAAAAGAAACTTTGTTAATATTGGTACAAAAGAAATGCAAGCTATTGTAAGTGTGCAAAGGAGTTGTGACTATATTGAAAATGGATTCAACATGATGACATTAATGTGTGATACAGAAGCTCCACTTTCAGCTGTGTAAGACTATGAGATCACCCTTCCAGCTACACAATTTGCCTTCAGTATCTAAAGCTTATTTCACACCATATTTTGCTTAGAGTGGATGCTAATGGTTCATCATATTTGATGATCAGGCCCAGTACAGAAGTTTTCACTTTTCACACAGCAGCACCCAAAACATGAAAGCATTTAAACACTGACTGCATATAAAAGGCTCTGATTTGAAGCTCAGTAACTCAGGAATTTTGTCCTGTACAAGTAGATATCAGACTCATGGGTAAGGTAAATACAACAACCAACACACGTTGCTGAAATCAGTAGAGCTAAGAGCAACTTAGCTGCCAGCCACTGCTCAGATTTTGCTGATATCAAGGCAGAGATGAGTTCTGGTGACCATGAGGTGACTTTGGCAAGGTCAGCTACAACTGGAATATTTATGAAAGGGGATGTGCAGCAATACACCTGCACTTGCTTCAGTACCATGACCTAGGCCTACAATCCTTACAGTGTCTTCTTTTTCAGCCACTCGGAAAACCCACCCCTACATATATTTTGTAGAAGATATTCCATACACTCCTTAAGATTTTCTTGTTTCCCTTCTTTTTCCTTGAAACTGTACTTCTTGGAAATTATTTTGCATGGCTTTCACTCTCTGGCTATTCAAGCCAAGGCTCTTTTGTGAAAATGAATCTTTTCTACTTAGAGCTGAAGTGTCCATGTAACTGGTAGTAATGCTGTGACATGATCAATGTGATTCTCCTCCTTATACAAATTGCTACCTCCAAGCTATCTGTCTTGCTATCATAGTTTTCTTCCCTACTGCAAAGGCTGGTGACACAAGACTAGCTCAGACACATCACTCAAGATTAATCTGAAGCTTCAGAGTACGGAGAACAATGCAAGGGATAAAGACCAAATTATTAGTAGAATATGCAAACTGAGAGTCAATTCAAAACCCTTATGCTGCTCTTCTTTTTTGCTTTCAAGCAGAGGGTTTATATACTCCAGTCTTGGTGGCAAGGGCCAGCCTCCATTGTCCCTTGGAGGTCAGCTGCTACAGACAAAATCGAGGCTTGAAAACTGAATGACAAAGGTGCTTGCAGCTAAACAGATCTCTCTCTAAACATAAAGTGTTTCTTTGGCAACAAGTAAATGCTTTGGGTTCTTTAAGATTAGAGAGATATAGTATGGTTGGCCAAAAATAACAGAACATTCAGAAAAGTTTGGCTCCAGAGTGTATCTCTATCTTGAATAAGCAGATTAAGAATCACTTATTTTAAGCTGTTTTCCCAAGAAGAGTGAGCTTGAATGTTTGGCTTGCTGCAGATGTACTGGTCAAGAGATGCTAAAAGAACAAAACCTCAGGGATTGAAGTTTTAAGTTCATGTTCTGTCAGCCCAGATTTTCCAGAAAAATGCAAATTTGACCCTGCTCTCTGATCCAAGCTTTGAGACTTTCGTTAGCATCATGAGTCCTTCCAGAAATATCCAACAATCTTTTCTTCCCACTTACAATCCTCTCACAGGGAGGGGTTGCTGAGGCAGCTCACTGGCATGGTGGGATCTGGTGAAATAGGGATCATGCTGGAGCATGGGACACAATCCTTCTGCTCTTTCCACCAAGCCCCAGAGGTCCTGTCTCCTTGCAGAAGGACTATGTGAAAAGGCACTGTTCAGCTCAGCTCCTCACCCTCCTCCCAAGCATTATCAGTGTGACAAAAGCAGAGTATCCCAAGTGTCCAGCCTCAGTAAATTGTTTTTCAGGCAGTAAAAGGCTGCTGGCTTCTAACACCAGTAACCCTGGGGAATGCTGGCTGCATTTTCTCCCCCATATTCCACTGCCAGGCTGTCTCCCAACACAACCCCTAAAGCAAGGGGCTCAGCTACCTTACCCTCACCACCTGGAATGGTAGGGCAAAAGCATTGGTTTGGGTTCAGGTACAATAGGAAAAGATAGGTAAAAAGAAAGGCAAAAAGAGAGTTAAACAAGGAAAAGACAGAAGGTGGTGAGAGCTCTAAGGGATTGGATGGATCTGGCAGTACATTTCAGGCGACAAGCAGACAGTCAGCTGGCCAGAAAACTGCACTGCCATGGAAGGTGACAGAGACACACAAGCAGGAGCTGTGCTTCAATGGTTTTTGGGCCTCACACTGTCTCTCTGCTGAGGGTGAGCAGCTTTCTTGGCTGTCAGACCATTGGAAAAATTCTGTTTTCCACACTGCTGTTCTAGGGATGCAATCACAGCTCTAGCTCTTTACATGAGAAGTTTTCACTCTCTGCAAAGTCACTTTTGCTCTAGAAGCCCTTTTTTCCATTCACTACCCAGCAATATTGACAGCTCCATCACAGGCATAAAGGTTCTTCATCCTGCTTTAAGGAGAAATGAGTGTAAATCCATTTGTTACTGCTGATAATGCAACTAATTTTTTTTTACTAAAAAAATTTGTTATTGTTTGATGCTGTCACTGAAAGGTAAATAGCTTTCAAAGGCAGAAAACACACCAGCCCCTACAGATTTTTATGGGGAGTTTGGCATCTATTTGACCCCAACATGTCATAATTCTCTGCTAATAATAATGAAAACAATACACAGTACTTAGAACAAAAAAGGCAATTTTTATTTTTATTTAGCTTAAAGTTAAAAAAGGAAAGGGAAATGAAAGGTTAAGGGAAGGAAGAATGGGAAAAGGGAATGAAAGGAAGGAGAAGGAGAACAACCAAAAAAAAAAAAAAAAGAAGGAAGGATGAGAGAAAAGGGAAAAACGGACTGAGAGTTTCAAAATCCAAACTCTACCTCTCCTCCCACTCCCTGCAAACTGCTTTCTTATGCAGTGGATTATGAAGTTTTCAAGACTGGATTAGAGACTGCTATAAAACAGTTTGCCTGACACAGAACCACATTTAAATTAGCAATGCCATAAATGGTACTGCGAGGGAGGGCCTGCTCGTGATTCAAGGATATTGTCTTTTGTATAATTTTTCCAGTATCATAAATTTCTGCCCGAAGTTCCTAGCAGAATAGCAATGCTCCAACATATATCGAATAGGTGTCTTTCATGAAATGTTATTCATGGAACAGAACTACAATTTGTGGATCACATTTATTTAAGATTAGTGTAATTTATATATATGCACATCAACAGCGCGATTTAAACCCATAGGTTTTTAGATATAATGTTTTACCTTTCTGAGACCTTTGTGCTTAGCTGGAGGGTGTTTACTGTGACTGAGGTATTTTTTCTAAACAGAGAGGTGGATTATTTAAAACCTTTTGGTATGGAAAACCCACAGTTTGTCCACCTCAAACAATCTCTTCTCTCCCCCAGTTGTCACAGCAACAACTTCAGCATTTGAAAGGAATCTACTTCAATAATCTAAGCCTCTGATCTTTGACAGGCTTATAATGAAGGAACAGTTTGTTAATGCTGACATAAACATTTTGAAAACTTAAAGGTACAATTATTTCATGTTGTTTAGGAAGTGAGCACTACATGGTCAAGAGAACAGCACTCTTCAAAAATATTTACTCATGCAATTTCCTAGTGAGAAAAACAACTGCTGACTGTACAGCTGAACTGAGATTCCAACCCTGTGGTTGGAGCAACAAGAATTTTTCTTTGTCTCCTGCCCATTTATAGCTCATTTTTTTCTCTCTTAGAATCCCATGATGATCTTTTGGATAATTCCAGGATATATCAGGCCAAAACTCTTCATTTTAAAAGATAAAACTTAAAAACCCAGACTGAATCAGACCCAATTCCAAGTGGGTCTCCTGACTATGCTGCTTGTAATAAAAAGTCCAAACTGCTTCTCAACCAGCCAGCTGTGATGGAAGTTGTTTGCCTGTTTAGCAAACAAAACTGTTATTTCTGCTGGGAGGAGGGCAGAAAGCTGACAGGATGACAAAGTTCCCCAGGCTGCGCTCAGCAAAGTAGTCCCTGTGCTTTCTGGGCAAAGCCAAAGGCAGAGCAGGCAACAAACTCAGGGCTGCACTTTGGAGGCACAGCTCCAGTTGCTCTGGGGACACCATCACTCCCAGAGCAATTTCCTACAGTAGCACCAGGGCTCCAGTGGTCCTCGGGGGTGAAATCCATCATCCTGCATGCTGCACTCTATCAACCAGGGCTCCGAGAAAGGGTCAAGTGGTCCGCTGCCATGCTGTTTGAGCTCATCAGAGACATATTTAATTTAATTAAGGTTGTCAGCACTATTGATTTTGGCAGTTTCAATTACCGTGCTGTTATGGCTTCTGGATCTACTGATCTGTGATGAGCCCTATCAGCACTGGCACACATTGAGGAAAAAGTCCTTTGTCTCCTTTAAAACCTGACACATCCTGCCATAGGCCATAACTTATTGCTTTTATCCAGCCCAGCTCCTCTTCTGTTCCTCATAATTAATTTCTCATTAGACAGCTCTTTATTGTTTAATTTGTGCAGTTTATAATCAAATTGGGCACATTAATTGTAGTTGAATTTAAGGCTAATGAAAAATAAAGGTTTTCAATAACTTACTCTTCAATTATTTCAGACAAGATAAAATAAAACACTTTAAGAGTTGTCAGCTTTTTAAATTATAAATTAGGTTGTTTAAAGAGCATGGGCATTTAGGAAGCAGTTATCACACATTTAGTAATTATAAATCCTGTGCTCCAATACAATTATTAGGATATATTTACAATTCCTCTTAGTTTTTTCCACCCTGTTGTTAGTTAACTGCATAACATCTAATTGTTGGTGGATAAAAATAGCATAATCTGAAGTCTCTGGGCCTGATTCCTCTTCTTCTGCAGACTGAACTGTAAATCAGCATCTCTGAGGAAGTCCATATCCGTGACACTGGAACAGGAGAGGTGTCTGAAACAGGAGAGATGTCTGGGTAAGAGGAAGAGGACCCCATTTGGTAGAGATTTTATAAAATGCCGATCATTCTTCTAGGCAGCACTGTAGGATTCAGCTGCTTTCCCTCAAGAAAATGGTAATGCACAATTTACATAAGGACCAGGACATCACATGGCAAAAATCAGCAAAGTCCTCTGGATGTAGACTACAATTTGTCCCATGACGTGCATAATCTTCATTTAGTAATGGGTAAACAAAGGCAGAGAAGCAGCTTATTTGAAAAGGCACATGGGAGCCTGCTAGTTTTTTGGCTTGTTTTTGGCTTTTTTTTGTTTTTGTTTTTTTCTATTTTTCAGTTAACAGTGAACAGGGAGGGTGAAGGAGGTTGGGAAAGAATATGGGATAAAAAATTCAATTAATACCCCCTTCTTTCTTGCCAAGATGAAAATCGAGAAAACTGAGTTTTGTTCTTTTCTCAAAGGCTACGCTCAATGCACAGCATTTTAAGGGTAGCAAGAAAAGCAAAGGAGAGGAAGGCGAGTTTCTCATCGCTACTGAGGGGGAAATTGGGGTGCTGCAGGTCCATAGTTTGGATGTGAGGAGCTGATGGGAGAATTTGGTTCCTTGTGTGTTCTAAGACCTCTTGTTGGTGAGGTGTGCAGGGTCCCAGTATGATGCACTGTGTTAAAGTATGTTCTGAGTGTGTGCCATGGGCAGCCAGGGCAGGAATCCCTGGTCCCAGTGTGAGCTGCTCCACATTCCCTGCCCAAGCAACAAAATGACCGCCCCTGCTCCTGCCCAGTGGGAGCTAAAGCTGTGTCTGATGGTGCATCCGCATCAAGGACAGATGGGTCAGAGACAAAAGCATGTCCGGTAGCTACAGACCAGAAAGTGTATAAACTGAAATACTGTAGAGAAAATGGTCACATCCACTGCTGTGAAAGCACAAGGCTGCTGGTCTTCAAAAAAAAAAAAAAGCTTGTGCTGTTCAAAAAGGGTAAAATTAACCCACATCCTCACAAGATCTACTTACTAATGAAATCCTGTATTTAAAAAAAGATAATGTCAGAGATTTTCTTTGCGTACCCCAGTTCAAACTGAGGCTACTTTTTATTTCAGCAATGTATCTTTGTCCAAAATTCCTTGGTGGGGACCCTGCTTTTGTGGATTTGTAGGAATCTTCTAATTTACATGTCATTTCCTGTCTGGAATGAAGAGCAGGTCACTATTGCTAAATATTTCACCATCACGTACATTCTCTAGTCCAAAATTGTTTGGAACAGAAGGAGGAGGTACTGTTTTCCCAAATACTCCCAAACATTCTACATCACCAACTGAATATGACAATCTTCACCTGCCCAGCTTTTTGGAAGGGAAAGAGAGAATACCTTCCTTCAGTAAGAGCATGAGAAATTCTGGATGCAGGAGTTTTGTCAGTAGCATATGCAGCCAGGGAGCAAGAGAGCAGGGGGAATCAGGGAGCCAGGCTGCACTCCCCAGTGCTGAGTGCAGGGGCAGGAAAAGAAATAAGTCCATTGGCAGGAGAAGAGGACTCCTGGAAACTCAGCACTTGATAAGGATACGTAGGAACAGCAGGGGAAAAACAGATCAGCAAACCTTGAGTAATGTGTGATGGGAAGGCAGCACACACTTTGTCCTTGGCCCTGCTTGGTGGAACCCATCCAGTGAAAGCACAGGTGCACCTGGTGAGCACCACAGGCAGAGGTTACAGTCTTTGGGCTGCTTGTAGTTACTCTCCTCTATCAACTCAGTGTGCAAAACTCACTTCTGAAATGGTCAACCTACTGCTGTTATGCTCTTTCTTCCCTCAAGCTTTATATTTCTGGATATATTATTTCCAAAAACCCCGGCCTAAGGTCTGCACTCTTTCTAGGAACTGGTATTATCTAAGTAGACAAGAACAAAAGATCTTCCATGCAGTTTGTAATCACCCCTTGACAGCAGTTCAGTGGTTTTGTGCCATGTCACCCACAGGACAATCAGATCCTTTAATTTCTGGCTGGCATCTAACTCTAAGTAGAACCATCAGACCTGGTTGTATATGCAGGGAGTAGACATCTGAACTCACAAATATCTTTCTCTTTTGATTTAAAAATAGCAGAAAGATTTAAAAGGAAATTTATATTAAAAATACTAATAATAATTGTTCCCAGGCAAACTTTCTTTCAGCCAAGTTTCAGCTGGGAGGAAACTTTCATTAAGCAAGAAATGAACTCAAGAAAAGAGAGGTTTATAGTGGAACCAGTGAGAGACAGCAGCAGCACTGCTAACAGGTGCCACTTACAGCAATAGCAGGGTAAGATTTCTAAAGACACAATAGCTAGAGCTGTGCCCACCCATGCAGCTACAGATCTACCAGGATTTCTGTTATGAACCTCTGTTTGCAGGGTCTTGATACTTTAGTCATAAAAAACATACCACAGGCTGAGAGTGAGAAAATAAAGACACAGTACTCCAGGGCAGTTGGAACAAAAAATAAAATCCACATAGGTGTTTTGAAGGATCTCTTTGGGATTTTGTAATTTTAAAAAAAACATGCTTCTTTTGCAATTAAACTTGGCAGATTATCGGTCAATAGCATTAACTGTTTGTTCAGTTTGTTGCATTTTAATTTAGAGCCCCTAAAATGCCTGTGGCATTTTTTAAGCTTAAAAAAAATCTTATAGCTCAATTAAGGGATAACAGAAATAAACCAGGATTACCTGTGTGTAATTACACAAAGTTAAATCCAAGAAAACAATACACTACCACAACTCTCTTGGGTAATTTGAGCAGTCTCCTTAGGATCTCCAGAGGCTAAAACAAAGACGGTTGTCTCAGCTAATACCTGAGCATTTACTGCAATATAGCAAAGGACTCTGTAATCAAAAAGACCACAGAAGTAGATGGAAATATCTCTGTTTTTTCTTGATCAACTTTTTAATAGCCTTGAGGGATATGCTACAGAACTGAGCAAACTCTGTACTGGGGCACAAATTAGATTCAGTGCTCAACTCTCAAACTTTCTTACTGCTCTTGACCATTTTGCTCTCACAGTCTTCCCCTTGTCCACCAATACAGTACTGCAGTCCAGTCTGAGCTTCAATACATATACTCGGCAAGAAATAATTCAAATCAGATAAGTGCACCCAGATCTGAAGGCAGAAGCTGTTGTTTAATATTTCCTAGGAGGGACATAAATTTTCTGTGTGTGTCAAATTAATCCCCAAACTGCTTTAAGATGTGAAGACACCTTCATTGCAACTATTTGAAAACATCAAAATCAACCAAATACCCTGTCCCATTCCTGAAGAACAGGGAACTTTGGCAGAAGAATTAGCTGGGGAGCAAAACAGCTTGTTCTTTTTTACCATATTCTGGGTGGGACTACCCAAACTCAAGGCACTTTTTTGACTACCAATACCTGCAGGCACAGGGACATGTTAGCTGAATTTAGCTCTCTGTGTTTGGACATTGTATAGCTGGATGAAACTCTATCTGTTTGGGTTTAAACTTTTTAGTCCTGGACCATTTACCCAAGCTTCAGTATTTACAGAGTAGATGCATATATGAATGTATAAGTATATATGAATGATATATGTATATATGAATGATGCATAAGGATAAGGGGACCCACACCTTGACTGTTTGAGAAAATTGGCCATAAAACCAGTGCCAATCACTTTCTTCCATCAAAAACTTCCAAAGGGAATAGATTGACTCCATCTGTAATTATAACATTAATTTCATTATAGCCATCCCAACCTGGATTTAAACATGAGTATGTGAATAGCAGCACAGTATACACAGTATATATGCAGTACTGGTATATGCCATGTCAGTAACTCAAACCATATGTCATATGTTTCTTAAAAGCAGCCAGGTAGAGTGTAGCCAGAGTTCCCTACCTGGACCAAGTCTATATATTTATTGGTGCTATACATGAAGTGGTCCTGCCCTCAGCTGCATTTGGTTAAACTCAGTATAAACGGCACCTTTCAATCCTGAGGTCCTCCACCAGCCTGGTGATAAGGCATCCGTTCCTCAGTATATTATAGCAGTATATTATAGCCTGTGAGCTGGGTTAATTTACACCAGCTGAACTAGTCCTGCACAGACTGGGCAGACACAACACCAAGACCCTGGGAGGCTCCTTGTGTGTTACAGAAATCCCTGGTCTCCCCTTCGGAGCAACCTTTCCGCCCTCACTACTGTGGAGACATTATAAAGCATCTGAAGCTTGGGCCCTAACCTTTTATCTTTGAACTTTTCAAATTTATTTTTCTATGCTTGAAGTATTTGCTTATAAAACTATCATGACCACCAGAATAAAAGTGAGCAGTGACTCTTAGTTTTGTCTTTTGCGCTCTGCTTAAGACATGTTCTGTGCATTCAGACAGGGAATGCACAAGGAGCACCAAAGGCAAGGGTTTAGAAACTGAACACATACACCACCTCTGTTCACCAGGGGCAGGAATCTGTTTTCAGACCAGGGAGTGCAAATGGATATTTATTTTATTTTATTTTGCTGCTTAATTTTAAGATACTTATTGTCATTTCCCTGGCAGCAGGGTGTCAGACAGGATGAGATTGCAAACTCAGAGGAATGACCCCTTCCATGCCATCTGCCCTTATTTAGAAGTGATGGCCTCCATTTCTTTTAAAATTATTTTAATAGAAAAAACTCCCTTCTTTATTCTGTCCTTCAGGCAAGTTCACTGAGTCCACTGTATTTCAACAGGAGCTAAAGACATGGCTCTATTTACCCTCCCCCAAAAGGTCTCTATTAATTGTTTTCAAATGTTGGCAGCCATGTGAAACCCTGCCTAGCAGGTCTGGCTCCTTATATGATTTTTATTAAAATTCACTTTGCACACAAGGCACATGAGATTTATGGTTGAAACTAATAGGTTGGTTCTCACTAAGACATAAATCCATAGGCTGTTTATTGAGGCTCATGGACATTGAGAACGCAGGTAATTGTTACTGTGAGTGTTCAGCTTAAAAATAGTCAGTTATATCTCTAAGGAAATTTGTTTAACTAAGCACACCACATAAGATCCTGAAAAATTACTTTATCTATGATGGTGAATGGAAGGACTGTGCAGGGTAAGTTCTGTGTCTCATCTGTACATTTAATTTCACTTGTAACACTTTTCATATTTTCCTTTTACATGGTGTCTTATATAATAAAGAGCAAATGTAAAAAGGATCACATTCATTTTCTTTCCATGTCTGTTACAGCCATTCTCAGTTTATACATCAGAATTTCTGCTTTCTTCCTACAGACCCTTACAAACTCCATCTGAGGTTTTACAAGTCAAGTTCCTCCTGGCTCGCTCACGATTACAATCTGCCTCATGAATATCATGCTGGTGACAGCACACAAGGTGGAGCAGAGCCTAGGCTGATCTTTTCCTCTTAGGCTCCAACTACTTTGCCACATGCCAACAACTGCCAGCTAGACTGGCAGGTGAGCCAGCTGTTCTCTGGAAGCCATTTAGATGTGTCAGCTCAGTCCTGTGTCCAAGCAAATAAGTCCTGCTTCTCAACATTCTGTTACCTCTCAGCAAGACCCAAACCTGTCCAAATAGATTTCACCTCACATTTGTTTTGCAGCATGTCAGCTCACAGGGGAGAGAGAGGTAGCTTGTGCCACCTGAGTGGATGTGGGTCTCACACAGGTCCCACATTAAGTCTGCCAGCTTCATGTGACTGTCTTGAGCACCCAAGGACATCTCATAGCCCTTGACATTTTTAACTATATACAGTACACCTCAATTAAATATATCAGCTGCTTCTAAAAAAAGTAAGGATCACAGAATCATAGAATGGCCTGGATTGGAAAGGACCCTAAAGATCACGTAGTTCCAATGCCCTGGCTGTGGGCAAGAGCACCTTTCACTGGGCCAGGTTTCTCAGAGCCTCATCCAACTTGGTTTGGACACTTCCAGGGATGGGGCATCCACAACTTCCCTGGACAACCTGTTCCACTGTCTCACCACTCTCACAGTGAAGAATTTCTTGCCAATATCTAATCCAATCCTACTCTCATTCAGTTTGAAGCCTTTCCCCCTTGTTCTGTCACTACATGCTCTTTTAAAAATTCCCTCTCCATCTCTCTTGTAGGTTTCCTTCAGGTGCTGAAAGGTTGCAATAAGGATACCCCAAAACCTTCTCTTCCTCAGTCTGAAAAACCCCAATCCTCTCAGCCTTTCCTCTCAGGAGAGGGGCTCCATCCCTCTGATCATCCTGGTGGCCTCCTCTGGATTTGCACCAACAGGTCAATGTCCTCCTTATGCTGGGAACCCCAGAGCTGGATACAGTGTTCAAGGTGAGTTGCTATAGCTTATTTATCACTTTTACTATTCTGAATTTCTGATATCAGGTTTATTTATTTTTGTGGTCATGTCAAAACCAGCCCAAACAGGTGAACATTTCATTGGATGCTGCACACACACATGGGAAGGCTCACACACCAAGGTTACTGAAGTCTCAGGGAGTGTTTATGCTATGTATAGGTGTCATACAAGAGAGCACTGTAGCCACATCAATTTTGGGTTTAAATCAACTAACCATTCTGACTGATGGAGTTTAGTAGCTTGGCACATTGCTGTACCATTAGAGACATATTGCTTTAGCAATCCAAGCTGCCAGTGTCTAAATGGCTGATCTAAATGTCAAAAAACCACTTGCTTGGATGTAGATTTTTGTCCCTTTTGCAACATGCTGCTGAAACCAAAGCAAACCAGCCCTACAAAATAAGGATAAAAGGGGGGGAGAATGCCTACAGTGCAGCTGACTATATTTTTAAGTTGATACCTCATTCATTTTAAAATGGTATGTAAATACTGAAACCCCCCAGACAGCTAAAGAAATACCTAAAATTCCATAAATTCTTTAGCAGATGAAGAATTAGCACTAGTACAGATCCAGACAATTTGCAGGAGCTTAGGCATCTTTATGTCAATGGTTTTTACCCTGAGTATCTCATACATACTGGTATTGAGACAAAGAAAAAGGCATTTTAGGAACACTTTCTTTCTCTCTGTCCCCCACTTTTTCCTTCTCAACAAGCAGCTTCTGTTTTGCTCCTTTTTACAGCATTTGCTTGGTAGTCTATCAGTTATGTACATCTGTTAGGTTGTTGCTTGCTGATGAAGTCTCAACGCTCTTGTCTGATCTAGTGACTAGGTCAGCAAGGTTGTGTGTCCTGGGGACTTGGGGAGCTGTATGGAGGTGACCTCTGACACTCATCAAAGGCTCCACAGCACTGTTTGGCTCCTATCAGTTTAATCAGCTGGCTCATTGCTTCTCCTTCACCATTCATGACATGACTCTATCCCTGAGTGCCTGCCTTTCAGAGCACACAGCCCTGCTGCACACTGCTCCCTCACACTGAGCTTGGCTCCTGCCAGCAGCCTCATGCAACGTTACCATTCATTCTCAACATGACTCCCATCTTGCAGAAAACTTCCTTCTCGCTGGAAGGGAGGGCAACAGATAGGAAGCTTGCTTTTATTTCAGAGACACAGAGGTCAGTATTATTCCTGAATCTTTTCTGGCAGTTCAAGGTGACACTTAAACTGTCAATTCCTTGTCTGTTGCTTTCCAAGAATCAGAGGTATTAAAAAAAAAAAAAAACAAACCTAAAACAACAAACTAAATAACATTTCCACGAAAATATTATGAAAAACACACATAAGCTACTGCAGAAATCTGTCTGCTCTTATCTAGTGAAAATAAGAAAAAGAAAAAATTGTCTCAAAGTGTTACTTTTTTTTTTTTTAATTAAGACCCTATAAAATATTTTCCCAATTTTCTTTGGAGGTATACAAGACAGAGATTTATATGCAAGGTTAAAGAAGCTGTCTCAGGTCCCTTGCTGCTCCGTAATTAGCTCCACTTATTGGGAGCACATACTCCACTTGATGGAGAGGGTATGAAACCAGGCTCCATGGCTTCATCCTGGATGCACCTGGGCTTGCCAGTGGAGGACATCAAACACCAAAGGAATGAAGGGAGAACAAAAATTAAAAATTTGTCAGCACCAACCCTTAAAATCTACTAGGGCCTTTGTAGGGAAATTTCTCCCCTGTGATTTTTCAACTAGATTACAACAGTCACACATCATGGATTATTTCAGCTGTATATCTTCTCCCCAGAAGTATCAGAATCTCAAGAGTGATTGAGAAATTAGACTACCTACGAACATTTCAGCCTTCTGATGGAGGAGTTCAATTTTCTGTGAGATAAAGGACAAATATTGTGTTCTTCTGTGTTTCATCCATGCAAGTGAAGGACAACTTGGAAGCAGAATAACATTCCAAATGGATTTAGATTAGCAAGTGGCCACTGCAACTATCTTTTCTTCACAGAGAGGTATCCCACAGTATATCACAAAAACTATCCACATCACAATGAGCTCCAAGAAATGTCAGCAGGGCTCAGACACCTTGTCTGCAATGAAAAGATCATAGCAGAATGCTCTGTGGACATTGGCACAACAGCATGAACGTGTTTAATTGGTGCAATATCAACTCTGCTAAGGCAATATAAGTCATGCTGACAATACTTCTCTGTGCAAAGAAATGCTTAAATAGTTTTATCTGAATGCAATTTTTTGCAATACAAGAGAGGTAGATTATATAAATTACAGCAGTTAATAGCCTTTTGATTAATCTCTGAATCTCACAGAAACAAAGAGTCTGAAGTGATTTCTGAGGTGAATAAATTCTGTTGTGTAATGTGAGGATCAGTATTGTAATCCTTGCTAAATCAACAATGCTTTGCTCCCATTGAATTCAAAACCTGCGAGAACAGGAAGAAAAGCAGTCTTTCACTACAGAAAGCAAAACTATTTCTAAATATTTAAAACTTTCTTCCCTGTAAATGTTTTTCATCAAGAAACCTACATGTTCTCTAGTATATTTCAAAGCTTTTTCTTTTAGCCCTATTCTTTGCTATTCACTCTAAATTCTGAAGTGGCAAGTTAGACTAGCAATCTCATTAGCAATTGAATTTGTCTGTCTAGTCTGATATGCCTGGCAATGACCTGTTAGTATTAACTATTAAGTTTCCTTCTGTTTACTGAACACTCTTAGCCACTCAAGCTTCACAAAATGCATTAAATACAGTGCATGGATTTATGCTTTCTTTAATAACTAAGATAAAGTACACAAAAGACATAATAAGAGGAGTTACTACATATTTTTGTGCTGCTGCTTTTGCAAATTTTCAAGTTGAAAAATATACACCATTGCAATGAAGATAATAAGATGAACTTGTATTTCTAAGGTATCAACTCTTCAGCTGTTGTTGATTATGAAACATTGCCTCTTGGTGTTTAAAATAAGTGAGGTTTTTCTCTGCCTTCCCATTCCTTTTGCTGAGTTGGTCAGATTTTGGGAATTAATGTGCATTTAGTGCTATTTGTCTGGACACATCAACATTGCTGTTACACAGGAAGAAAGTGTAATCATATCTCTGGGAAACTGAGGCACAGAACTGAAGCATCAGTTCACTGATGTAGAGACAAAATATGAACAAACATCTATCATGTTCCAGATCTTATCTCCAACCTCTGGTTCACCCTACCTTAAAAAAAGGAAGGAATTGTTCTTTATTTCTGTCATATATTTTAACTTAATAATGTAGAAGTTCAGTGTCATCATAAGTGAATTCCATAAGAGCTCCTTTAAAGCCACTGTGATTTTCTATATTGCTTTCCCAGAAGTAGCTGGATGGAGAGACCCTGGCTTTGAGCACCTGCAGTTCCATGGAAATGAATGAGGTTCCTCTCAAGCACAGCCTCACATTTCTGCAGGGCAGATTTGGAGAGGAGTGGGGCTGTGCAGGGAGCACAATGAAAAACAACTTCCACAAACTGCAAATATTCAGCTTTGGGTACTTGTCCCATTTCTTCACTAGCATGAAAGTAAAGGACTAGAAGTCCATTTTATGCCACTTTTTCCACTTTTAGTGTGCTTTTAAAAAGGGGGAAGTCAGCTACCTTGTCTACCTCTTTTACTGAGGAGTAAGAGCTTCTCCACCTGCACAACAGTCAGGCCTCACCTTTATTTATTTAGTTATTTACCACCAAAAACTTAAGGATACAAATATGCACACCTCTACGACTATAGTACGTTACACAAAAAAATAAATTTTATGGTTTAATAGCTCAATTAAAAGAATAAGCAAATATTTTGGATCTACCATCCATAGTTAACCTTTCTAATGGATATGCATTTCATGGACTTTCTATAAAATTTTAGATGTTTTTAAAAGGGGAAGGGGTTCTAAAATTAAAATGGTGCCATATTGCCTGCATGAAAGTCAGAAGCAAATTAATACTTTAGAAGATCTCCCAGAATCACAAGTACAATTTTTAGGGGTTAGCTACTACTTCATTCAAAGATAAGGGAATGGCAATTATTAGTGTCTATTTCTGTTTGCTAGGCAACAAAGGATTCTGGGACTAAAATGAAATGATACAGACAGGTGATTTTATTAATGTAGTGTAAGACACTGATGATGGTGACAATAATGTGGTGCAAGTATCCAGATGGGTCAGTGGCCCTGAGGCTACAGAGGTAATGCCTCCTGAAAGGCAACTTGCTTGTAGCATGATGGGGACAGTATTACAGCAACTGTGCTGTGCAGGAGATCTTCTTTAAGAGCAATTAATAAACAGAGGGCATGTTAAATAGGGAGAAACAGATTTATTTCACACCTTTCTTTGGGTGCTGCATCAGCTGTTATTTAGCTAAACCTTGGCCCCAGTGTTCAGATGAAGGAAACAGATCTGTGTAAGCAGCTTCACAAGTTGTCTGGTTAGAAATGAGCTGGACCCACTAATCCTGTCTTTAGGCACTTGCCTACAGCAGCTCCATGCTTGGCCTTTTAAGAGAAATGGGAAATGTGTAGCTACACCTGGAACATTCTTTCTTCAAGCAGGCACAGTTGGAGCTGGGAAACTAATGCAGGGATTCATTGTCCTCCATCACAAGCTCTCTTCATTCATCAAACTGGAGAGTTTCCAATGGGAACTCTTCTTGGTCACCGTCTAAAAGCAGTACCAAATTGGACTGGGAGGTTCTTTCCAACCTAATCTAGGGTATTATTCACAAATAGATATGCAGGTTAATTCTGTCAACCAAGGGCTAAAAAGGAAATTAGTCTTGTTTCAAAGAGACTGTGCAGCATTTGCTATACTGGCACCATTTTGGAGTAAACATCAGCAGTGCCAACCAATAACTGTGGCAAATACTGGTGCTTGGGATATGGATGAAGAAAGTGGAGAATGAATAAGAGAATGTTAAAGTTATGTAATTAAATTTCTAATCCAGGTTTAGATAATTAAGCAATAATGGGGAAGGGCATTTCCTGGCAGTTAATGACCGGCTGGAGGATTTGAGGGCTTGAGGTAAAGCCAAGTGTTCTTAGCATTGTCAGTCATTAATTGCCAGGAAATGCCCAACTCAGGAGGTTATTACTGCTGTTATAAACCAAGAATAGAAAAATATAAAGAAAAAAGACAGTAATTACCTTTTTAAAGTGTTGAAAGCTGAGCAGTGAACTGCCTGTCGCTATGGAGACAGAGTTTTATTTATAGCATCAGTCCTTTGCCAGTGTTTAAAGACTGCCTCAGTACCCAGAGGAGGGCAGGAGTTAGTTCTCAGGGCTCCATTAGGTATATAATTGGTAATTCAGAACATCAGTTCTGTGCCACGGGCCACATAACATCTGCAGACATCAAGAGTATCACAAAACTTTACAACACTGATTACAAAATACTGGCAGCCACTCAAAACATTTTATAGTTACACATACCTTCAGAAAGCATTTCCAGTAGTTCCTGCTTTGATCTACAGAGTGTGTGTCTCTAAATAGGATCCTTGTAATGTCACATTGTGCTGTTTCCTAGAAATTAAGTACTTAGGGATCAGATCTTTAAAAGTGATTAATGCCACAGGTCTGTGTAGCCAGACTATGATCACTAACTGATTTTACAATTGTGTAACTACTGATTTCATTGGAACAGCTCCTGATTTACACCAGTTAGTATAAAGGCTGAATTCAACACACAGTGGGTACAAATGCAAAGCCCAAAACCTCCTTGTTCCAAGCCTCTGAAAGAAATTATTCAATAGCTGATTCCTAAAGCAGCTAAAAAGAAAAGTTATTTTGCTCATTTTAATATTCATTTCCCAAAAGATTCTGTTGCTTGCTATGTGATATGGTATTTGAAATCTGACCAGCACTTCAGTGAACACAACCTTCCAATTGAATTGGTCAAAACCTTAATTTCTATCATTTAATTAATTTGGAACAGTTATTAAAAAAAAAAAAAAACCAAACCCAAACAGCAACAATAACAACAACAACAACAAAAAAACAAACCCCCAAAAAAACCCAAAACAAAAAACTCCAGTAAAGGACTTAGGTACCTAAATCAGAACAGAATGGAAGCAGGACTGAGGTGCCTGACAATAAACTTGCAACAAAAAAAACAAACCTGCTTCATTTTCCATCCTGCTATGTTCACTGATTATCAGATCTATAAATTCTCACTCTGTGCAGACACAGGGTCTGATCTCTTGGACATTCTCAGAATAAATGGGTCAGACATCAGTAGAATAATTCCATTTAAAAACAAAATTAGATGAGGGTAGATAGGTGGCTTCCACTCCCACGTCTCCTCTCCTCTACCCTGTGCAGCAGCCCAGTAGTATGAGTACTCAGTCAGGAATACAAGTACTATACAACATCAAACACTGAACCTAAGTCTCCCTAATCCCTGCTGAGTGCCCAAACCATTACTACAGGGTGAGGATTCCTTTTGTGTTTGATTTCCAGCCCCATTAATCTTGCATCCTTTGCTGACTGCAGCACAGATCAACAGAGGGGTACTTGTGTTTCTTTATTTGGCCACATTTCAAAACAGAAGCCTGGGACTTCTGAGCCAAAACAAGCCCTTATCTCAGGACTGATTTTTGAAATGTGGATCTTTAATCACCTCCCTATAAATATAAGCACAGAATTTTATGCTTAGTAAAATTAATGTACTCAGCGGAATATTTACGCTTCAGAGAAAGGTGAAAGCAGTGCCTCCCTCTTCTCTCTTTTCCCTCACCACTAATTTTCCTTTAGTGTTCCATCCATTCAGAGGTTGAACCACACAACTGGCTGTAGGCAGATGTGGCCTTGCTTTGCCTGTTCTGTGAGGTGCTGTCCAGAAACTTTATTAGCTCAAGCCCTGTGTCATGCTGGAGTGGTTGTGTGGCTCCTGGACTGATGTGACACACTGCCATCAGAGTCATCTAATGTCAGAGAGAACGCATCTACAGCCTGGTGACTAAAGTAGAAACCACCTAATTGTCCAGAGGGTCTTCATGGGCAGGTTACATGCTGAGTTCATGAGGACTAGATTCCATCCTGGGCAGCAAACACCTAAAATCTAGAGGCTACAAAGTCTTCACTACATTTAGGTGATGCCAGATACCAGTAAAATCTTCCAGACTTTTCCAAGCACTCCTCAACCTATTCAAGATAGATGCTACAGTATCTTCATTGAAAGCTCTAATCCACCACAAGATGGGCAATTTTTACTAATTCCTGAATTTAGCATCTTAGCCTTGAAAAATTAATTTTATTCAGTGCTGAAATTTCTTCTATCCTGGTGCATGAGCCAGTAATGTACTGGATGATGTACCAGGAGACACATGTGTCACAGCCAAGGTGAGGACCCAGCAGAAGCTTCAGTGATGTGCAGCGACAAGGAAAACTCCAGGATGGGATTCTGCTTTGAACATGATGCTGTGCCTTCTCTCCTGCCAGGCACAGCTGACTGGCAGATGTAGTCAATCAACCATATCTTGTACAAGAAGTCGTGGAGTAATGAAGAGGATGTGGAGGTGCCCTGTGAATACATAAGACACAGATCTAGATGGCAAAGAGAAGGATGTCAAGATAGAGGCATTGGCTTTGTCCCAGGAGAATCAGTATTTCTGCACTTGCAGGAGGGGAGAAAAAAAAGGTGATTTTTTTCCCTTAGGTCAATATAAACTCTTAGCCTTTAGGTCACAGTGTCAAGTTTTCCTCTTTCGTTATTCAATCATGATAACTTCCAGACTTCTTCATTAAATAAACTCTGTATATATTTTCTCTCCTTTTTTTCCTTACAGAAAATCTTTAATGTCACCATTCCATTGCATATTTTTATCTCCAGTTCAATAGTGATATTCTTCTCGCTTGCCTAGAAAAGGTCTATCTTATAGCCAAACACAAAAAAATGTTTCAGTACAGACCATTTTCCCAGCTGTTACTTTGATTGTTTTATTCTGGATTCTTTCACTGTACCCTTCTTCACTGATCCATAAAATACAAGAAATTAAATATAGCTAAAATATCGAAACAGACTCGAATTCTTGCAAACACTGCTACACAATTTTGTTTGTAGGTGTTCTTAGGAACATAATGTTGCTGCAGAATTCTTTACTTGTAAGACTGAGAACTACCCAGTGTGTTTCCCAAAGCAATGTTAACAACATGGTTTTGCCAGTTACTATCCCAGTACTTATTCTAATGAGCAAACACAGTTGTGAATACTACAAAACATTTGAGGAGCTCATGGCCCAAAGCAGTACAGCTGCAGCCATATGTGTCCTATCATAAGAAACAGGAAGGAAAAACTAGACTTGGAGTTTTCCCACTCAAATCAGCAATGTCAGACTGTCAGCAAGGATCCCACACTCTTGCAGATTCCAGGTTTCCCAGCACACATCAGGTAGTCCTGTTTCATGTCCCTTCAGAAGACTGAAAAACAACAGCTGTATTATTAGGTTTTTTACCTATTAGGTAAGTTTAGCCCTAGATTGGAGAAGCAAACATACTCTTCATTTTCAAGAAAGGTCATAACACTTATGCAAAAGACTAAGGAAAACTTTTAAGGATCCTTAAAACAGAAGATACTTACATAGAGAAGCAATCAGAAAGCTGTAATTGACCTCTTCCTTACTTTGCAGGCTTAGGGACTGGCAACATGTGGCTCCTTTGCATTCTAGCTTTGAACAAGGAAGCATTTAGATACAATCTGGAGTTCACTCACTATGACTTAGATATACTACAAACCTTGGAGATTATTACAGAGTCTCTGTTTTTCCAGTAAATATTTTAAAAGTAACAAAATGTAAAAAAAAAAAAGAAAGAAAATATTTATTTAGGAAATTGGAATTGCACTGTTTATAACACTTTTCTTATTTGATGGGATAGTTCATAGGGGGAACAATAACCCAACATTGTAAAATTGGATTAATTTAAATTCTACCATATACAACTAGAGCACATTATCCCATCAGCTAAGAGTCAGCATGTTTCTCAACATTTACAATGAGCCTTATTATTTTATACCTAATTGAATGCCAGTCATCAACTTTTCAAGCAAAGTTAAACCTGGTAACAATATCAACTGCACAGAGCAGCAGAGCGTATCATAAAGTGTGGCTCAACAGCTAAAAATACGGGTTTTTCTAAGTCATCGTAAATTGATTACTTATAAAAGGAAGAACATCTCCAGAAGAGTTTAAGGTGAGGGTGGATGGGACTTTGAGCAACTTGGTCTAATGGAAGATGTCCCTGTCCATGGCAGGGGTTTTGGAACTAAATGACCTTGTATGTCCCTTCCAAGCCAAACCATTCTGTCATTCCATAATTCAACTTTCATGCAATTTCCTATACAAATGAGCTTGCTCATGAACTAATTTCTGCATATCTGAGTCACTAAATGCAGTCATTATAGGCAGAGTGAATGCAGATAAATCAATGGATATTGTAGCCTGTATATCAACAACTGCAAAGCTGAAATGTCACAGCCACATTAGGCTGGTTGTGTGTGCAGGACTTGACATACCTCTGAGCCCTGTGGTAGCTGGAAAAGATAAATATTAGAATCAAAGAGAAGATAAAATTTCTATTTCATAAGGTTTTCAGTAAATTCCCTTAATGATTGTCCAGAAAATCATGCAAATTAAAACAAAATGCATAAATAAAATCCTTAAATAAATTTATTATTGTCACAGCATTAAAAATAAGTAATTTTATTATTTTTAATTATGACTTGCCAGATATAGTTTATATATACTAACTAAAAGAGAAATAAAGTAATTTCAATATAAAATCATTATATATCTTTGTTTAAGAACTGTTGAAATGGTGCATTTCAGTATTTTCAAGCTCATAATTTCATTTTATTTGGCAAATATATTATATGTTAATGTGAATTAGCATTTAAATTTAAATTTAGTAACTACTCCCCGCAAAAAGTTGCATTTTTTTCAATGTACCTTTTTTCAAAGAGGAAATGCTTTCATATTGAATATAAATTTTTTCATATTTTTTGCTTTTCCCAATTATAAAAGTGATATACATTCTAAATTAAATCTTTCCACCAAAGTGAATTTTTTCTTAAAAATATATATTCAAGTCCAGAACTCCTAGAATATTTGCCAAAATAATATATTTGAACAAAAAGAATTATGGATGAAAAAGACATCTTCTATTTGAAAACAAACATTAAAATTTCTTTATAAAATATTATCAAATTATGGATCATCAATAAATTTAAAAATAGGAATAGTATTGATTTTTGCATGCTATGATGAAAGGACATGCAAAAGTTTCTACCTGGAATTCCTAACATGTACTTTGGGGTGAGCATTAAGTCACCAGGTGATTATTACACATCAGGGAGCCAACATAAGAATGACAGAGCAAAAAAATGGATATCTGTCATTTTCTGGCAGCATAATGTACAAATATTACAAAGCCAATACTCTGACTCTAGACTGGATTTTCCTGATGTTTAGATCTCTATAGTTCATTTACAGGGAAGCACCATCATACTATGAGGTCAGATGAGTCTCATTACAAGAAAGAAGGGAACTGTAATGCTGGAGTCTGCTGCTCAAGATGGGATCAGTAACTTGGACCACTAACTTAACTACAAGATCAGGACACACAGACATTCCTCAAGCTAAAAAAAAGTAAATAAGTTGTTTACTGAAAGTGTAAGAAATTACTTTGATGCTGAAGTACAAGTACAGTTAATCCAAAGACAACTGAAAGACTGCAGTGGGCTTTGGAATCCAACTTGAAAACTCAAACAGAGCCCAAGTTACTTCTTGCACATCTCCTCACATTCAGGTTGACAGGTCACTGCACTGAGTTGTGCCCTGTGTTTTGCTTGTGCTGCTTACGGATGAGCAAGGCTCATGTTTGACAGCTGCAAAGGCTGTGAAGGAGCTCAGCAAAACTGTCAGAGCTGTCTTCAAAGGTCTGACTCACTTGTGATGGGCTCTCCCACGACCCAGCACAGCTTCTCCTTCACATCTCAGCACTATTCTGCACCTCTTGCTGCTGGATCTCTGCTTCATGTCTCAATCCACAAATTCAATAGCTTTGGAAGGGAACTCCCAGTTGAAAAAGAAGAATTTGGAAATATCCTTTTTTGCCTAGAGAACAGGAAAATGCACACAAGGCCAAAACACGGTCTGACATGATGTATCAAATAGAAAATGGGTAAGAAGTGCTCGTGTTCATATTTAATTGGAAACATCCAACAAGTACAGGTTATTCTAGTGTTTAAAAAAAAAAAGTTACTCTTTAGGGTATATCATGATATATAATGAAATTACAAATTTTAGTTAATGACTCACAAAAATTTCCTTACCAGATCACTTCCACAAGTATTTTTGGACACATTGCTAAATGATCAGTAATAGGCAGAATTTTCCTGGTATGAACTAAAATTCTCTCAGAGAACAACTGCAATAAGGATTAAAGCCATATCTCAGCACAAGTGGTTGGTTTTAATGACTTTTACACCATATGAAAACCAATCTACAACCAGATGTTTTTTGGTGTTCTGAATACCTGATGAAATTTATCCCTTCACACACAAACATGTGAATCAGAGAACCCAACCAGGAAAACCACAAAGCAAAATAGAACTTGGATGACAACTTCTGGTACCTTTGGGCTCTGAATGCTACCTACAAGTAGAAAAAACCTGTTGCTTTTCTGAACCTTTTCTGTGGAGGTTTCTTACTTCTAGATTCTGTGGCTCCTGTATTAGTGAGGGTTTCCAGCTGGAGGATGCAGGTGTTCAAAGGAGGATATTGCTCACACAGATGAGCACCTCCTTCTCAGCTCCCTCATGTGCATGCAGTGCAGAGCCAAGAGAAGATGCCATTGCCAGTACTGAAAGAGCCCCAGTACAGTGTGAAACTGAGGTGAAGCTCATGAGGAAACACAGGCCACCATTTCAGCTGCAGGAAGCTGTGGAAATAAGCACTGCTTGCAACAACACTGCTGTTCTCACTGTGGAGCATCCTCTTCCCTTGCCCTGGCAGGCCATTCCATGCTTTTGTCATTCCTTCCATTGTGCCAGCAAGAGAGTTTGTACAGCTGAACAATGACTCAGAGTGGGGAACTGATCCAACTGAAATTGATTTTTAAAATTTTTTTTCTTTTTTTTTATTTTCTGGCAGTGTTACTCCCACCCTCTCTCAACTCTGGTTCACTGTGTGGCTACAAGAAAACTTATTCCAGGAAAAGTAAAGGCTCAGCAAAAAGAAGTAAATTTCACTGTAGTGGAAGTGCTGGATTTTATTAAGTGAAAATGATCCTATGAAGCTCTAGAAGACTACTCCCAGCTACAAAACTAAATTGCTGTAAGGTGCATGGCAAGTTCCTCCAAGTCTCTCTTGTCTCAATTTCAGTCTATTTAGACTGCATGTTCTTCAAAGTAGAAAGGTTTTGCTTATTATGTATTCATGTAATTCATTCCTAGGCTATGTTGGGGAACTGTCATAATAAAAAGAAATAAAAATAATGATTTCTAAAGGAAGAAGCAATTTGCTTTTAAGGGATTCTTGTTAGCTAATGGAAGTGCAAACCAATAATCACCTCATGCTCTTCATTCCTATACTGAAAACTGCAGACATGATGTTCTGTTTATAAGTGAGATTGAATTTCGTTATGAAGTCAAGAAACTCACAGGAAAGATATCCACCTAATAAAGGAATTTGCATTATATACAAACTCTTTAAAGATAACATTATATTTGGCACTTGAAATGTTACAGGCTTTTTTTCTTGTTCATAGAATAATCTAAACTTTTTTTTCCTGTATTTTAATTGTTTAGGGTATCTGGATATATATTTAATCATAAATTACTAAAACTGGTTTTTTATGTTATCTGGGGGGAGGAAGAGTGAGATATAATTTTCGGATTATTTTTATACACCTCATATCAGTGTGTTTTAGCAGCGTGAATAGATAATACCTGAAACAAGGAAGTTGTTCCACACACAAAGAAGATTTAACAAGGGGTTCCTAGGACCTCCCAAGGATCCTCTTTGGCACTTCATCACCTTAGAGACTTCAGTGGGCTGTTAGTGCTCAAGGCTTGACTTTTGTACCAAGATTTTCCCCTTTGCTACAAACAGGGCTGATGGATAAACATTGTGATAGTTGTTAATATTCCCCCTGAAAATGGACAAGGTTGTCTACTCCAGATTTTTCTCCATACTTTTCTGGTTATTGGTGTACATTTCACAAAAGGGAGGATCTCTGCATATTAGCAGTGGTTACCCTGGGGATAGAGACACAGCTCAGCCAGCATCGATACCCACATGACTACTGATGGAGATAAGTAGGGATGGCATCAGTAGGAAACAGCACTGAAGGACAAACCAAGGACACATCACTGCTATCTCATTGATTTAAATTAGTAATAATGCTGAGTGTGATCTAAATTCCATAAGCAAGAACAGCTTCCTTACTTCAAGAACCGTGTAGGCTATACTCTTCATCCTATACTCAAGTGCTGATGCTTCTTAAAATCATTTTTGCTTTGCTAGTGCCCCAGTAGGAGTTTAAGAAGTCAGTTGCAGCCAATTGTACTTTCTCCTTTCTCTCTAAAGGGGATAAAGCTTTCAAACTATTTGAATAAACTGTGATTACATCTTCATTTGTCAGTAATGGGATTATCATGCTGATAAAAGAGACTTCAGAAAAACATACATGTTTAAGATTGGTGTAAATTACCCAAGAGGGTCGGGAAAATCCTTTTTGCTCCTTAGGGCCCATCCCTCCCTCTTTGAAAGCTGGCTGGCACCAAGAGTCCTGAATAGGCTGGGACCAGCTGACCATTCCCTGCTGGGGGTTGTGGCTGTTTTCCTGCGCACATGCTCACTGAACTGGAAAATACAATTATGCACATCCAAGTTCACAGTTAATTTTTTTACTATAGCTAACAAGCTAAAGATTTTCAACTAATTGATTATATCTCTAGATGAAGAAGATGCCATAAATCTTGGTCAGCTAATAATGATTAAGAGATAAAGGCAACCTGAGAAAAATAAGTGCTCTTATTGCTAAATGCTGATGGACTCCATGGTGAGATAATCTTTTTAACATGGCGACCCATCCCACATACAAAATGTTTACTCAAAGATCCATTTGTGAAAGAGAACAAATGGGAAATCTGAAAGCAAGCAGGAAAGATATGAACGAGAAATGAAACGCAGATTCAAATCCTGTTAGGGCTAAAGAAAAATAAAGGCTGGAAAATAATCCTACTTTGAGTCTCTATAATGAATTGCATACAACAATACAGAGGGGTTGCTCAGGAGGATTCTAAACTCTGTAGAGAGCAAGCATAGGGATTAGTCAACTCTGTAGTTGTCTTCAACTTTATGAGGTCTTGATTCTGCCATCCATATACCTTTTCAGTGGGTTTTACTTCTATTGGAGCCACTGAGATTCCTTGTTCTGCTAAATGTACGGGCTGCAAAGCTGGGTGTTTATACTGGAAACTGAGAAATATAATTTGAGTATCTGGGTTAATCTAATGGGAAATAACTTCACTGAATTACATCAGCATTACATATGCAAAACTCAGGGAAAAAAAGAAAAGAACTAAAAATATGATTTGGAGAATTGCTATATATAATACACAGCTTTGAGCAGCTAGCCAAAAAACACGATGTCATAAGATTGGCCAAAGATTCACTGATGGCACTTCTTACATCTGACATTTTCTTGAATACATTATACTTCTTCGTAGGAATTTATTGAAGTAGACAACATTTCCTACTACAGTGAAACAAAAACGTCTATTTTCCTGCTATTATGTTGCACGATATAATATAACAAGCTTCTGATTAAGTTGCGGTATTTAAAGAAAGTTTCATTCAGGAGAGAAGAAAGTCTGTAATGAATTTTTTCTCTCAAAATTTCAGAACATTCTGGAGCGTGAATTTCCATTACTTTGATCACATTCAAAAGCAGAATATATTTATAGATTAAGAAACTAAATGTGTAAGATCTAAAGCTGATTAGGAAAAGTTTATCTTCTTTCTGAAGGCTTTCAAAGATTGCACTACAGGTATACATACAAAACAAAAGCAGTGACTTGCCATTGTTTAAGCCTTGTCATTGCTTAACATTCTTCCTTCGCAATAAGTGAAGTGGTTGACTTTTGGGCATCTTAGTTTCAACCATGATAGAGAAATCTCTATTTTAAGGAAAAAGTGAGGGCTGGTACTATGATGATTCCCATGTTATTATTCAGGAAAAATAAAGCCATCATGCTAAGATTCAAACTAAATAAATTAAAACCTTGTGACAAAGATCCCACTATCTATCAAGGTAGGATTCAGCAACTACCTAGAAAAAATAACGAGGAGTAGCATGACTAAAATAAATCTCTTCAGTCTCTCCTGAGGACTTCCTTAGTTGCCAGTCACCAGTTTCCCCATGATCTGCCAGAAGAAGCAATTTTTGAGCCATTCAATGTGTTCTGTGCATAAACAATGCTATGGAAAAAAAGAAGCACATGCAATACTGAGAGGGAGCTGAGCTGCCATCAGAGCTGTGTAATAAAGTTGTATATAACATGTGGGAGGAGAAGAAGAATTCAAAGGGAGAGACAAAATACTCAGAAAGTAAGTGCTAAACATATTTATAGCTACAAAGAAACCATCTGGACAGATGCGTGAGGTTGTGTGTGGTGTGTGGACACCAAGAAGACATAGATTAGAAGATTACAGTTGTAAGCTTCCTCTGGTCGATTTTGGAAGAAGAAAAGACAAAATTTCAGAGAAAGCAGAACAACAAGGTGTTTGAAATGTGAAAGATGAAAAATCGAAGTCAAGAATGGCTTTCCAGAAAAGAAATGAAATTCCAGTTGGCATCCATTTTTATAGTGATAACTATAACATAGTAGTCATTATCTGTGACAAAAATAAAGAGAAAATAAAAGGAAATCCCTTAACATTCTGACAAGCATTAATAACTTGACAAGTGATAGGTTCTAATACATCATATTTAAATGGACACACAGTATAGATGAAAAGTGATTGAGGATATTGGTGAAAGTAACAGACAAAACCAAATTTTTGAGTATTTGCCACAGTAAAGATAGTAGAAAATCACATATTAGAGGATGATGTGGAATTGAAAAATTGAGAGAAAGTAAAAGAGAGCTCTGTCAAATGGTACAAAAAATAAACCACCTAATTAAAGAAAAAGAACAACATTGCAGGAGACAGAAGAGTAGAAAGGGATAGACAAGAGTTAGTCATAACTGAAGGAAATAGTGAGTCTGACAGAAAAGTAATAGAAGGATATTGTCAATGGCTCAGTAAGAAGTTGAGAGACAGGCAAACAGTGAGTTGGCAAGGAAATTAATGAGAGAGCGTTCAATAACGCAACAAGCTAAGCTGTAAAATAAGGCAATATAGCTGTGAAAGGATTGCCAGGCAACAGGAGCAGTGAGCTAATGACAGTCAGTAGGTAAATGAAGAAGAGAGGCTTCTGGAACAGTGACATTTGGAGCTCAAGAATTTCCAAACTATGCCAGAACTTGCGGGTGCCAGTAGTGATCCAAAGTCGTGATGTGAATAGAGGGAGTCCTCCTTCCCCAAACCTTCTCACTCATGCTGCCAGCACCACCTGATGTCTGCCTTTGATTCTAAGCACTAAAATTGGCCAGAAATCTCAAAGAGATCTCGCTTTTTTCCCCTTCCTCACCCTGTTTCTAATCAATCCTTTAACAAGAAAAGCCCTAAGGAAGGATGTGTCTGATGTCCTTTGAATGCAGTAAATACAAGTTCCAAAATCAGGACCCATCTGACCAGAGTGTCCTTCCATTATGTACATGCCTTTTATATATTTATATTTTTCTCCTTCCTGTTGCACACTTCTTTTCATGCTAGCAGTGGAACCATATCCTTATGAATAGTTCAACAATCACTTGGAGAGAAGATTACCAAGGTTTTTAAAGCGTGTAATTCAAGGCACTGTTTTATAGGAGTCATCAATCATAAATCATCATGGTATCATGTTAGAAGAGACACCAAGAACATCAACTACAGTGAGAAATTCTTTTATGTATCTGTGCCATGACCTGAATTTCATATATGTTGAACATCCAGCAGCTTCTTAATAAATGTAATAACTTAAATTATTACAAACTGCCAAGACCTCAAGTCTTTTGGAAATTCTATCCTAAGGAGTAATCTAAGAGAGTTAAAAGTCCAAGACTCATGGTTTTCAATTAGGCTTCTATTCCTATTTCTCCTGTGTACATTTAGAAATCCTACTCACAGAAACTTTGATTAAAAAAATTGGTCTTGATTCTCAAATGTATTTCTAAGTTCTTGTGATTTCAAAGGGAGCTAAGCACAAAAAACTTTGGAAGATTATGTTCTTGGTATGTAAGAGCAGACCAAGTCAAAGTTACTCCAGGCTTTACTGGAAAAACACAGACTTTAAAACTTGAGAGCTGATAAACATCACAGCAAGCATACTTTGCGTGAAGCTGCACTTAATGACCAGGCACTGTAATAGCTGCAATTTCTGGGCAACTTCAAATTCAATATTGAAGCATCAAAAACAACATCCATTGTGGAGAGGTATGTATCAAAAAGAAAAGGTAGTCAAGACTTTATAGAACACACAAGCTGGGAAAAACTGCACATTTCCTATCCAAAAGTAGTAGGATATCTTACAAAGCATTTTTGAATGTGAATTGGAAATGGCAGCTATGGCCACTCAGTCAAGGGCAGTAACATAATCTCTGCTTTTTCATTCAATTATTTCTCACAGTCTAAAGGATTTCTCAGACTTCAATTCTCTGTGGGGAATGAAATTCTGTCCCTGAAGATGTAAAACCCAGAATCTAATTCCTTACTCTCTTATACATGTTTTCACTGACTTATATTAAAACTGTCTGGATGATCCCCACTATTACAATCTAAGAAAGAATATCACTAAATTTTTCCTATTTAAAAGTCATTGAACTGAAGTGAAGGGATGCTAAGTGGAGTGTCTTATATCATAACAAGGAATGTGTATCCAAGACTCTAAATCCAAGATAAGTGCTCTGACCCTGTGGGACTTAAGTCTTCTCCACAAGAGCAATCTACATGAAAGGAGCATGTATGTCTCCCACCAGTGGTTTGAACATACATACCCTCAGCAGCCCACATGTCTCGGATTTTATTGCAGGACTGTTTATACCATCAAGTGTTCATATTTGCCCTCATCACCAAGCCACTACAAAACTTTACTTCTGCATTTCAGGCCAACACCTCTCATATGACCGTGGCTGCCTTCCTAAAGTGAACAAATGCAAATTGAGCACATCTCTATCATTCAGGCACTTTTCAGCCCACATGAAGCACTGCTCATACAAAGATTACTGTATGATTACCTGGGCCCAGGATGCAGTGGCATGGCTGCAGTTTGTCAGATTATCATCCTTCTTGAGTGTAGGACACAGACATGAAGAACTGTGCTGAGAAGAAAACATTTTTAACTTTTAATCACTTCTTGGCTAAGTATGAGGCCTTCAGGAAAGAAGAAAATAAGGAATTAAATACCTGCCCCCCAGGCTGTTCAATGGTTATCTCTGCCTGAATAATTTTGAATTCTTAACAAATAATTTTGCAGAACTCATATGTAAACATCAAATTGTTTGTTAATAAGTTAGTCATCACAAAGACCATGACTGGAAAATCCTCAAGGGAAGTGACTTTCCAGTTAGAATTAGACGACATCCTTGTCATTGAATGTTAGGGGCAGAGGAAGAGACAGTCAGAAAGAAGGTTTTAGAATGAGAGAATGTAATCACACTTTAAAAACCTATGCAGACTTCTCTTACAGAAAAATGAAGTGATCCCAACTTAAGACAGCCACCAACCTAGTTAGAGAGGAGAAAAAGAGTGAAATCTGTACCATTGTACAACTGGCATGTAGCCAAGACCTTTTTGAGTGTTTGTTAAAATATATAGATTTTAGTCTATTAGGTTTCTTTGTTCTGCATCCTTTGTCCCCTGGTTATATATTCCATATCACTAGATTTTTTTCTCATCTGTAAATATCAAGGTCACCCTGAGGACAAGCCTATACGGTCTATGAGATGTAAATTTTCTTTGGCTGAAAGAATACTTGTGGCTGAGTCATGTGATACTGCCCTTTCCTTTTATTTGGAAACTTTCAGATTAGAGAGCAATGACCTTAAAAACTCACACAATACTCTGCAAAATAGTCCATCTGTCTATCAATCATTCAATTCCCTCTGCAGCCCACTGTGGCGATTATGGAAAGGACAGTAGTCCCTGTGGTGACCTTCAAGAAAGAGTTTCTAAGTCTTTTCATAGGGTATTTGAAAGGAATCAGTATGTTTTTTTTCTAAGATGTTCTTCTTCAATTATGACAAAATTTCACTAAAATGGTTCTGCTTCTTTATAACATATTCTCACAACTGTAAATGCACAAGTACAATGTGTACATGGCTACATGAGTGGGTTGACATTTCTAACCCTATTAAATATGAATATATGTATTTCTTTGGAAGCATGTCAAGGTCTGTATGATGAAAGGCAGATCCAGATCCACAAAATATTTATACAAGGACAAGCTGAACAACTGTGGTCAAATAAAATATAAAGAAAATATCACAGCTAGAAATAATTTTTGAGAAATAAATCGTGGAACTGGAAGAAAGTTTAAATGTTTTGGTTTTATTGACCAGTTCCATAACGTGGAATGTTTCAACACACTCCTAAAACTGACCCTTCAGAATGGGGGTAGAACACACTGATTTACATATTTTGGGTCTAGGTTGGCTTTATGTTTCCAAATATGCTTTCCCAACCTCATATGATTCTCTGTTGTAAAACATGCCAGTGGAAGGAAAAAGATAAATAGATTATGAATCAGAGTTCACATTTTGAAACTTATCTAGACTCAGTTATTGCCTTAAGAAATAATATTTCAAATGCCATTCAAAGTTTTTTGCAGTTGTCTGTAAAAGTTGTGGTAAAGACTACAACTTTTAAACTGCTAGGGTAAACACAGGCTTTAGAAATTAGTAAAGATTGGCCTGAAACTAATCAGGCATCTGCAGATCTGATCACTTCAGACGTATTGACTGGGCTTTGGATGCCTTCTTGTACCCTCCTTGCCAACAGACATCACTAACTTTCTTGCACAAAGCTACAAAATCACTACATAATACCCAAAAACTACCATTTCTTACTTGCCTTGCAATTTGGTAAACATTGAATGTTACCTTGATGAAATGTAGAGTGACAAATTCAGTCGTTTAGCACAGCTGAAGACAGTCACCAACTGTTCTTTCAAAGCAAGGAGGCAAAACTACTGTTATTTGTATACCTTAAGCATAAACACAGATCAAAAGGCAATGCAAAGATGTTTGTAAGTGTGTATGTGGGAGAAATAACATAATATGTATATACATTGGAAGGTGTGAGACTCCCAGATTGGCCAATGAAGATGAAAGAAAAGTTAGCTGATGTAACCACAGAAGTGTAAAAATATGAGAGTACTTTTTAGCCGGAGGCTGGATAAGAGCTGTTTGGAGCTATCTGTGAAGAATTTGTCTCCTCTTTGATTTCTTCTGTGCTTAGGGAAACATGACTTTGTACATTGTAAATGAGCAGGATTGCATCAGATATGCTAAACTCTATTATCTCTCCCCGTAATGAAAAGAGCTCATGAAGCTCTGTACTTAGGTTAACTGTTCTGTTCAAAAACCAGTAATAATACTGATGTTAACCTGATGCTATGTTGATTCTTCATTCAGGAGAGAAATTACGAATAATGTCATGTGGCAGATGGATGTACTAAAAACAATAGAGACAAAATGGTGACTGTATTTGATACCAGAAGTTTGACAACATATAAGGAGCCTGCCTTCTGATTTTTAATTTTTTTTTTGTAAATGTGAATTTCCACAGCATTTAAATCATGTTACATAAGGAAATTAAATGAAGCTTGTGATTTCAGCAAATGACTGCTTGAGTTTTTTCCCTACACAGAAGTAAAGTTTTGCTAATCTGTGAACCAGTGTAACTGAGCTGAGCCCAGCTGTGGGAACTTGTCAACTGTAAAGAGAGTAGAGGGGATTTTCCACTTGCTGGGGTGGTCTGTTACTGGTATCACTGATGATCACTGGATTGGAGTATGTGTCTGCCAGAGAAGAAGATAGTGATGCATTGTTTGTATTTCTACAGCTAACCAAGATCACAGGCGCCTGCAGTAATAAACAAGATTCTATCAGCTTGAGGTAAGAGGCAATCTTCATGCTCACTACAGAAATTGCTGTCCTCTGGAGCTAGGATTTTATGCTTGGAAGAAGAAAAAAGCCATAGATTAACCACTAAATGGAATACATTGCTGCTCATAAAACTCTATGTGTCAACATAATTGTTTCACCTGCAAATAAGTCAGAGAGTAGTTTTTTAATAGTTATGTATATAACTGCTATATATAACCACAAAGTAGGCATGGGTTGGAACTTGACACTGTCTTGGCTGGACCTCAGCAGAGCCTCAAATTTAAGTTTCTTGGAGATATTTTTAATTCTCAAAGGCACTTTTTGTAACAATAGTTTCAGAAGACAATAAAAGTAGAATGATTAGCACTCTGAGGTAATATATTACCACATATTCCCACAGTCTCAACCTTACTTGTGACCATTAATTTTAGTAAATATTTTTTTAAAAACAAAACTATGCCACTCACAACTGCTTGATATGTTTATTGATAATGAATAAGTAAATACACAAGTAGACATCCATTAAACAAATGGCAACTGGAGACATCCAATACTGTTATTCTTCTTGTATTTTAAGAGACCCTTAAGAGAAATTCAGCTCATTTCCAAGACTTGGATCTTGGAAATTCTATTGAACTAATCAGGTTTCTTAAAAGATGGTGGCAGGCAAAACATTAATCACGTCAGACATTAGTTTGTGCAGTAAAATTTGCTTTAGAATCATTGAATAAATACTAATGAGAAAGGTGAGTTGCCAGGTGGCAATGAGCTACACAGTGCTGCACAAAATCTGCCAGAAAGCAACACCACTTGACATTCTACAAGTGAAGGCAACAAGGTCAAAAACTGGAACAAAAAGGAGAAAAAAATTCATGCCATGTACTTGAGCTGCACTGTGGTTATTAGGAACCCCTTCTTCATCACTAATTATGTTAGAGAGTTTAGCAAATATTAGAGTGAGTAAATTACTGATGTATTAACAAGAGAATAAAATATTTAACACCTGCTCCTAATAAATCTCTGGAGTGTCCCATGCAACGGACTGATAGAACAGAATGAAGTCTCTATTTTACTTTGCAAACAGAATTTGTGAGAAAAAGCAACACAGAGGGAAAAATTATACTTTAATTCTCATGGTCATGTCTGCATGCTTATGTTCAGACCACAGTTCCCAACAATTTTACATTTCAGATGCATGTCTTCAGAATTTCAGAAGTTAAGGTCCCAAGATTTCAAGGTAAACAGCAAGAACGTTGAGAAAGAGCTTTTAAGCAGGACTCTGAATTATTGATGCTCTGTGAACACCTGTTGCAAAGTCTTCATTTAAAATTGAGGTAGGTGCTGTCAGGCAGATAGGTAGGTCCATCACCTATGGGAATTAACACTTTTAGCATTAATTCTTTAATGGAGTTAATAAACTATTCACAAATAAAATCAGATACCAAAGAAGGAGATTCAAAGTGCCTTACAGCTAATACCAGTAGAAAACTATATATTTGGTATGCAAAATTCTCAACTCACTTTAAGCAGAAAGTATCTGAGGTAGGTATTTTAGCATTTGAAATACATTTATCATCACAATTCCCTATGAACTAACGCAAAACATGAATGCCTGAGGCGTACCTCAGGCTTGTGGCTGATAGGTTACATATTTTTGGCCACATATGTTTAAGCTCATTGAAAATGAGGCAACTCTCGTCTGAAAGCTTTGGTGAACTTAATTAATAGACCCTAGAAATAAAAAGCTTTAAGGTCACTCTTCCTTTAATAGCTTTGTTTTTCTGTATCGAATTGTTCAGATTCAGTAAAGGAGCACAGACAGAGTTGGGATAGTAGCTTAGGTTCATCAGGTGATGGTCAAGTACCATGGGGTGTGTTTGGGAGAGCACTGCCAGCAGGTCATGGGAGATGATCCTGCCCCTCTACTCTGCCCTGGTAAGGCCTTATCTGGGGCTGTTGTGTCCAATTCTGAGCTCCTCAGCACAAAAGACATGGAGCTCCTGGAGCAGGTCCAGTGGAGAGTGGCAGAGGTGGTTAGATCTCTAGGTAGAGTGACAAACATGATTAGGACATTTCTCTTGAGAGGAAAGGCTGAGGGAGTCTGTTCAGCCTTGAGAAAAGACAACTTCATCATGAGGGGACCTCTACCAATGAACCCCCTGGACATAATCCTGTGCCATGTGCCCTAGGGTAACCCTGCTTGAGCAGGGTGGTTGGACCAGAAGATCCACTGTGGTCCCTTCCAGCCTGACCCATTCGGTGACTCTGTGTGGATGACTGCACACTGGAACAGATTGACCAGAGACTGTGTGGAGTCTCCCTCACTGGAGATATTCACAAGCTGTCTGGACACTATCAGGTTAGGTTTAAAGTAGATATTAGAAAGAAATTCTTCACTGTGAGTGTGATCAGGCACAGGCATATATTGCCCAAGGACATCGTGGATGTCCCATCCATGGAATTGTTGAAGACCAGGTTGGATGGGGCTTTAAACAATCTGGTCTAGTGGAAGGTGCTCCTGCTTGTGGCATGGGGGGTTGATCTTCAAGGTGCCTTACAAATCAAACCATTCAATGATTCTAGGATTCCAGAATCACATGCCCTTAGCTTAGACACTTGAGACATGATGCAATGTAGCTGTTATTGATAAGAAACAAATCAGCAGAAAAGTGTGGCCAAGGATAGCTGAAGCACATGATAAGACAAGCAACTATCTTTCTCTAAACAAAATTTCTTGGCCAATATGAGATGTTTCTACAAATAGATCATGTCAGAAAATAATTTGTCCATAACACTTGATACTATAAAGGTTTTCTCTAGCTCTGTCTTGTGCAGACATCTAAGGATTAAATTCCTTTCCCACAAACAATCTGTCTACATTATGATTCCCAGCACAATGGCCAGATAGATACAAAAAAGAAAGGGGAGTTAAAAAATTATTCAGATTTGTCCTGCCTCCCAAACAAAAAAAATATTAGGAAGCTGTTCCTGTAAAAGAGTAGAAAGAGATTATGGGCCTTGATTGCCTTTTATACTGTAATAATGACCATAGTAATTACAGTTTGGTGCATGGGAAACAGGGAGGGTTGCAAAGAACAACCTTCCTTTCACAAAGATTTCTGGCAGGAATAGTCTAACCTATAATACTTACCTGGCAGAGAATCAAAAGCAAACTGACATTGAGTTAATTTTATTTTTAGCTTTGATGACTGAGTTCTCAAGAATGAGAAATTTTGATGGAAATTACGATTTCACCACAGTCTTGAGAAGATGCTGGTGCAGGGTTCATTTGTTTGGTAAACCATGGGGAAGTGGTGCAGGTAGGGATGGTAGTAAGGCTCCAGTTCATCACCACACCCAGCTGAAGCTCAAAGGAAGAGACAGGTATAATCTCTATTGGCGGTGCTCAGAATTTCTGCTTTTCAATTTACCTCACCTTGTGGATGAAGGCAACCTTTATAAGTAGACCATATGCTCTCAAGGGTGTCTAACCCAAAATTTTTCTTCAAGGATTTTCCACGAGAAAAATATTTGTTTGCTAAGGGGTTTTTTGTTGCAGAAAGATGGCAGCTATTTCAAAAGTTTGGTCAAACCTGTGGAAAATGCAGAATATCTGTCTTTCTGCATTTGGCTGGGCAGCCTATAGTGCTGCTAACCAAGTGGGTGCAGCGTAGTACCATGACTTGCAGAGGTAGCAACTTGAAAGCTTTACCTCACCATGTTAGCAATATTAGCCTCATTAGCAATATTAGCCACTTTAGTTCCTAAGTCAGTAATGATTTTCCCCAGAAAAGCTATTTTCTTTCTATCTTTATGCTACACTGCTTTCAGCCAGCAGGCTGACTCAGCAAAAGCTATGTGAGGGCAAATGGAGAAGAAGACAGAGGCAGTGTCCTGTCCCTGCAACAGGTTTCATTGCAGCAAAAGAAAACTGACTCTGTCACTTTCATCCATCATATTTTGTTACATTCCCCTACAGCATTGTATTGAAATGAGGAGATACAATGAATAAAGTCACTGTAGTCTTCAGTTCGTAAATGCAAGTTGTGCGAGTTCATTCCCCGAGAAAGCAATCCAAATTCAGCTCCTAGAAATTTAACTCTGATGGAAATGGCACATTAAATTCTCCAGGGGTAATGGATGTGTAAATAGAATGTAGTGCTTCCCGTAGCTGATACATTTGGATTTAAACCAGAACGTTAAGATTCCCTGAGCACACAGTTCAAACACTCCAGGAAAAAAAATGCTCACGTCCGAAGACAAAGTAGACAAGTATGGGTTTATGCTCCTGGTAGAAGTTTTTGTAAATTACCAGAATGTTATCAGTTAAATAACAGCAGCTGCCATAATGAAGGTATGGTAGGAAATCTGTGTTTCTCAAAACTCATGCTTTGGACAAAAATTTGGGGTATTAGGCCTCAATCCAGACAAAAAAAAATTTAAAGCTACCAAAAAATACAGAGGCCAAATATGTATTTATAGCTGAAAGGGCAATAAATAAGGAACAGTTTTTAAACCACATATTCACACTACTGAGATCTTACAGGAACTAGACTTAAATATATAAATAACCGTTAATAAATCTTTTCAAATGGTTCTGTTCTTAGGGAGAGTACTTATATATCTCTTTAATCTACAACTTGATTGATGTCTTTAGGTATTTTAGAAATAAACATGACCGTGGAAATGTATTTAAAATGTGGTTTATTGTGAATGGCCTCTAAAGCTGAGTGTGTTAGCAGCTCCCTGAAATCTCTTCCATCTCTCTCTGAACTGCAGGACCTTACTACATCTCCCTGTGTTGCCAATAGAAATGTTAGCAGTATCAAACCCTTAACAAATGTATGTCAACATGATAATAATAGATTCCAGTCCTGCACAGACTTGTGTGTGTGCTTAATATCAAGCACATGAGTAACTCCAGGCTAGAACCTGAGCATACAAAGGAGCACAGTCCAATCCACTGAACTCCTGTGTACTCTTTGACAGGTATTCTTTTGCTTGTCACCTCCACTCCAGCCCCCAAAACACAAGCCTCCCTTTCATCAGTTTCCCAAGCATAGATTTTTACCATCATTTAGTACTTTTAAGGTCTCAGAAGAACTACCTAAGCCCATTATAATATATTAGACAAATGCAAAAATTATCAAGAGTCAGGATTTTGTTAAAATAAATTAATAAACATGTACCTTGATCTTCCATGTTAAATATGCAAGAAAGGCAACAATTTAAGGAAACAAAACTAAAGCAAAGCAATATAAACCATTTTCAGACTAAAAAAATCAGTAGAAATTCTGTGAACTTCAGGATAATTCATGAAGACATCCTAAGTAGAGCTGATATCATCATCATTCACCTTGCTCTTTTTTGGCATGCTTTTGGCATATGTCTCCAAGGTGGCTTAAGAAAGTGGGTGATTGTATCCAACATTTGAGGTGTTTCATTGAGCATACCACAGCAAGCTGGGAAGAGTTTTGGTCTTGACTTCCTGGCTTCTTCAGGCTTGTCAGTAGTCTGTCAGGGTGCTCAGGGTTTCTTTCCCCATGTAGGAATAAAATTACTGAAGCTGTCTGAAGCTTATGTCTTTAAATAAACAAAGTTTTCCCATGTTACAGTAATACTTGCAAAGAATTTTGAGCTATATCTGAAAGGAGAAATAGCTGCATAGACCTGAATTTTTCAGTGGGTATCAGAAAAGTACCTTTTAAGTAAAGTGTCTTGCCTTTTTGACTTTCAGCAGTAACAAATATTTGTTTCATTACTTTTTATGTATTTTAAAAAATATTACCTGCTGTATAATACCTATTATTTTACTGTTTCATGCCCTATAAACATTGTTTTCAATCTTGTCTCTTTCTGCAGTAGTAGCTTGTTGTCAAAGTAAACTAGTTTACAACATCAAAGAATACAGCTGGTCTGGATTAGATTGTCAGCATGTAAAAGCCAGCTGGCATGAGCGCTTACCTGTCTACAGTCACATGGAGCTCCTTCTTTATTCAAGTTTGGATATCAAATTGTGAAATGCAGTTGTTTCTAAGCAATTTATTGCAAGGTGAGAAACTCCTATTACTGTAATTCAGGTATTTGCAGAGGACAGAACAACAGTTGGACCCAGCACGACTGGTACCATACCTGTGTTCATGGCCACCAGAAACTGCAGCCTTGCATTGCTTGCACAACTTCCCCCACATGTGTCTCCAGCTTAGATGCTGGTCATCAGTGGTGTTCAGTGTCTGCCAGGACTGGAATCAACTGGTTCATCCCTTACTCACTTAAAGACAAGAATAGAGTATGAATGAGTGGGAAGAATCACTGCAATTAGTGAGTGTGAGTGGATGATACTGTGGGAAGGGTTGGTTTTTTTTATAGACTATTTAAGCAATTACTGTTATTCAATTTTCTTTAAAAAAACAACACGTATCAATCAGTCTTCTCAATGTCAAGCAAAATACTTTGTGGCTAAAAAAGTGACTCTAAAACCTCATTCCCAAAGCTTAATTATTTTAATAAAAAAATCTAAATTTCCAACAAAATGAGGTTACCCTTGCAAATGTGTTTACTGTTGTTAAAAACAACTGCCATAGTAGGAAGCATAAGAGGCTTTTAAAATAAGTGATACTTTCCCTGTCCTTTGTTTTTGTGGCATGACCATAGGACTGAGGTCTAGCAGAAAAGCCCTGTACACATTTAGCTGGCCAGGGCCAGGGCTCAGCAGTTTCTCCAGATCTGCAAGCCATATCTGGCCATTTGGCAGGAGAGGCCGGGAGACAATAACTGACCAGCTGTCCCCAGATAAGGGACAGACATTTGCATCTGAGGGCATAGGCTGGCTGATACCCAGTGAAATTGGGCAGCCTGAACTGCTGTAACCCATTTAGCCACATATGCAAATGATACATAAATCACTGCAAACAATAACCAGTCTGGGCAAATCCAGGCACTGGAATAAAATAGTTCTTTCCCACTCTTGTCCCTCATCTTCCTACCAGTGTGCTAGGTGAGGCCTCAGCCAGCACAGCTGTGCTGGCATTTGCACCCAAAGATGTTTTCTGCCCGTCCCTGGGTCCCCACTCCTCCCTCCTGCAGCAGGTGCCGCTCAGCCCAGGTGGGTGCTGCCATCCTGATCCTGACAGGGTGTGGGCATGGCCTCCATTTGGGAAGCCCCTGCTCTGTCCCTCAGAAATCATCCCCAGGGATGGAGGGCTGAGGGAAGCACCTGGTACAGAAGCTCTGACCACAGGGGAGCGCAGGGCAAGCAGCCATTCCCAGAGAGCTCTCCAGCGAAACGCCTGGCCCTGTAAGAGATGGTTCTGAGCTGGCAGGGCATGTGGAGGAACACCTTCATGACCATACAGAGCTCTATGTCTTACAAAGAGAACAGCGGAGCCCGGCCGGGCCTGCGGACAGCAGCACAGCCCCCGGAGCATGGGGCTAGCCCGAGTGGCTGCAATTAGCCCCTTTTAAACCTGCTGTGTCTAGGAGTTGCCGTGTGCAGCATGGGGAAGGTGGCCGGGAGCTGGCCTGCGCTCCCCGGGGAAAGTGGATGCTGGTGAGGCAGAGGGGCAGCGGTGAGGAGCCGCTGCAGACATTTGCCACATCCTGCGGTGGTCCAGAGGCTCTGTGTGGGGAACAAACACAGAGCTGGTGGTCCCCCTGCTTCATTGCCAAACTCAGGTGGTATTGAGAGCAGTAAAAAATATTTAGGAGTATGAAGGAAGTGTGGAATAACAAGGGTCTTGGTGCAAAATATTCCCTCTTTATTTGCTGTTTCACGTCCTTCTCCCATACCACTGCTTTCCACAGCAATTCAGGAACGGGTATCAGCTTTGCACTAGAGGTAGGTGTCTGATGGTAGGCAGGGATAATCATAGTCTTTTATTTCCATGACAATGCAACAATGAAAAGTTTCCCCGCTGCCTTCTCATGAAATAAAGCGGAGAGACAAAGAGAAGTGGTCAGGCAGAGAAGTGAAAGACCCTCTCTTGGAGCCAGTCATTTAACAATGATTACTTTGCAGCTCCTTGCCCAGCAGAAATGAGATGGAGGTGCATTAGGGTAAGAAAGTGATTACACTGCCTCCCTTTCAAGCTCTAGACCGGTGCTGTGACTTGATACGGTTTTTATCAGAGACTGCAATGCTGCATTACCAAGTAAGCAGTAAATTATGTCGAAATCAATTATACAACCCCAAGCAGAGATTCTGAGTAGAAAATGAATGGGTCTGGGGGTGGAAGGAACAGACACTGCTTATGCATTTTGATTAGATAGCTAGCTATCATCCTCCACGAGAAAGGAACAGCCAGCAAGTCATGAGATCAGGAATATTAGGGTGACTTTATCACACATTATATTTTATGTATGTTTTACTGTGGCCTACAAAAGGAGATCATGGGCCTTACTAGGAGTCCTCTTGTATGATACAAGAGGAAAGAGTAAGCTTTTCTGTTTTCAAGTGCTTTAATCCAGCTTCTGAAAAAATTATTTTTATGACCTATATGTATAGGCTGACAGAGAAGATATTCACTATGAACTTTTATGTCCAGAAAGTGTATGAATCAATGAATCTTTATTTTTAAAAGGCAGGGTGATCAATAGAGTAGATTTATGTGGAAAAAAGCCCCCATTTTGTTGCAAATTGTAGTAGCCTTTGCATGGAAATGATCAGACAAAAATCCCTCCTGAAATTCTAATGGGTGAAAGGATTCTTGTTACAGTAGATTACTACAAACAAAAACCAAAGCGTTTACTGCCAGCTTGCTAAACAGAGGAGCAGGAAAATTACACAGCCTGACATTCAGGGTCTAGTTACAGGCCTGTAAAGCTGCAGTAAGGGCAGCTGAATTTCCAGAACTCGGGTAACTCCCAAATTGGTGAGAAATATTTCTGTCTTCTCTGAAGATCATGACAGTGCTTACATTTGATCACTGATCTGTATTGAGAGAAAAATAACCACTGTCTTTGGGGTTGTGGGGATTTGTGCTGGGGTGCTTCTGTCATGTAAGGGGCATCTGATCCTTTTTGCACACAGATTACCATTCAAGCAGACGTTATGCTGCAATTTTAGCTCCCTCTAATTTCATTCCAGTACCTCTGAAGCAATATGAATATAGTGAGGTGCAGTGGAAGGCAGAATTGACTTCTTTAGGTGCAAATATAAGCTATGCCATTGGACCTGCACTGAATATAGTTCTTTACCCTAAAAGTATTTTCAGTCTTGGACTTTCTTTACACTGCAGCAGTAAAAAGTGGCTTCTAGGAGCTCCCAACAGCTTGATATGGCTTTTCTCTCACAAAAATGTGTACTTCCCTGGGTCACTACTTTCTCCTTTTTTCCCATTTTTGCAGGAAGTAGAGGTAGAGAGAAGCCATTAGAGAGATGCTAACCCTTGAAAAGGCTCAGCAGTCCATTCTCTCCTCTAACAGCCAGTCCTGGGAATAAATTCCACTCAGAAGTGGAACTGTATTCTCTAAAAAGATAAGACCTAAAATGACCTAATTTGTATTATAGTGAAAATAAATGTAATAGAAAGTTAAAAACAACAACAACAAAAGCAAAAAAAAAACCCCTCAAACTAAAACATTTCTATAAATTTCACCAAATTTCTAATATCCTGATAGCTTGCCTGATATTTGATTTACCCTTTTCTTGCCTGCAAAATCTTGTTCTATTAAAAAATAAAACCTGCTAAAACAATTACACCTGTGGAAACATAGCTTATTGAAGAAACCTAGATTTGATTTTATTGAATTTAAAACTTGATGTCTAGTAAAAAAAGATTCAATTCCATACCTCACTAACAGTTTTCTATAGCAAATTAGAGGCTTGCTTTAATTTCCTCTGGGATGGGATGCAACATGGATAATTTTCATGAGTGAACCACTACCTTTATGGATGACACCACTTTACTGTGTGCTTCAGTTTCTGCACCTGTAAAACAGGAAGTTTTATCTTTCAAGATGTTTGGAGATCTCTTGTGCAAAGAGATATTTAAAAATTTACTAGTGGAATGATAATTAAATTATATTATTGATAATAAATTCAGCTGTCTATGTTAAACCTGATAAAAAGGGTGTTGTTCTGCAATGCTGTCAGAAATCTGCTAGAAGTATAGTCTTTTAACAAAATTGCCTTCCTAAGCACTTGCGAGCACAAGATTCTGGCAGTGTCTGCGCTGTTCTAGCAGTGCAGTCTGCAGAGCTGGCTAGAGCTTGCACACTCCATAGCCCAGCTTTTTGGACTAAGTCACAAGGATGTAGGATGTCTTCATGGTGTCTTCTCGACATTTACTGGCAACCTTAGTTTTCTGATACCTGCAGCCACCATGTTTCATGTTGCCACTTCATGTCATGGCCCATGTTAACTTTTCTGACACCAGCTACATACTGGTGCCACGAAAGCAAATGTTATTCATGGTTCAGGACACTCCACATTACAGGTGTGGGCAAATGTGTTCTTTATTCCAAAATAATGACCTGGGATGGGGATAACTTTAAAAGAGGCAAGTGTGGTCTCAAGCACAGATTCAAGCTTTACTTAAATTACACAACAGGTATCCAAAGCTCCCAACTACCGCATGTGAAAATAGATGCATTGATACCTTGCCTGTTTTTCTTGTGCTCTTTTTCTAAATTGTATTGTCTTGGACAGTGGAAAAAATGTCCTATTTCACTCCTGAGGATGACGTTCAGTTGCATGTAGTGCCCAACATGAGGTGGGAATTCCTATAATAGAATCCTAAATCCTGTGTCCCTTACTAAAAGCAGATGGGATATGGCTTTACTTAATTTTCATCACTTACAACTGGGGAAACTGAGGACATTTACAAAGTAACATGAATTCTCTAAAGTGTCTATCCTGCCCTGACTTAAACCTTAAGTATCCTGGATGAGGGGAGGTAGGGCCTGATGCCTTAGCCTGAGTTGTGACTCTGGACATCTTCACAGCAGTAGCTGCACAGTGTGAAGCAGGGTCTTGCCTTCTATGGAAGGAATCCTTCCACCACCAGTTCAGACCTGAGTTACTCTATGCTTGCTGTTCCTATTACCTTGTTTGTCTCTGTCCTGTCAAGCTGTTAAATAACTTGGTCTTTTCTCCTGCTTCATGAATCTTAACTGCAGCTGAACTAGACAGAGACCATTTCAGTGGAATGCACAGGCCACGGAGGTGTCTGTCTACTTGCCAACACAGCACAAGAGGCAGCTAGAATGGGAAGCTCCTTATTCCCGCTCTTCGGAAGTGAGATATTACAAATTCTAATGCTGTTATTTTCATGTGTAAAATCTGGCAACATCAACAGAGGGTACAATAACCTCATTCTTTGGGACTAAGATGAGTACCTGTGTGTACACACCAACATTTAAGGAGTAAAGTGTGGCTGAAGCTATCCTTGAGAGGCACTTCATCCTGTAAAAAGGATAAAATCTTTGTGAAAGAAGTTACCTGGGTGCAGAAACATTGTTGTAGTTGCTGTAAAACTTTCAAGGATATTTCAATAGGTTTGGAACTCAGATCTGAATGACAGTTGTGGGGACTTAGGCTCTTATGCAACCTCATTTCTTCTGAAAATGTTACATATTTTTTTACATTTTTAGCTTCTCAACAGGGTGTTTTTCTGTGGTGCTCTTAAAATTTTCTGTCAAGGCACATTTTATGACATAGTTTAGAAAATCTCAAAGGTAATTTCATAATTTAGAAAATCTTGCTTTTTAATATTATTTAAATAATTTTTTCTTACCCCTTTTCTTCTTGCATCTTTAAATTTTCTGCATATTTAAAAGCCTCTTTGGCCCCTCAATGTGCAAACTCAAACTTTAAAAGCAAGGCTCTCCTCCATTTGCAGGCAAATTCCCTCTAGTGTTTCTAGGGGAAAATAAAGCACTTGAACACAGGGGCTTATAATTCCATGCTCAATGTAAAGGCACTATCAGTGTAGTGTATACAAAGTGATAGTGTAGTGTCTGTTCCCTGAGGAAGAGTAGATAAAGTAATCTACCAACACAAATGGACTTCAAACAGTAGTTTTCAGCTAACAAAAACAAACACCATGTCCCAGATTAAAAAAAAAAGTAGAAAAATTCTTTGCACTTCTCAGCTTTCCCCCAGGAATATTCTTCCTTCCTCTGAGTTCCATGTTGTCATGGAGAGTGGTGTGTTAAGGTCAGTGAAACTGGCCAGCTGCTCACTTTCAATGTTTTAATTCACAACTAATGTCCATTAAGCAAAAGGAGGCCTTGTTACTCCTGCAAAAACAATAACATTATAGTGCAGAACTGGTTGCAGAGTTGGAAATATAGGCATCTTTCCCTGAAGAGTCCATATTTGCTCAGGTGCTTGAATTAAGTATTTCCCTGAAAAAAAAGGCTCTCTGGTTTAAACATGTGAGTGCTGTGGATTCCTCAAGCAGGGTTTCTTCCACATTGATTCAGGATGAAATTACTGAAGGGGACAATCTTTAAAATTTGTGTGTGTATTTGATACCTTACAAAAGTCAATTGTTTGGAAGGGTTTGATTTGTCAATTACTAACAATTTCAATTTCAAGAGAACAGCAACTTTCAAGGAACCAGAAGACTGTTTGAGGGAAAAGATCTGAAAAATAATTGTGAAAATGAGGAATTGAGTCAACATCAGAAAGCTGAGGAACAATTTAGCTGAAAATAAAATGGGAGGCAAGATGTTGGAGATAGAATAGCAGAAATTAGCAAGAAAACCAAGAAAGATCCCTGGAGTTACAGTTCTTTTCTTAAATATTGCTTCATTTTAAAACAGGCTGCTCAAGAATTCCAATGTAACTACTATTACTATGTGATAAATATTTGGTATATTTATTTTATTACCTTCTTTCCTATAAAATGCTTATCTCATTTTCATCCTGGATTTTGTGGAGGTGAGAATGTCTTAAAAGGCAAAATCTCATGAAAGCCAATGAAAAGCATGTTTGTTATCTCATAAGTTAAAAGCAGCATTAACCACTTAAAATTAGAAATCATATGATTACAGAACTAAAACCATAAAGAACATATCTGTATCTGCATTGAGAACTACTGAATATCTTATTTGAATATATTTCTGACAGTGCTGACCCTGTAAAGAGGCAGCATTAGCTATTGATATAGATTCCTTCAGTCCATGTGCAGAGGAAATGTAATGCTGATGTTGGCACAGCTTTGGAGAGTGGCCAGGCAGCTGCAGCAGAGTTTTGGCAGTGAAATTAACTGGGTAACAAAATACAAAAACAGGGGCAGTTACAGAGCCATGGGACAGCACTGTCACCAAAAGAAAATGGGTTAAAAGTACTTCCCTTGTGTATTAAGTACAAACATTCTGATCATCTCCCTCGACAGAGCCTGGTGTGAAGTTGGGAAAAGTGCACATGGACATGCATGGTTATATTTTCCCTTTGCTGGACATGACCTACTGCTTATTTAAGAATTCCCAAGATTTAATTTCTCATATTTCACATCACTCATATTTTGTTCCTTTTTAAAAACCCCAAAAAGCAAAACCCAACCAACTAAACTAACAAATAAAAATAAAAAAAAAAAGGAAATAAAATTCCACTAAAAATTGCTTTTAAAATTGTATTTCTTCCTTCTTTCTTTTCCCTTAAAAGGGAAACTGTGTGATCTGTAGAGAAGGCTCTCATTCACATTTGGCCATGTAGTTATACTTTCCTATGTTCCACACTGATGATTAATAAAATAACATTCTCTGTAGAGCCACAAATCATCTAGACAAAAGTATGTGATCAACTCTTTGTCCTAGTAAGCTTAACAACTTACTTTTAAGCTAATTCACAGATAAATACTGAATTAAAGCAATTGAATGAAGGAACGGCCTCTGCACGTCAGAAGGAGACAAGTATCACATATTGCACAGTCCCGCTGCACACAGAGTGATGCAAAATACTTTCACTATAAATATGTAAGCCATAGATGTTTCCTGGGAGATAAGAAATATTGTCATTTGGATACACAAAGTGTAAGAAATGACTGATATTACAGAATTTTCATCCACTTGTGGTGAACGGTCTCTGGATTAGAGGTGGGGGAAATGAAAAAATGCATATATGCAATCTTTGCAGTCTTTGGGGGATAAAGCAAATAAGAAAATCAAAACGCTTTTGTTTATACTTGAGAGTAATTCAATTTCATCTCATTTAGAACATGACAGAAAGATGAAAACTAAAATGAAAACAGCTTTTGAATTAAAGACAATCTTCAAATCAATCAACATTAAAGAAGAAAGGAATTGGAATAATAAGTGAATGACATGCGCTATTGCTTGGAAACTTTTGAAATCTTATCTTTGTAAACAAAAGAAAATCTTCTATATTTGTGTATTGATGGGACTAATTTCATCACTTAAATTCCCTAAAACCATAATACACCGGGTGACTCCAGTCATATTCTGTTCATAAAGCTGTTTGAAATTTACTCTGATCTTTTAATATTTGGATAGTCTTTATATATCTAAATGTTCTGTTCTTTTACCAGCGAATATCTATCTGACACAAAATTTGTAAGTAGTTCTGTTTACCTCTTGGTTGATTAACACTAACCTAAGGAGTGGATGGTAGAAATGTCCTTACAGGCTTGTGGAAGAGAACATTCAGGATGGACCGAGCCCAGTAATTCACTAGAATTAATTTATGCATGACATCTCAATCTCATAATCCAATTCTTAGTAAGAATTTTGGTGTATAAAAGTCCATTTTATATACTTCCATGTCATTTTGGGGGATTAGGACACTTAATTAAGGAGCTTTAAAAATAAATTACAAGCTACTCTGTTCTCCACTATATTTCCCCAGAGAATGTATTAAATTAGGTGACAATAAGGTGAATTTATACTGCACTTGATTGAATAATCGAGTGAATTAAAATGGAACTAACTGGAAATCCATGAAATGAGTGGTTTGTACTTCATCTTTTATGCCACATGTTCAAGTATGTGTCCATGATATGCCCAGTTGGAAGAGTATAGATATAGGTCATACAGATATATATGTATATATACAAAAGTGGTGTTCCTGTAAGAAAGTTAGCTGAAGACACTCATGCAACTGAAATTATAGGCATTAGGTGGTATTGATGGTATGTTCAGATATTTTACTGCAAAGGCTTTAAAGTCACTTTTTAATTTAAAAATATCATACTTTTACTTTTTCTCCTTGTCCACTCTCATCTCTCACACTTTCCCCATGCTGCCCACTTCAGCTGACGTATTCTTTATTTGCTCACAAGTCTGTGTTGCCTTTGTATTTTTCCTTCACTGCTCCCAAAGCTAGGAATTTCTTGCCCGAAGTAAATATTCTTCCTCTTTCATGTGTCTCGTCTATGGTTCTACCACAAAACAGACAAAAATTAGCTAACTTTAAATGGCTAATTGAGAGTCTTTTGGTGCCTGAGGGACTAGTGGAGAAAGACTACTTTCATACATTTAATCAAAACCTGATTAAAATATATATGAATACAGAAAGGTTTATATTAACAATCTGGCTTTTCCCTCACTCATTACCTTTTGCTTTTTTTCCATAGTTTCTTTGTGGAAGAGGTCATATTTCGTTTCTGTTATACAGTACCTGATACAACAGGACAGTTCTCACTGGAATTTCTGTGCTTTTCTACAGTGGAAGTGCAAGAACAGGAAGGCTAAAGTTTTTTCCAGTGTTATGCAGTCATTTTAAGCTAGTTCTTATTCCAGTAGAAGTCAGCAGAGTAAAACTTGAACTTTTATGAAACAAATCAAGAACTCCAACTGATTCTCCTTTTATTTTAAAAGGAGTGAAAGAACCCCAAATATAATAGTTGCCCTCATCCTTGAAGTTTTATCACTGCCTTCAGTGAGAACAGCCAAGTACTTTCTGAGTTTTTTCAACTCAAACACCTGAGTATCATGATCTGTCAAGTAAACCTGGCATCTATAATGCAATGCACACCTAACACAATACAAAAAAAAAACCCAAAACCCCCAAGAAACCAAATAAGACTGTGGATTTTTTTTTTGTTCTAAACAAAACTTCAACTTGTACATCTGTCATTGAATAGTAGCTACGATGCTTAATAACCATGCTCCGTTCAGGAAATATCCATTATTCATTTCCATTGTACCTTCTGGCTGATTTAGTGAATCTACTTTCTGTTGGAGAGTTTTCTGCTAGATTGAATCAGCCTTTATGTGGCAGTGCCTCAGTGTCCAGGTTTTTTGGTTTCAGCTTTTTGCCATGCTCTGTGTCTGTAACTCCACTTGACATCAGCCGAAGTCTTGGGAATTTCCAGCAGGAAATGCTACCTCCAGTATGATCAGGCCCACTCTTGTTGTCTGCAGTTGATGTTTTATTTTGAACACCAAGCATTCCTCCCTTCATATATCTGAGAGCATTTCAGTTTTGTGATTAAGGCGGGTATTAGATGACCTTTACTCTTCTTTCCCTTGCTTTCCTCTTAAGAGTTAAATGAAAGCCTTCCGTTCCTCTACAGGGTACTTAGAACTAAGGCACTATGGCGCTAGCAGCAGGTTGGTTTCATTACATTGATAGGATACATGTGCTGTTTTTTATCTCTAGCATTTTCTCAGTAATTCAGCACTTTAAAGTCTCAGCTGTCTACCGATCTGCAGACAATTGTTTGGTGTAATACTATCCGGAAAAAGCTGATAAAACACAGATGTGACTAGGTCTCTGAAATTTGTGGTTTGCTAAGTGGTTTTTTTCCCCCCCCTTTTTTTTAAGGCCATTCTTGCCCATGGCAAGCTAGCTTCCCCACCAGGCATGAAGGCAAAGACTTTTATTAAAATGTTGCAACAAGGAGGTAATTGCTAAAAAATTAAGAAGGTTAGCTGAAATATAAAGCAGAAACATTATAACTATTTTCCCTATTTTTCATCGTAACCCCTGGCAACCATATTTCTGTATTTTGCCCAATGCATATCCAAAATAGTTTTCTTTTTGAAAAACTTCCCACTAAAGTGTGGATTTCTGGCAATCCTATACAGATCTGTTTAAAGAAAAATGGGTTTTAGGCTTTTTTAGGCATTAAGAGCCAACATCTTGATTTTTCAAAGTGGCTGAGATTTTACAGTCACAGCGAGGCTTGTCTAGATAAAAGATTTGATTGTGCTGGAACAAGATTGGAAGCAATCTAGTTAGATGGTAGGATGTTACCATCTCTTAGTGGTTAGTGTTTAGACAAGGACAAATTATTTTCACCATAGCATCAGCTGAACGTAATTTTTCCTGGCTTCCATTGACCTCTAACTTGTGACTGGCCTCCCGTCCTCTCACTCAGCTATCACAATTCCATTCAAACACAACCACATTTTGTAGTGTAGGCAATCCTTACTGACAGTATAAGAATGATTGCATGTGCTCAGTTCTTTTGCAAACTGGCCCACATTATCTTAGGCGTTTCTGCATGAGGGTATTGCTTAGACGGTTCATGTATTATAGATGTTTCTGAGCGTGGTAGTCTTCAAATCTGATTATCTGAATTACGATTTTAACTCTGGTGGCTAGCTTATGGTTTTGTTTTTTAAAAAAACTTATATAACTGGACTAGTACACCTTTGAATGTGAATGAAGTTTGTTGGGAGAGTGGTACTTTACTCACACAGGAATTGCCTCTAAGATTTTAAATAGTACAGCTCTTTATCTCCTCCCAAAGACACTCAGTCTCAGCATGGCAGTAACCAGTTTTACTCAGAACTTTACTTACTTATCTTTATTTACTTGCTCTAGATTGCAAAGTAAAATGAGAATTTGCGAAGGCTAAGTAAATGAACAGGTCTGAAAGAACCCAGACTATGCTGTAATATTCCTACTTGGTTGTAGAGTGTGGGGGAGGGAGAGAAAATTGCAAAAGGCTGCTGATTGACATCTGTGTGTCTGTATGATAACTACACACAGCTTTAGTGATTTATGTGCTAGACAGGTTTTCCATTCCGATTCAAATGAAAGGCCATCTTGCAATTAAAGGCTCAGTTTGCAGTTCCTGATTTCTGAAGGAAGAGGGCGTTTCTATTTATTCCAGAAACATTTAGTGGTTACATGCATGGCTGGCAGCAATTTCCCACAATGTGTAAATTAGTCAATCCCAAAGTCAGTAAACTTTTGCTTTGAAGTGGACATTAATGAAGTGCACCATTAGAGCCTAATGATTGTTCACATTTGTATTTTAGGGGCCCCTCTTGCTTTTGATGTCTTAGTGCCTTGGTTCCTTGACTTTAGTTATCTAAGTGCCAGGACTGCTAAACTCCTAAGAGAACTCAAAAAAAATTTAATGAAAAAAGTTAGTACTAGCCTGACTGATGTTGGCACTTCAAAGCTGGAACAGACTAAATTGCTGTAGACTGCTTAATTCAAAAGTGCTCCCTTGTGGATGACAGTGCATGGTGACAAAGTTCAATTGGCAACAGGAGACAGGCAAGATCAAAGACCCTCTATTGTAATAGTTTTGTTCCATGAAGAATTGCTTATTGTCAGTAGTTTTTCAAGCCTTTACTGGCTCCAGCTTCATATCAAGATTCCCTGGTTCAGAACCAGCTTAAATAAATAATTGTAATTACATCCTTCTGATAATGCATTGCAGTCCTAGATGCTGGATGTTGTGTCTCTCCAAAGTCCAAAAAAGAAAAGTGGGTGTTAGGAACCAGGACTTGGGGGAAAACCTTCTTTTTAGTAACCTTCTTTGTTCAGAAGCATCCAAAATACAAAGTACTTCAGACAGTTAATGCCATGTTAGCGGTGATTGAGACTTGCTCCAGACAAAGCCACACAGCCCTTCTACCACAGCAATGATGCTGCAGTTTCTAGTTTGCATTGCCTGCCAGTCTGATTTAACATTTAATTTAAGATTAAACTGAACATAATCCTGTAAACTGTGCTTTCTCTCTCTGGATAAGGCACAAGTTTGAATGAACTTTTAAGAAATGCTGACGATGGTAAGGCTACAGAAATCTCAGAAGTATTCATCATTCACAGCATACTGCAACTCTGTTTTCCTCTCCTGACACATGCTCTCCTGAAAAATATTATTTTTTTTTCCCAATCAGAAGCAGAAAAAGAGGCCTTGCCTTAAGTTAGCCAGTTACACTGGAAATCTTGCTCATTTTCAGTATTTTTGCTATTGTGTTTTTTTGGGTTTTTTTCCCAATAGTGTTCGCCATCTGTAAGGAACTGCTGAAAGATGAGAAAAGCACCATCCCTCAGTAATAATATTCAAGGAAGTTGTCTCATAAAATGTACATGGTATTGTCAGAATTGCTTGTCTTGAACTAATTACAGAAACATGTTTGGTGACAATTAAGGAAGCCACTGTGTGATCATTTTCATGCATCATTGACAGAATTTACTTTTATTTTTTAATAATCACAAATGACATTTTTTCACAGAAAATTTCATTGTATTTAGCATAAGATGAGCAAGTAGAAAGGAGGGATGAGCAAGTGCATTTAGAAAGGAGGCAGCAAAAATATACATTGCATTTAAATCACATCTGTAATGGACTCAAATCTGTTGATCTGATTTTATTGATAATTTTAATTTAAAGAAACCAAAAGACAGCATACTAGTTTCACTCCTTCCTTAGAACTCATTTATGAAAAGCATCAGAAGTGTGGTTGGGTTATTTCTTTCTTCTTTTTTTTCTTTTTTGTTTTTTTGGCAACATCTGAAAAAACATTTTAAACAGGATTAGAAATGTGCTATGTCTATGCAATTTAGCTCTAGTGACTTCACGGTTGTAAATTATGATGGAACACATCATTAGCTGCAGACTTGTATGTTCTCCCTTACTCATACTGAAGTACACATAAGCCCCAGCTGAGCAATTATGAATAATTAAATCAATTAGAGACAGTCTAACACCAGGTCTTGTGGCTAAACTGGTGTCAGCATCCATAATATTTTAACAGTAAATGCAAATGTGTGCATTTGGGTGGAGGGAAGGAGGTGGACAAAGGCTTACACAAATGCCAAGGCATGTTGCTTAGTGATGGCTTTACAATAATATCATGAAGATTATAAGCTGCCTTCCCAAGGAAAACAATGGTAATGAAATTCCAATACAATATTTTTGTACAAGATTTAAAGCTTATAGATGAGTTAATTAAAAAAGGATAAAGAGCAAGACCTAAAAAATATTCGGAATAAATTAGGACTTTACATTCACCCAAGACAAATACTTTCCTTCATCAAATGTCCCCAGCCTCCTTTCTTTTGACACATTATTCTTCTGTAACCTGGTGCTAAGAGCAAATAAATAAACCAATACGACTTCCTTAGAACTCTGTCAGTAAAAAATTTTCTCCACATTTTGCAGAGAAAACTGAAGAAAACATGGAGATTTTGCACAGTGCAGTGCCAGCACTGTTACCTTGTAGAGCAAGCCCAATGTGTTTGGTAACGCAAAGACAGGTTTTAGACCTCTTTGCACTCTTTCTAGGCTGTGGATGTGAAAGTGTCCCTTTATTCTCTGGGCAGTACCCAGTCCCTTTATTCTCTGTACAGAACCCAGTTCTGTACAACAGTCACAAGGAGTTATGTTCAAGGCTGTTTGCCCACCCAACCACAGAAGCCAATAAATATTGAAATGAATAATCAGTTGATTTTTTTCCTACAAATCTATTAATTTTATCAACAAAATTACTTGGAAATAGTATTTACTGTAACTGGTAACCAAGAGATTATACAAGTAGTGATTCTGCTGTTGTTATTATTTGAGAATGTCAAGACTTACCGTAATCTCCATCATAAAAACATAAATGAACCAAGAGTCCTGCTTTGAGAAGGCTCAGGGTACCTTGGAGCACTTGTCAGTTGTTATTATGGGAAACAGTGTAATAGGAAACTGTCTAATGATTACAGATATAGGAAAAGACAATGAGAACTAAAAGTATTTAATGTATATTGTATTTAAGACTTGCTGAACAAACAAATTGCATATACACCCAGTTTGTGCATCCCATATGAGGTCTTTGAGTATGTTATAAATGCAATTATTACAGCCTATGCAGCACTCAGTGAGGGGCCAGAAATAGGATCTGTTTCCAGAACATCAGCCCACTGCTCCATCTACCAGGCAGCTCTGCTTCCTTGTCCCAGTGCAATTTGATCTATATGAGTAATTCTCTTATTTCGTGGTGTCCTTTGTAAGAAACAGAGCCTCATACATGTACCATCTAACTCAGAAGATCATGATAGACAAGGAAAGCTTTACTTTCTTCATACTTGTGGAGAATAGGTCAGTTGCTCTGTAAAAAGAAACAAAATCTTTGACACTTCCACTTTTGAGTAGGATTTTTTAAATTTACTACACAAAAAGTATGCATAATTATGTCCCAATCTCACTACAAGATCTGTTAAGAAAGCATCTAATGCAGAAATCAAAATATGGACCACATGACAAGAAAAAAAAATCTCCAAATCTTTTTAGAGGGGGCATTTATTTCTCTAGATGTGACATTTTGAAGCTGCTCATATGGTCTATTGATCACTGCTTATAGTAAAATAACCCCCCATGTGAACTCTCTCCTGGAATAAGGGGCTTCTTTCTAGAATGGTGACTCTTATTTGGAAAAGTAGTGATTGTTCCAGGATTAAATCACTTTTCTGCAAGAATAGACTATCCCTGAGTGGCCGCTCTATCATAACTATTCCAGTGGTTTTCCTCTGTAGAGAGGCCCTGGTGAAGTTCAGGGGACTGGAGAGGTTCCAGAGCAAAAACTAAGACTGTGACTGTCTGAAAATAAGGCTGCAGCAACAATGGTATGGGGCATTACAGAAAAGAGTCCTTGCCAAATTTCTTCCTCTGTCTCTTCACCCTATGGGAACTAATTAGTGAATTCATCACTCTCCTAAGGACCCGCACAGCCTGCTGCAGGGCTTAGTGTCCCTCTCAGGGGAATGGTAGCACTCTACACTGGCTGCTTTTGCAGAAGTGCAGATGAGAGGAAAGTGTGATTCAGGAGGGCAAAAAGCCCTGCCAAAGAGTAGGACTGCTTAAATATTTGAGTGATTGTACTACTTTGGTCTGACCACAAGGCAATGCAGAGGTGCCAGAGATGAATCTGTGGCAGCTAACCTGAGCACTGCAATGTCTGCAGAGCACTAGGGACTGATACCTGGACTGTTTCTGCATAAGGCAGTTCAGGTAGAAAAACAATCTTACCTAATTTGCCAGGTACTTTGCTAAGGAGAATAATCTTTGTAGGTGAGCTGGCTGGTAGCATTCACAGAATCTTTTCACTGCTCTCCCTCATGTGCTGTAGAATATTTTGCATGAATTGACTGGCAAAAAATTATATGATGATGGCAAGCATTTGAATTTGAGGATCTTACATAAGTAATCCTAGTCATTCAAATAATTGGACATGAAATTCTTCTCTGGAACTGGTCTGATGAGGCAGGATTACTTTCTGAAGGATTGGCAGATTGACTTTCTATAAAAGAAAGAAGAGATGTAACTTCTGTGGTTAGTGGTCACTGCAGAATTAGACCCAGTTTGCAATTTACCATTTCCTTTATATATACATATGTGCAATAAAGAACTGTAGTAGCTTGAATAAGCATTTCAAATACTAACTTATTTTTATGCTGATCTTGGCGAAGAATAGAATAGAATAGAATAGAATAGAATAGAATAGAATAGAATAGAATAGAATAGAATAGAATAGAATAGAATAGCTTTTAAAAACTAGTGAGCATTCATTTTGGCCAAAATGCAGTACATCTTACACTACAAAATAATTTGTGATATCCATCAAAATTTGTATTTCTATGAACCATTTTATGCTATGTATGATGCTATATCTGAAAAGTATTTGAGAAAAATTTTAGCCTGTAGCAAAGTCTGTTGGCATTATTGCCAGTAACTGAAGGGGCCAGGATATTACAGCATTGTTTTTGCAAGCAGAATTGTAAATTTATGAACATATCTTTAAAACCACATTTTTAGATTAATAACTTATTAAAATATTAGAATATAATTGCATCTTTGCTAAAAATTCATATTGAAGGGAAATAAGCCCTGGAAAAAAATATTAAAATGGCCCAACTATAGGAAAAAGGAGTTCTTCCTAGTTTTGTTTTTCTACATTACCTTTAGGGAAAAGATAATACTGGGAAAAAAGCTCTTCTGTTAACCTGTCATTATGACTCCTTTTGTTGTTCCTTCTGTGACTACATATTCAAGGTGAACTGAAAACAGAAGGATTTTTCTTCCTGAGCAAAAACAAAGGAGGTAACTGAAAGCAAATTCAGTCATGTTTGGATTTTTAATTTTTTTCCATTTTGTTTTCCCTCAAAACATTTTCTTACAAATGCATTGTATTGTTTAATGTTTTGCAATCTGAATGACCATTGGTCTGGTGTGCCTTTGTTCATGCATGTGGAACAAAGTTTCCTTAAATACAAAATCAAGTCCTAAATATACTGAATTCTCTGGAATTCTATTTATGAGCTGCATCTTGCCTTTAATAAGAGTACATGTGTAAATGCATCTATAACCAAAGTCACAGTAAAGTTTTATCTCTTGAGGAATTATTCTCTATTCATTCTTTTTCCTCTGTTACTTCTAGGAGAAAATAAATCACATTTCTTTATTGTTCAGTGCAGCGTATTTCCTTCCTCTCCTTCAAGTGCACTGAAGTGTGGGTGCAAATTTCTATTTTCTCCTTGGCAACATATTCCTCAGGCAGGAAATATGGGATATTGTCCAATGAACTGGGATCTGCCTCATGATGACATGCAGATCAAATGTGCAGCTAGTTCAGTTTTATACTTCTGGCAACAGTTTTCATAGAAGAAACTCTATTTTCCTGCAAAATGTAGCAAGGCAAAATCTGTTGATGACCTCAAATTTAATATTTAATGTAAAGCATGCAGTTTTGAGTACCTTTTGATGGCTGGTGACTCCATTAGCTTCTCTAAATTATATACTAAAGAGTTTTAAGGATTAACCCTCTCCTACTTTGCCTTGTAGAGTGCAAATTAATTTGCTTACAGCTGGACAAGGTTTCCACTTTGTCATTGATCTTATTTTGCAATATTCTTTGGAGTCAGCTATCAACTGGAGATATTCAGCCATTCCATCCAAGATAAAACACGGCACCAGAGAATCAAACAGGATATCTTAAATTTATTTTGATTGTCTTTTTGGGGGGGTTACTCTAAATCAGTTTTCTTATTGAAAATCAGAATTAATCTGGAATTGTTCTTGCTGCTCATCACTAAGTATATCCAGAATGTGAAGTGCTGTTTGAGGGAAATAGCCATAAGATTAATGAATGTGTTTGTTCTGGCACTTTAAACAGGCATAGATAGAATCAGGTTTAGAAACACTGTGTCCAAAAGAAAATCAGACTATGGTCTTTAGCATGAAATCTGTGTCCCCTCTACATGAAGTGAGCTCCCAGAAGCTGCTGGGTGTCCACGACACATCTCTGCCCAGCAGAGCACTGTGCAGGTGCCTGTAGCAGAAATATTTTTTCTTGTTTCTGAAGGGTTTATGGTCCAGAGAAAGGAGTAATCTACTACAGGAGGCTACATTAATTAAAAAACAAACAACCAACAACAACAAAAAAAACAGCAAAACAAAACCAGAAAAGCAGTTTTCAGGTGAGAGAGTAGGAACTTTAAACCAAGAAGTATGAACAAGAAAATATGTAGGACTCCTGGCTATCGCTGTAAAGTTGTTTGCTCAATTTCTTAATTTTATGCAAAGTAACAACAAGAATCAGATGGTATCTTTATTTTAAAGTGACATTTCAATTTTTTACAGACACTAGTAATGTAGCATGATTATCTGGCCAAGAGGGAAAAATTGAGGATAAATTGTATGGTTATCAACTGCAGGTTTATTGGTCTGAGACTTCCACCACAGGGAGTGGCTGCTGTATGGAATTGATAAACGTAGAGATTTATAAGGTCAAGTTTTACGAGTCTACAGATTCCTTGTGGTGTATTACCACATCCTTATTACAAGCCCCTGCTGCTGTCCAGCTAAGCCACCAGAGGTAATATATTACACTTGCTTGTCTGTTCTTCAGGTTTTTTTCCAAAGGAAAAGAGGAACAGGTCAAAATAAAATACAGCTTTCTGGGGTTGTGTTTGCAGCTTGCTTTGGGAGATGTAAGAGCAAACTGTCAGGAACTGGGGAGTCAGGCTTGAAGAGGTGTGAAAAAGTGATTGTTTATGACATTGAGAGAAACATAAAGTTACATTCTTATGGGGGTGATGATTTTGTTTTCAGAAAGATAAAGAACAGTTGCATTTAACAGTGATATCTTTAGCATAAACAGACTCAGTGGCTCGAGTACAGTAAGATAAGTGAGCCTAAGGCTCTCAGCAACTATGTCTTGCGAAATGGTCATTTCTAATAATTAGCTAATTTGGGAAAGGATGAAAAGTCAAAAAATTGCCTGATCAGTGTAAGGTATTCATACATGGGGTAAAGTTTTATATGGTCTGAGCAAGCTATTTGTGAGACCATCTGTTAATAGGATTGTTAGCTGTCCGTGCTATAACAGCACACGTAAAACAATCTCTGTGCTTTCATTCTGTTTTTTTTTTTTCACAGAGGTTTCCTCTCTATCATATCAACAGAGAACTTTTGCATTGCTGTTGATGATATTGATTGAAACACATTGATCTCATAGCCAATTAATAAAAATACTGCTGTTTGGTTTTTTCCCAATTCTGTGATGCGTCACAAGAAGGGACATGATTAAGATGTCCTATGCAAGTACTTTGACAATTATTTAACTCAAACTGATAACATCATGCTTTAGATGGCAAAACTGATGTCACAATATTCATTCTGCCTATTCCTCAGTTAATTCAAAATTGCTTCTGTTATGAAACCACAAACTTTATAGTTATTCAGGATGAGTGTAATTTGTGTTATTTCAGTTGCATTGAGTTCCCATAGAAGGGCAGCTCAATGGAATGATAGTGTAAATCCATCTTGATTCACATAATATGTAATCAGGCCAATTGATCCATTCATAGAAGTCACAGGAGTGGAATGATACCTCTGAAAGTTACTTTGCCATGTTCTTAGTGGATTATTCATGTGTAACACCATTGACAGTGATTTATCTTAACAAGATATGTTTTGTTCCTATAATCTGATGCAAAGTTGTATAGGACATAAAGCCTAACCAAAAAACAACTAAACTTTCTAAGTCTTTATCATATAACTATCTTATTATGTAGCTGTGAGCATCCTTCATTGTGTTCTGCCTTGCATACAGTTAACAGCATTGTAGATTGGATGTATCCCTGATCTTTACCAATTGCAGAAGTAATTTATTGCCTGAAATAATACAAATTAACAGAAACAGAAATGGCTAGATTCCTGTCCGTGTAACAAGCCTCAGACATAGAACCTCAGAGAGAAATCCTTGATGTTGATAGTGAAAAAAGGAAAAGCAGATTAACATTAGCATTATCAGAGCTACAGCACGTAGACTGAAAGAAATTGCATAATGATACAGCTCCAGTCTTTAGGCAGTATGATTATCCAATGGAAATGGCTCAGTTACAGTACAGTTTAGCAGCGTTTGCATCCAATGGACAAAAAGTAGTTTCAAAACAAGACATTGTTTTTCCAGGAGTTGATCACAGTAGAAAAGTGTTACATCAGCCAAAATCAGCTACTTTGCATTATAAAATTAGTCAAAATATCAAAAGCCAAAAATTGAAAGAACTACGAATTATGAGTGTTTTCAGGATCCTTCTAAGAATGCCTCTTAAAATCTGTCTATTTTAAACCAACAAATAATAGCTCAACAAAAATTAGCTCAACAAATAATCTTACATGTGTACTGTGCATGTCTACATTCTGCCCAACAAAAACAAAACAAAAGAGTAAATTAATGGATTCTTTTTCTATCTGTTGCAACTTATTCACAGATTTTAAAACTCAAAATAATTAGATCATCAACTTTGACACTCACCTGTTTCTAGTCCTCTAGCTTGACATATAAGCTCTTGCTTCAGAATTTAGGGAAAGGAATGGAGTGCAGGGCCTGTGAATGTAATGATACATATGGACATAATTGTAATTTAGTGCTATGGTTTGGCTGACAGGGTTGTGTTCAAAGGTTGGACTTGATGGTCCTGGAAGTCTTTTCTGACCTTACTGATTCTATGATTATATATATATAAAAACAATAGGTTTGACCAAATGGTAAAGTACACTGCATAAAAATCACTTAGGGTCAGAAATTAAGTGTTCCTTAGTCACTGGCAAAGCAAAATTAATTTCAAAGGAATTTCATTTGATGTCAGGGCTTTCCGCTGGAGAAAATGGAATAGAAAAACATTGATAGAGGGAAAATTCTTTTTTTTAGAGGAAGAAGAATCTCTTGAAATGTTAAAGTCAGTAAAAACATAATGGGAAGGTGTTGATAGCAAAAGAGAGAAAAGGGAAATAAACATAAAATACTGACTGTAAACTAAATAGGATGGTTGAGAAAAAGGCATGTGGCAAGAAAGAGGAAGGAATTGACTTATCCAGCTACTTTATAAAGTAAGTATTTGTATTGGTAATAATAATAAACTTCTCTGTCTCTGTTTTTACCCTCCCTCTGGATATGAGAGTTTGGTCAAATAATGGTGTTCTGTGGCTGCTGAGATGTTTGTTGAGTGACACACAGGCTTGGACATGAGATGAAGTTCTTCAGATGGCAGACTGATAGATCTCTGCTGCCTTTTGCTGGTAGAGATCATAGAAAATTGGAAAATATCTTTTGGCCCATGAAAACCATACACATCATGTTGGTGTCTTTGGATTTAAGTAACAAGTATTTAAAATATCATATGCAGTTATTTTATGTAGATGTTATACATATGCACTTATGTAAAATGAATAATAATTCATAGAAAAAAGTGAGAACTTTTGCAGAGCAGGAAAAGAAATTCAAATAGATGAAACAATGCAACTCGAGAATGAAAGAAAAAGAAGGGAGAAACTAATACTGAAAGCAAGAAAAAGAGAAAAAAAATTTTCCTTCCTTTGATTTCTGCTCTTGTACTTTCAGTATTCCTGCTCTTTTCTATTTCTCTTCTCTTCCACTTTTTAAACTCTCTTTCCTCACAGACAGTCTTTCATTTTTTTTCCCCTCTCAATTTGGAACTGAGTGGGATTTATGTTAAAAATGGAATGTCCTTCTACCCTCACACTCAGAACAGACATTGAAAGAGATCTCTGTATGGCAGAGAGGAGAATGGAGGACAGCTCTTTATGTCATACAATATTGGTTCAATACTGAAAGAGAAAAATTCTCTAAGGGTGTTTAATATGTGTTTCCTGACCCATGGGACTTGTCAAATCCTCAAACAGTTCCACTTTATTAAGAAGTACTTAGAGCAACTGGAAAGTGCTTTGACCTGTTGGCACATCCTGAAGAGCCTCAGAGATTCTTTTATACTTAAACTCAGCCTTGAAACAATATTAAACCATTGAAATTTCTAGCTCTTTTTGTTTTCTATTATCTTCTCCAAGCCTTAAGAGAAAAAATGTTTTATTTGTTCCTATAGCTGTTGCCAGCTTTACGCATTATCACATATTTAGCCTGCTCATTGAGCTCAAACTAGGTCAACATCAATTTTGAAAAAAAGTTGTCTCTGTTTTTTGAACTCCAAGCTTCACAGTAAAGTCATGAAATAAGGCAATGATAAATTTTATGCAAAAAGAGGAGACAATCCTAAATATAAACAAAAAGGAAATGCAGAAGTCCTATTCATACAGCTACCATTATCTTATTTCATTTTATAAACTCTTAAAGCCAGGAGAGGTGAACTGATCCCTGGATACTTAAACCACAAGGAAGATCTAAATCTTTGCTCTCTTGTTTGGAATGGCAGCTCAGTAATTTCTACTGCATAGTGACACATGATGTTAGGAACATAAAAGAGGCAGACAAAAAGAGGTGTCATAGTCACAGTTGCTGTAATACCCAACTTAGCCCTCTCTTTATATTGTAAAGAGAGAGGAAATGTCCACAGAAATGGTGGATTTGCTTTGTACAGATACATTCAGCAGAGCAGCATTACTTTCAATACCCTGCTAGGTGCAGTGGAGTGCAACTACTGCAGAATGTTGGCAGCTAATCAGGACTGCTGTTATCCAAGGAACCAGGAGCTTGATCCAAGATTCAGTGGATCAGAGAAAAGTCTGCATGGGTTTCAGTGAGTATTGGGTCATATCCCATTTCTTAACTCCTCTTTGCTTCCACAAGGTTTTACACTAATGCACTTCCAATGACTTCAAGTGAAAATACTACTGATTATAACTGCAGACACCCAAATCTGCAACACTTATGTTCTTCTTGATTGTCCTTATACCTTGTACCTGGTAATAAAATCAGAGGGCACATAATAATTTTGAAGTCAGTGAAGACACTGTCTTAAGCAGAACTCTCTGCTAAAACCAGTGATCTGCCCATTACTTCCCCACATCATGGTCATAATTCTGTTTATTAGTAATCAAGAGCTATTTGAATTCGATATTTAAATGTTAAGTACTTAATCATTATAATAATAGAATCAATGGAAATAGATGAGCATTTGCAGCAGGTAAGTCATCGTAACTACTCTAGGAAGGAATCATTCCTTTTCTAGAGTTATCTCCTTTTTTTTACTATGTAGATGGGAAACTTAATTAAATTATCTACCTAATTTTTAGACAGGTATCAAGTCAGAGGAAACAAGCTGAGATGGTAATGTCTTTAAAATCAGTTCTTTTTATTTATGTTAACATTTAACATTGCCTTCAGTTCTTTTGCAAGGAATGAATTTGACAGGTGATTCTACCATAATAACAGAGCAGCCTAGTGAGATAGATTTGGCTCTTTCTTCTGGGCATCTAAAAGCTATTTGGGAATGGTAAACAGGAAATTCTCAGCCACACTATGCAGTTTGTAAGTTTTAATTAAGAAAAACAAAGAGAAAAGCAGACTTTATTGCATGCAAATATAAACATTTACATTTGCATGATACTGTAAATCTTTAGACCTGTGTTGTACTTTATGGTATGAAAGAAATTTATCAATTACACTTAGAAAGCAATATTTCTAGTTTTTACTTACTGAATCTTTTCCTCCCCCTAGCCAGTCAGAGCCCTACTATTTTCATGACACTGGGGACTAGCATGATGTGACAGTGTCTGGCTTTAAGAGTCTCATAAATCCTTTTGTTTCTCATCACCTCATCCTTTCTTCCTCAAAGACAACTTCCAATGTTCCAAGTTCAGACTCATGCTATTATAAGGACCACTGATCAAAGATACTTCACATGTAAAAAACATGAAAAATAATCAGAAGTAAGAATCAAAGACCTAGATTTTAGGTAGAGAATAATTATGCAACAATCATTTGTGTACTTGACTCTCTTCACAGGTCTTCCTTCTTGACATTTGACAAGTTCTGTTATTAGATGTGGGAAGAGTGCAATTGTGTATGGACAGTCATATGCAGGAACTATGTCCTCATTATTTTCCTGAAGACCTAACATTTTAAATTATTCCCTTCTGCTGGACTCTCTAGGAACTTACGATCTAGGAGACTGAATCCTGGTTTGCATGTAATCTGTTCCTACCTGGCAATGGCTAGGTCATTTTCCATAATGCTGACTGAAACTGTTTGTGATAGTTTAAGGATAAAGGGAGGTTGAAAAGGGAACAACTGCCAGCAGGAGAAGAGATGAAGGTGTTTCAGGAAATCAGTGGTTTGGCTTGGAAATCAGAATTTTGATTTTGCTCAGGAGTATTATTATTGAATTCCTTTGGTATAAGATCAGGCCTTATCTAAGTATTTCTCAGACGGTGAGAAATTCGCCCCAAAACACCAAGGAGAAAGGCATAGCAAAGCTCCCCAAAATCTTCTGCTCTTAGATTTATATCTCAAGCTGCATGCCAGTTCATGCTTCATAATGCGGACCCTTGTCAACAAAAATAATACGTCTTTTGCTATAGGCTCAGCCAATTCTTAACTAATCAGTCACCAATAACTAGTTCCAACTGATGAGTTTCACCTTTTACTCAAGGAAGATCATAGGTTCAAGTGCTGTGAAATCCCAGGTTGTGTCATAGTAGTAGATCAGAGCATAGGCCTTACAGAAATCCATTCAGAACAAGACTTTTCAGATTTTAACTAGTAAACTTGACAGAAGTCTAAAGGACATGAACGAAGCAGTTATGAGATCATGTCTCAAGCTTGAAACAACCATTATAGAATTTTTATCTGTAGCATTTCTTTACTCTAGAAAAGGACTGTATTAGTTATTCCCATGTACCTCCTGGGCACAGGAGCATTGGTCTATGTAATGGAGCAAGAGCTGTTGCAGAGAAAATCACAGGGAGACTTTTCTTGGAAATTAACTTAAGCCAAATAACAGACAACTAAAGTTAGGCTTTTATAGCTTGAAATATTTGACACCATAACAGTGAGAAATGTCATGAGTCTATTTCTTTTATCATGTGCTTACATTGGGGTAGTACAGTGCAGATTCATCTTGATCTGTTATTGAATCCTCCTGTTGAGGTTAAAAAAACACAGAGATAAAATACACCTCCTCTTTCACAATAGCTGTATTGTAAATTTTTTCTTTTCATTATTACTTAATTAATCTATATTTGTAATTGGATAATTGTTTCAATCAGAACTCATGTTTTCACTGTTAAGGTGTAATTGCTGATATAGCCATATATATGTGTATGCATGTATGTATACTTATATATGCACTCATGAAGCAGCTGTGATTGGTGTCTCAGGGTTGTGCTTGCAGTCACCAATGATCACTCTCCGCTTCAGAAGTCAAGCACTGAATGTTGGGAAGCTGTCATCAACACAGCAATTCAATTTCTAGTTACTTTTCTTGTTAGAGTTGTAAATTCAAACCACATTGACAAAGACAACAGACATACTGCAAGTCACCATTTGCACCTGAGAAGTGTAATGCCTAATTGAAGCCATTTCACTGGCTCAAACTGACGTTCACATGGCATTACTTGACTACAGAGGAGTTTTGCAGTGATAGAGCAGTGGTTGTGGCTGGATATAACCAGGGAAATCCCCTACACAGGACAAGGTGTATGTTTATCTGACTGCACATGTCCCTGTGTGATGATAATAATAATGCTGATCTCACAGATCAGTAGAATGTGAGCTGATCCCTCCTTCAGTACTTTCAAAATGAAGTAAGGATGTAGTTTCCCAAAAACAAAAGTGAGGGAGAGCAAATGCTGTGTGAATCCTTGGTGGATGGTGCCATTGTGTTTTACTCAGTGTCATTCTGCCCAGAGATACAGCTCTGACAAACCCTGAACAAACCAATGGTTGTGTTCTGGGAGACCCAAGTTTTTCTGAATAACACATGCACTGCAGCTGCAGTTGAAATCTGTTTCATATTTAGTGTAACAAATTATGCAAAGTACACCAAATAAGACCCATTTCAAATTCCAGTGGGCCTTTCTGAAAACATTTTAGAGAAATGTTTTCTTTGCCGTTTCCCTTCTGCTCTCATTAAAAAAGGTGAATCACTAAAAAGTAATTGTGTAACAAAGCAGTGACAGTCTGTTCAGAAAACAGCATGATAGGCTATAGAGTTCCCAAAGAACTTCACATCGTTCATATTAGTGAGTTTGACTACATAATCCAGAATGGACACTTGGCTTAGAAACTGCATACTCCTAGCCAACAAGAAAAGTTTCAAATTTTTCTCACCATAAAGTATTTTAAACTACCATTTCTCTGTATTGAATATTTCTTTCTGTTTTCATGGAAAACACCATGTAACATCAACAAGACTGGATTCTTTTGAGGACTGTTTAAAGAAGGAAACTGTTTTATTAGAATAGTTAATTAGAAATAGAAAGGTAAAAGAAAAGACTGGAAGTAAATAGATGTCCTTGGTTCAAAACTCAGTTGGTGGTTACCAAATTGTAGAGTAATTTGTTTGGCTTCCTTGGGGGCCAAAGTCTTCTTGTTTGTTTGTTTTTTCCATGATGTTAATTTCATATTGTTAACCTCAGATGTCATGTTAGGCCACAGAAATAATGATGCTTAGAAAACTAAGAATTTGGGGTCTTTATATTTGTTGTTTTGGTTTATAGCTTTTCTTTTTAAAAACAAAACAAAACACCACAAACTCAGTTTTAAGGACTGGAAACTTTTTCTCTGATGTAATCACATGATTCCAAAACAGAGGTTTTGCAGAGAAGTATCAAATATCATGACCATGATAAAAATCACAAGAACAGGGAATACTCCTAATTAGTGGATGATGAGATGAGGGAAAATTAAATCTGACTAACAGTCTTGCCTTCAGAAGTTACTAAGCCGCTCCTGTCACGGCTGAGGCATAAATATATGTGGGAAAAAGCTTGCTGTATTTGTGTGTTCTGTATAATATTGGCAATGATTTATAAGTCGGTGGTGTCAGGACTCAGTCCTCTATGAGGTCATTTGGCTCAGCATCCCCAGCTACTCACTGACATCATAGTACTGATCTTTATTGGTAAGTCTATACAGCCATGCTGCTTTATGGATGAAGCCAGCATGCAAGACCAAATTCCCCAGCCATCCATACCACTCCTATAAGTTGTCTCACACATTGGCTCAGACCTGGAGCAAGGAAGCAAATTTGCCAAGCAGAGAAATTCAGACGTGGATTAAACAGTATAGATACAACTGAACCTACAAAGAATGAAAATCTGGGCACAGCTAATGCAGTGCAGACACACCCTTTGAGATTCTCTCAGTGACTTAAACCAGCTACTGTCATTTGTAAAGGCCCTCACCCCATCAAGTGCTGGAAAAATCTTGCATCCCAATAACAAGCAGGGATAACTCCTATTGCACATGGACTTCTTATGCATTTTTGCCCTTTTCAGCAGACAAAACGAAGGCAGCAAACAGAAAAAATCCTAGAGAATGTGAATTTACTCAAGCTCAAGGGTAATTATGAGGGAATTCCCTTTCTCATTTCATCATCAGAAAGAAAACTGTTCATTCTTGACTTAACTGCATCTTTGGTGTTGAGCATGATATTTTCTAGAACATTTTTGCTATTTCCTCATTCCAAGGGAATGTTTTAGGTTTTGTTGGCTTTTTTTTTTAATTGAGTTAGAATCTTAAGCTATCTTGTTATGTAAAAAGACAAATAATTAACAAAAATACAACAAATATAACAACAAAATTGCAAAATCATCATTTCACAATTATTTCTGTAAGATATCAAATCCATGGCATGTCAGTATAAAAAAAAATAATTTCCTTGACACATTTATATTCTATAAAATGTAACCTAGAGGGCACTACTTCAGTTATCATTCTTCTTTCCTTTGTGCTTTATGCAGGTGATACATCTTTTTGACAATGAAGTTTCATGAAGTTTAATAGTCCTATAATCTTATAAAAGCTTATTGTTGTATTCTTTATCAAATATTGTTATTTCTCTAACAGTTTAAGATTAAATTTAATTATTTTTAATTTTGATTGACATATTGCCTTAGAAACTCAGATGAGATGTCCAGGTCACTCAGAATTACTTCTACCCATGGTCTTAGCACTGCATCTTTCAACGCAGAACTAGATGGCCATATCACATTCTCATGGTAAATGGGTGTTATGCTTGTATTTCTATGCTTGTATTTCCATGCTTGTATTTCTAGCCTTTCAGTCTCCAGCACCACATGCTCCTTTGGAAATAGCATCAGCACTTAGTGTTGCTGGTAAGTGCCCACAGCACGGCAGGTGCTGCACAAAGCCTTGGCCTAAAGGCAGAATTGTGTTGAAACATGTGTTCTATGTGTGAGTAAATTTCAGGAAGGTTAGCTGGCCTCAGAGCTGTCACCCTGTCCCTCTACCAGACCATCACGTGCCTAGCTCCAGGCAAATGCCCTGTCTGTCTTGCTCACAGCCCCTGGTCAGCCCGAGGAGCACTGAGCTCTCCCTGCCAAACCGAGCAAACTGTGACTGGGGAACTGCACTGACCATTCCACCAAGACAACAGCATCCTCCCCCACTTTTCTCATCATAATTTTGTTATGCTTTCCCATAAAGAAGAAAAACCCTAACAAATAAACTCATCTGGCAAGAATTACTCTCCCCCAAGCAATTGTGGCTGATAGTTCAGCTATCCTGTGAGAGGAATTTTTAAATAGTATACAGCATTAACCTAACTCAGACTCTGTCAAAATCAGTGTTATTTTTATCATTGGCTTAAAGTGAGCAAAGTTAGGCTAATGTCGGATCTTTTTTTTCATTTTTGTTTATGTTTTCTTTATTATTTTCAAGGAATCATTTAAAATTCATATCACTTCCTTTCTCAGTGGATTTTATTCTTATTATCTATCAAGGGAGTGGACTTTCACAGCTGACATTGGGAAGATTATCACCAATTCCTATTCTTTCTTCATTTAGAAAGAAACACTCCTCATATATTTGTAAAAGCTAAGGATTTTCTTCTGAATCCCTCTAAGAAGAAAACTTTGTCTACCTATCTGTAAGTTTTAAATTACTTTCTGTTAGACTGTACTTACTTCTCCTTCCCTTTCCCTCTTCCTATCACTGTCCATATTCATCCGTATCTCACCTTAGATAATCACTCTTTTCAAATTTTTCATGTTCATGGAGAGTGGAATTTGTTGCAGCCTACAGTGGCTCAGATCCTTTGCACATTCTTCAGTTTTGCTCATATTTGCTCAGATTTGCTCATATTTGTAACTACCTTGATACTTAAATGGTTTTGGTTTTGGCTGTGGCCATGTGGCCCTGGATACTTGATAGACTGGTGCAAAAATAGCATACAAGAGGTATACCATATTTACTAAGGATATACAGAGTATTCAGTTTTCAGATGCCTTCAGATTTTACAGTTATTGTTGATTATTTTCAGCTTTACATTCAACTTCATATCTTATGTTCAACTTGAATTGCCAGATTATAGTTGTGAACTTGTTTTTAGCTATGACACTAAGGGCATCTCATCTTTCTGTAGATTGCTTTCTTATAACTGAACTTAGATTTCACTTCACAATCCACCCATCAGAATTTTCATTATTCCCTCAAAGCCATAATCATTGTCAGATGGTGTATCATTCCTCTTGATCATTTGACATATTCCTCAAATATACATACAGACATGGAGGTAATTAAACTCATGTATCCTTACTATTCTTCTTCTCTTATTTCAGAAAACCATATCTTCCCTTTTACTTTGCAAGTAACGACATCTGAGTTAACAGAACTCTACGCAGCTGCTGTGGTTTGAAGTCTATTCAATAACATCTTCGTGTTTATCTGTGCTCCTCCTACTACAATGGAAATTGTTTCACCCAAACAGACCATTACCTCTCTGAGACATCCTGATGATAAAAAACTTGCCTCTTTCTACTGCCATGATGAAAATCACTCTATGTATGTGTTTGTTCCCTTTAACAGGACCTGTCTCTTTATTCTGAAATTTCCTCAAAACCACTGCCCAAACTATGTTCTTATGGAAGCTAAAACTTCATAGCTTCAAATGATGAAACTTGCCCAACTGCAAATGAGATTTCTGTCATGAAGCAAAATGGATGGCATGGTCTCACAGTTCTCTGAGTAAGAAGTTGAAGATACTGGAACTGTACAATATCTGTGATTATTAAAACAAGGGAGATCAATGGAGGCTTGCTGAAATTATGTGTGTGTGAAATTATCTGTGGTGTGAAATTATGTGTATTAGGTATTTCTATGTAAAATTATAAAAGATCAGAGGAACATGTTAATTAAGTTGTATAGGTTGCTGAGAGCTTGATTATCTAAAGGTGAATATAGAAAAGCCACATTGCTCAAGAGTGCTTTTGAACACAAGTCCATCTGGTGATTTGATAAAAGTATTTAGTTTCTCAAGGCAATCTGAGTGTATACTCCCTAGGCGCCACCGTTTATAGCTTAAATATGACTTGCATGTGGATTCAGCATTGCAAATAGGAAACAGCAGCCCTTGGACTTGTACTCTAATGTAGTCCTTTCATCACCCAGTTACCCTTAAGCATCTCCTTTCCTATTGTAATTTGGTCTAAATGCAAAGCATTAGTGCTATCGATAAAAACTAATGGTTCTACTTAGAAAAAGAGAGGTATATTTAAAATAAAGGTGATGGCTGACTTACTTTTCCTTGCATCCAGGAAGTTAAGCAGGGATACTGGCCTGCAGCCATCTACTTCTGGACTACAGGATTGTAGAAGCAGCACCATTGTCTTGAAGAATCAGCCTCCACCTGTGTTCTTCAAATCCATTTACCAGGCAGTGTATCTTACTAACTAGTGTATGCAGTCAAAATCAAGGAACTGCTTTATTTTTCCATTGTCAGTTTAACTGAAACAAATATTACAGTCCTGATGAATATGAGGAAACATAATTGACACAATAGGCAGCATAGGTGCAGCAACAGGAATATTTACAATGCTTTGCCACTGTGAGAAAAATGTAACCTTAACAGTCTTTCTTGGTTTAGATTAGCTGATGCAGTAATTGAACTTTATCTTTAGTATTGATGTTTCAAGTAAAAGTCAGAATCAAGAGATATAAAATAAAAATATACATGAAATTAATAAAATGCCATATTCTAGAAAATAAAGGCAGAAATCACATTTTAGACTGCTGTTAGGCAAGGTAATTATAGTTAAGAGAAGTACTTTTAACTTCCAGAAGCTGAAGATCTGACATATCTGTTGTTGCTACTAAGACATTTGAAATAGAAAGTTGTATAAATTCCCCATGTCATCAAATATGTAATCTGCATAAAAAGAGAATCTGCACAGTAAAGCTGAGATAAATATTTGGACAAACTGCAACTTCAAAATTCAAAGTGCTGGTTTGTTCAAGGAAGCAGCACTGAATCCTCACTCTTATGCCTCTTCACTCAAGAGAAAAAGTTTCTTTGTGGGACCCCTATCAAAGTCAAGCAGATGGTAATAAATTCAATGTAAAACCTTTAATTGCTGTGCATAGTCACTGCAGTGAAGAAATTAGTGAATTGTAGTCTAGATCTCACCTTGGTGGTCCAGCAATTTCTTACACTGGAAATCAGCCTGTTCTTAAGCTTTGGCATAGCTGCAGTTTTGGCAAAGGAAGTTGTAAGAACTATGGTGGATAAAACTAAACTATCAGCTTTTCAGATAGCAAATTCTTTTGTGGCTTGGACAATGTCCTCTGTGTAGTGTGCAGCTTCAAGCACAGCAAGAAGTGTTAGCAAATAGTCTCCCATCCTCACTTTCCAAGCAAAGGTTTGCCTCAACCCCCCTATTACCTACCCTGTTTCCTCCCAGCAGCCTGACAGATCTATTTCCTTTACCCTCTTTGTTTCACAAAGGACACATGCTTTTGTTTGCTTCATGCTTCTTATCCCTGCACAATGATTCTCCCTTTTTCAGATCTCTCTCCAAAGCCCTCAGCTTCCAGTAAGGCACCCAGTACTAAGCACTTCATTCTTTGTTCCAGCTTTTCCATTTCGCTTTTCTGTAAACAGGCAAGTTTTGTCTCCAGCAGTAAGCATATTTGTGACCTTTCAATCGTGCAATAATTCCTGTCATCTCGCCCTTTTCCCAAATGCTTGCACCTTTTTTTAATAGTTACTGTTTTAGTTAATTGGGCTATGGCCCTTTTTTAAAAATTGCCTGTTAAGCTCCATAGACACCTGGGGCACTGGATGTATAAATAATACTTAGTAAAAAACAATGAGATTGAAGCTCCCATTAAATTGTTTCATGGTAACTTTCACCTAATGAACTCACATCCGGCAACAGGAAAATCAGATACTTTGTAGGGAGTATTAAAGCAGGTTTTGAGGTGATTCATAAAAGATGTACAGTCAAGAAATCTGGAGGACCTGGAAAACACCAGCTAGGCATCTTTGATTAATGGATATATTTAGGTAACTGAAATTGAGGAAGCATTTGCTAGTTTCCAAATAGGTATAGAAAATAAAAGATGTACACTGACAATTAGTTCCATGTATTAGGTGACAGGGAAAAGCTATTAGTCTCTAAGTATGTTTGGAATTCTCAGCAAAAAAGCTCCTAAATGCATACATCCCTGGTGTTCAGGAAAAAAGTTCAATGACAGATGTCAGCTATTGCAGTTCATCTGAACTGAGTTTTAACTGCTCATATTTTTAGGGGAATGGTATGTTATCCTAGCTCTCCTTTTAATCATTCTGTAACTGTCATGATCTTTAACACCTCTGTGAGCTACAGCACAATAATTTTTGTCCTAATTTTAGATATGGAAAAGAGCTACTCAGAGTCATACTTAAATGGAATTAGGTATCATGATGACATGTAATGCAGTACCTAACCTTTGCTACCTACTGCAACCCATAGACATCAGTGCTTCAATCCTGTTTACATTCCACTGGGAGATTTGAGAGGCCATGAACATGGTCTGGTTTGAATATTCATTCGGATACAGGAAAACTGCTGAGTTGCCTACCTTCTAGAAAGAAACTGTTCTCCCACTGAATGATGTCCTTTGGTAGTTAAATAAAGCCTCAAGAAGGGCACGAGATGGCTGTATATGTGTTTTTTTCTTTCTGTTTTTCTGTTTCTGTTTATATTTCTTTGGCCTAATTAAAATGTCATTAGGCCAGAAAAATATGAGAACAGAGAAAATATATATAAATAAAGAGACAACATAACTCTGTATATAAGAAACATGCTGTGATGGGATTATGTATCTGCATAATCTTACAATTAATTCTGAATCCCAAAACCTTCTTTAGTAATCATTTGCAGGATTCAAACCTTGATTTATATTTTCTAAACTGAGTATTCCAACTCAGAACATTATTTAGTTATGCTCTAGCTTTTTGCTTCCACTTTTCATATCAGTTGGCAATTTTAAAAGATACACAGCAGGGCTCCTTCTCAGTTTAAAACTTTGCAGTTCTAGTGCTCAGGTAGCAGAGAGCAGGGGCTCAGACTGTTTTATGAAAAAAAGGAAATCTAATTTAACACACCCGTGTCACCACTAACTTTTGTGTTATGGTTCCTGCTGAGTGCTGTAGGTTTCAGCAATTATATCATTACAGCATTCAGTACAGAATCAATGAGCTACATTTTACCAAAGCTATGTTGGCAAACTTTTTCAGGAAAATATTCATTGCTCCTCCAGAAGTGAGAGGTCTGAGGAACTGACACATTGCAGAGACATGTTAGTGTCCTTGGAGAATTAGTGGGGTTCAGCCAGCACATTTGGGTTTTGCCAGCAGAGGAAGGAGAGGTGGCAATGAGAGGACTCAGAGACACCAGCAGTCTGATGCAGTGGAAACAAGAGTGAAGAGGCAGCACGTGAAGGCCTCATCTGGGGAACAGAAAGATGAGATCATGAGAGTCTAAGAGAATGGGTGGAAGAAGCCATGAACAGTATTGCCTAAACCCAGACACCCAGACACAGACACCCCGACACAGACAATTTTATTAAATGGGTATCATTTAACAAAACATCTGAAATTTCTGAATTAAAATGAGAGAAGCCCCCCTCCTCCTGCTATCAGGTACCATTTTGCTTATGGATCAAATCCTGCAAAAAGCTTGAACATCCCACCTACCACAATTGTCCAGTTCTGGACACTGCCAGGAGCATGATGTGTACTGAGCTTTCAACTTCCATATTGTTCTCAATTAATCAGAAGTATTTTAGTTAATTTACATCAGACAGGTTTTTGTTGCAACATGTAAAACTTCATCAAGACATGATAAACTATCTACAATCAAAAGAGTGCACAATTCCCTGTTCTAGAAAAGCACCTATTAAAGACTTTACTATGTACTAATGTCTGTTTTCATTAATTTTTAAAAGTCTAAATTTGCTCCTGGTACATGCATTTTCACAATATGACTTTGAGACTAAGAAGTTGTATTAGTGTATAAGAAGCATGTGTGAGTGTGTCTCTGTGTGTTTGTGTGTGCCTACATGACATACTTGCACTTAGGAGTATAAAAGTGTTGCAATGGTTGCACAAAAAAGGCTTTTATTTTACCTACAATGTCCCTATGAGGATAAAGCCCTGGTCTATAAAGATATCCCATAAACATGTTTTTCCTACTTACTCTTTTTTTTGGTTTGTCTTCTACTTGTTACTGAGAGAAACAGTGAGAAGGGATAGACATCAGTGATCCCATAAAACGCGTTCAATTTATTAATAAGATTTTAGAAAAAGATGAGACCCAGCAGCCTGTAGACAGGAGTAAGTTCTACAACAGTCTGGTTACCAATCATTCTAAGAGCCAGCTAACAGCTGTCTGACCATCGGATATGGCTATTTGCATGGCTAACAATTGGATGTCTATCTACTCTGTGAATGGCTTGCAATAAGCTGTTTGTTTGGGGACTATTCATAACAGCACAGTCTAAAGTCTCCTGAAAGGCATACTCGTTTCCATTTCTGTTCTTTACCCTTCTAAAATTGGCAATTTATTACATCAAAAAATAGCAGTCAACCCAGAAAAGGACAAAATTGACACAGCTCCCTTTTGATCTTTCAGTTTTGAATAGGCACCCACCAATGAACTTCCCAATGAATATTCATTGGATGCAAAAGAAGTACCCAGCATTTTTTTAAATAGAGATTTTACTCTAAATATTTAATAAAAGAGATAACCCTTGATATTTTACATAGCAGAGATGCATTTTCAACTAGCTTTAGAAAAGGGAGTTAATTTCTTTGCATGCATTTGCTGTATTATTCTCTTTCATTTTATATATGCAGTCTTTTCCTGTATTTCCCCATGTTTCTACCCTTGTGGCAGGTTATTCCACACCTCTTCTTTGCACAGTTTCTTTTACTTTTCTTTAAAGCAGTTGTTAGTGCTGCCTTTGACATAAGTAGTCTATACCATCAATCAAGTTTGATCCAATATATACCAAGTATGGCTTCCTTTGAAATTATTAGAATAGAATTATTTAGGAATTTACATGGAAATTATATAAAGCTTCCTTTTGCTACAAAAAAGTAATGGGTTAAAACACATTTTGTATGTGCCAATATTCATTGAAGTTTCTCTGATTTCAAGGCAATAATTCCAAATTTTCACTAGTGTAATAAGGAGTGGAGGTTGGTCCAACACTTTAGAAGAGGTTCTGATTTGCTACAAATGACTGAAAAATAAAAATGAACTGAATTTAAGGTATTAAACTCAGTAGAAGTGGTCTTTTCACTCTATAGCAGGAGAGATGGATAATGGGATTTCATGTATGACACACACAGTACATTATTGTCAATGTTGTTTTTCCTATTAGACCTAATATGATAAAAGCTAAATAAGACCCGTTAGGGGTAGAGTCTGCCATATTCACACAAGATATTTTATAGCTTCCAAAGGAGAAGATATATTAGTTAATATAATTAATAAATTAATTTTATATCTACTGTAATTTCATGCCATGTTTTAGTGTCATGCTCTACATATTCAAATGTTCTCATACCGGAGCCATTTAAAGGACTGTTCACGAAAATCAGCATACTCTGCAGTGTTTAGTTGCTTCTCCACTGCATAAAAGGCTAGTCTTTTTCCTTGGGATGTCAGCTTGCTACTTTAGACATCTTAAATAGAAACTGGTTGTGGCTTTGAAAATGTTCAAAATTCAGTCCCAGTGCATGACTGCAACAGGAGTTGTTTTTAGGATTCTTACCAAAGCAAGGAGCTGCAGATTGGAGTTGGCTGCAGACAGGACCAGATGCTTTTGCACATTTCTCCAACTCACATTGAAGCAGCAATTTACGATGCAGCAGTTTATAACTGGTAAGATATAGTGCTACTCAAGAGTTCTGTTGGTATCATACTAAGATATCTGGCAGTAAGATTTATTACATAGCAATCAAATTAATTGCAACCTCTGGAAACAGATTTAAAAATGCGGGTTCAAAGGTACTGAGGGAAGTTTACTTTGTTTTCCTTTTTAACTATAAGTTCTTCCCATTCTGCCACATTTTGCCTACAGTCATGCTTTTCCATTCACTGATTAGATTACCATGCTGCTTGCTAAACATATTATGCTCCTGAAAGTCTCTCAGAAGCTCCAGCTGTTGCAGATGCAGTGACCCTGCTCCTTCAGTCAGGCTGGTCAGAAGAAACACACTGCACTGGTGCATTAGTTACTGCTTCCCTTCACAGGGCCAATTACCATGCTCTTTTACTTTGAGAGCCTTACATGATCTGAGACTTAACTACCTGGGACACACTTTCTCTCATGCACTGCTTCAAGCCTTTTGAGAATAGCTGAGTGATTTAGTGATTTAGTTGCATTTTAACTGCAAATGAAGACATCAAATTCTCACCAGACTTCCCAGCTCTGGAATTTTCATGCCCATATTACAACAGCAGCTGGAACTGCATCTTTTGCATGTGGAAATGGTAGTACTTTGATTAATTAGCTCTGGTTAATTTAATGATGCTGTCCTAGTGATGAATACGTAGCTATTTTGAAATTAGGGTCCTATTTTTACTTCATTACTCTTATTCTCAAAACATCAAAAATAGGATTCATCTGAAATAATGTATCTATAATGTGAAATTTTCCAGCTGAACAAATTATCTAGCCTTCCTTTGGAGTCAGTAAGGAGAAACAGAAAGAAAATTATTCTTGTTACTTTAAGAGTGAGATCTACAGGGATCCAACAGTGGGAACCTGTGGTTAAGTCTGTGTTCTGTAAATCAAACTACAGTAAAGATCAACCAATAAATTCTGAGTGTGCAGATTTGTCCACAGAGCACAGTGCAGCAACAGTTTAAAGTAAATGTTAAAGCCCAGAAGCACCAGAGCCACGTTATCACAGTTCTGTGGTTGACTACTGCAACTATCCCTAGAATTGCTCAGTGCTATCCAAAGAAAGCTACAATTGTTGACTTCTGTAAGGTAGAGTTAGCTCAGATATTTCTGCAACAGAATACATTGCAGACATGCCCCTTCATGTTCATTCATCAGCAAGTAACACTTGCATTGAGATCTAGAGCCTGATCTACTAAGATCAAGCATCTTCATATTGATACAAGTGCATCAGTGTCAAGGGTTATATATGTTTAAAAACAGTCCCCAAACTGACATAGTTATACTAGAAAGCTACACAAGTAGTCCAAGTCCCTCTCCAAAGACCTTCAGGGTACAGTGCAAAGCCCATCTCTTTATTCAGGCTTTTCTTTTGTGTAAATAGCCTTTTCTTTTTTTTTTTTGATTGCTCAGCCAGAGGGTTAAGGACATTACTCTGTGTGTCTTTGTTGTATTATATCATAGGTAATTGAAAACTTAAGTAGTTTAATCTTCAGGCAGGCAACAGTTGGCAACATATCAAATTTTATTGAATGGTTTTAATGTGGGGGTACTGTGAGGCCGAGGGCAAGGCAGAGAGTTTCAATTTTATTGAATCAAATTTGGAGAGTATGTATTTGGTCTCCACATATACTCTATTCATGTAGAACATCAAAGACTTTTTAATCATCCATGCCTTGGAATTTTATCTCTTACTGCTCAGGCTGACTTGTACTGTTTACATGTTCCCTGGTGGATGTAAATTTTCCAAAAGCCAGTATAAATGCCTCTGGTAGGGCTATGGGAATTACAAATTGTGGCTAATAGCAATGATGTCTCTGCTGAAATGCTCCACTGTATCATATTTTGTTTTAATAGTTCAGACCTACTAAGGCAATACTTGTGCATGTGTAGCTTGGAACCCATGGTCTGTGTTCCAGTTCTGTTATTAACAGCAACAGGGGGGTGGATTTTGCTGGGGTTTGGTTCAAGGTCAGTGATAGAGTAGGTGTGGCTCCGACCACCCCAGTGTGAACTACCCACCATTACACATCTTAGCTGCCTCCTAGACACAACCACACTGGTAACTTCTCATCCAAGTTTTTATGTAACATCTTTATTTTTACTGTGACAGATACAGTTTTGGCATCTTGTTTTGTTCTTTTGGCATCTCTCAATTGGTTCCCATATCCCTAAAAGATCCAAGACAGGTGCTCAGTTACAAAAGCCTTCCTGACATACTGCATCATTCATATAATTTCTGTGCAGTACAGTACCCAGAGATCTCTTACCACCTCTCATCATGTAAACTGCTTTTTACTTGTCCCAAATAAGCACTTCAATGATTTCTCCCTTGTTGGGGAGAAATTTTCTGTAAATGTGTTCAAATTTTTCTCTATCTTCTTTCAAGCCCAACCTGAGAGTCATTCTGCTAAGCTTGCCATCACACCCCAGACCATTGCTTACCAGTTACCAGGAAGGCAGATCTGAAGTCAGGGCTGCTCATCTACAGCCCAGAGGGCTTCCCTTGGGGCACAAGTCATTACTTATGACTGTCATGTCTGCACCGAAGGAGGAACAGGCAGCAGCCAAAAGGTTTTTGAAAACAGCCTGTAGTCAGTGGCGTGATTGTTGTATGGTTAAGTCAAGGTGCTCAGAAATAGATGAACTCTTCCCTTCCCTGAGGGAGGGGCACTGTAGCAGGCAACTGAGACTAACTGTGGACAACAAGGAGACAGCTTCTCAAGCAATCACAAATTAAGCACTACAAGCTTTATAAGTCAAAAACATTGGAACTTCACCCAGAAATTAGCAGTGAATATTGCCTTAAATACAGTTTTCTATGGGGAAACACAAGTGACCTGAATTGCCCTTTGAGAAGTCTTGTGCCCTCAAATACTTGGATTTCCAGTAAATAAAACATACTATGTTGGAATATGATGTTTATAAGACTTAGCTTCAATAATTACCAGAGATCTAATACAAAAAACACATTTATTTTTGGCTATATTTTGGCATATAAACCTTCTTCAGAAATCTGAAATAAATCTCAGTCTCTTCCCTGTTTAAAAAAAGAAAAAGCCTGTGATGGATTTGTCACACAATGAAACATAAAGGGAAGAATTTTCTTGTGTATATACATTTAAAATACCAGTTATTTACTAGGCAATATATACTTTTTTTTAAAAAAAAAGTCCTTTTATATTCTTCTGGCCAGCAATCCTCAGGATGTGCTATAACTCCCAAACTCCTGTTAACTTCCATGGGAGCGTTTTGTACACACCTTCATGTAGAATATTACAGTTGTTGGTCATAGACCACATCACAGCAGCACTGAGCAGATATTGGTGTTGTGTAAATGTCTTGCAATTAACCAGCCTCCATTAACCCATTCAGCTCTGTGTTGTCCATTTGTGCTTGGTGAAAATAAAGCCATTGGCTGTATAATGAGTTTGCAAGAACTCAGGTGCTCCAATAAACTTGGTGGTGCCATGTTGCTGTTGCCACTGTATACACTGAATATGGTTCAAAATAATATTTAAACAATGGCAGTTTAGCTGATACATATTAAAAAGTGCTATAATTACACTTTAATATACAAATTACACTCTATGGTTTGCTGGATTTTTTATATATTTAGAATTGAATTACCAATAAACTCTATAAATAGAATTTTTACTCTCAATAAACATTATTATTAATGTATGAAGGTTTTAAAATATGCATTAAATGTGAAAATACAGTAATATATTTATATGTTTAGTATATCAATTGGAGAATTAGTCACAATTACTCAACACAGCAAAATGTAGAAATATTCTAGATATCATGTATCTATAGTGTTGTTTATTTATGCATTATAGACTGGATCTGCTCTATGAAGTAAAAGCTTAGAGTGTGTGGCCCAAACACTTCTCAGTCTTTCTTTTTTGACCAGCTCCTCCTGGAAGCTCTGCAGTATTTAAACATGACAGTGAAAGACAGGTGATGTTGGGATACAGATTTGTCAGAAATAAAACATGTCAGACTGAGATTATCTTCATAATCCTGTACAATTCATATCATATAAGATGCTTTGGTTGAAATATTATCAATTTTTTTTAATTAAGCTTTTATTTTATTATGCTCTTCACAAATGACAGTGAAATGAGGTGTTGGTTTTAGACTTGTCCTCTGGCATGTAAGGCAGCCCCTCACTAAAATATGTGAATATTTTTAATCTCTGGCTTATTTATCATTGTTAAAATTTTCTGTGGTAATGATAACTTAATGCTCATTCACAGGTGAGAACTGATATACAAATGAAAGAACTGTGGCAAGTCTTATTTTCAACTTCTAATTTAAAATCTACACATATTAGCAGACCTACCGTTTCTAACAGAAGTACTCATGACAGGCTTGTAGCTCCATGTGCCAATTGCAGTTCAGTGTTTCTGATGAGACCTGTGAAATAAAAAACACACATCCTCTCAGCTGAATGTTTAACAGCAGTGAATCACAGAGTATATTTGATTTTCCTTTGTTAATCTTCAAAATTGTCTCTTCTGGTTCTCTCTTTTTCTCACCTTTCTCTTTATCTTTCACACTGTTCTCTTGGAGATGGAAACATCTCAATACTTGCCACTTTAATGTCATTCATGAAAGTATTGTATTCTGGTATAGCTCTAGAATAATGTTTTGACATTGTATCTTTGCAGACTTAGGCAAGCCAAAAATCTTCAAACTTCTGATTACCAGCTGTAGCCATTATCTTACAAAAAATATTCATTAAATACTTTTATATTTATTCCTTGGTGATTTGTACCTCTCCATAACGTTTAAGTCCTTCACTGTGATAGCACAGATTCACCATCCATACGGGCTTAGCTGAGCAGTGAGTGCTTAGCTCTGATGTCACAGCTGTGACACTTGACTCTAAGCTTCACCTAAAGCAGCAGTGGAAGGAATGAAGCCAGTAGTGGTGGAGGGGAGGAAGAGAAATCCACCTGTGTGCCAAAGTTCCACTGCTTGCCTATGCTTCCCAGCCAAAATTTGTTTAAATTGTTACCAAATCATTTTTTGTTTGATTGGAATATCAAATACCACATTTTCCAGCATGTCTGAAGGATAAAGAAAGCTAAAATATTTGCTGGGAAATCAGTTTTGCTAACTGTACAAAATAATACTCACTGTACATTACTGAAGTAGAAAAGGCTTGGTAATTCATGGCCATCAGATTGATGAGGAGAATTTTATTGAATTACTGAAGCTTCACAGCAATGACAATGAGACCCTGGGAAGCTAGCTGAAGAGAAAACAAGATTACACAAGTCCAACAATTCGGAATGAAACCATCAGTCTAATGAGCCATGAAGTTATCCACACTATTGTAAAGGAAATTAATTGTGGTTCACAATACCATTCTGTCATAGCTGATAGAACTCAGGATTACATAGATATAGTATGCAGAAGAAAATTGTCCATCTTCACCACATTGACCCTGGCAAGCAAGCTAACAAAATCTTGGCTATAATTTCCTGTACACTAAACAATTCCATGGACTTAATTGGAAAAATTGCTTACTGACATTGTGTACTTGTTTGTAATGCACAACACTCATGAATAAATCAAAAACATTCTTGGGAAAATGTCCATAAGTGCACAGGCTTTCAAGTGAAGATACATTTTGAAGTAGAGATAGGATTCATAGATCTTCTAGTCTGTTTCTCCTCTGTAAAAGAGAAGTTTCAAAAGAATCAACTATCCATCCTTATGAGACATTCAGAGGAAATAAGACAGGAAGTGTAAAAACTAAGACCAGCAATGCCTCAATGAGAGGATGAAACTGTAAATGTGCTTTCTTCAATGTCCCACACTCATAAAATCCCTGATGAGTCTGAAATAAAAGTTTATAATAGGGGCAAAGCATAACACTAAGCAGAGTATGTCAAGTAAATTTTGTCAAAGGAAGGTTAATGAGGCAGAAAACTGATTCAACTGTGTCTATTATTATATAAGCAGAAGAAATTGTCCAAACATTAGACCTGGTTCCAACAGAACCTCCATAGCCCAAAGCTTCCTCTGCTATTTAGCTTTTAGAGAAGACAGCGGTTTTATGTAATCAAAGGAGAAGAATTTTTCACACTGTAGTACTTCAAAGATATTTAAGTGTGTTTTGTCCAGCTGAAGACCACGTTCCTGTAGGCTGATATGAATGAACAACCACAGCTGGAAAGAATGTTTCATATTGATGTGAATGAGGAATTTGCTGGCTGTGAACTTGAGGGGGGAAAATTATGATTAAGAAATATCCCCCACTCAGAATCTGACCATATGAAATACAACTAGAGACATTTTACAGACTAGAACAACTCCTGTAGGGAGCATGCAGTCTGGTAACTGTCTCAGCACAGCTGCAGTCCCTTCAGTGTGACAACTTCACCATCAACTACCACAGAGAGGCTGTGACTGCAGAGCTCCACAGCTGAGCCACCTCCAGACTAGACTGAGGACAGATTAATTTATTTTCCTTTTCTACCAACTTTCCTGCAATGTTTGTTATTATACTTACCAGCCCAAAGATTCACGGCACATGCTGTTTCCTCAAATGTCTGCTTTGTTCAGAACTGTCTAGCTCTGAATGCTCTGCAAGCGTCATGTCATCATTTCAGGTCATACCAGGGGACAGCACGCTTTACTAGTGCCTTACCCTTTGGAAAAAGCTGTGCCTTTACCCAAAAGAAAACACATGTTTAGGCAAAATGCTTAACACAGAGTGCTTTGAAAAAGGAGCAAAAGAAGGATCTCAGGTGACCCTTGCTAAAGTTTCCCTATTGTACTGAAAAGGTTGTTTGGCTCTTACAGCTTATGCCCACTCTCACTACTAGTGAAGCATCTTTTCTGGGTGACACTCCTGTAGCTCTTAAAAATAGGTCTAAAGTGACTTTGAAAATATGTTGGACAGCAATTTAATCTTTCCTTTTCACCCAAAAGGCTCAAGGCAAAGAGAGGATGAAATGTCAGGACCACAATCTACCATGAGATAGAGGGAGTAATTCAGAAGGAGAAGCAGCTGTCAAGTACAGAGAAGCTGCTGACAAAATCCATCATTTTTTAAGCAGGTGATGTGTTTGATAGACTTCCTAAGTACAGCTATGAATTGAAAAAGTGAATTTTCAGGGTTAAGTGTACAAGTGGTTAAAGTGGGTAGAATAGTATAAGAAACCATCAGTTTACCGAAAACTAAAGTATTTGGGCCAACTACAAGACCTCAGATTTTTGTTTTGGGGAGTCTTTATTTTTGGGAAAATATTTAAAATTGTGAGAATATTCTGGCCTTCGTGTATCAGCCAAAGGTTGTATTTGATGAGGGGAATAAGACAATTGCCAATTAGAGATGTTTCTCTCCAAATCACATTATAAAAATATACATGGAGGGATAAAGAATTGCAGAGTAATTTTCTGAATAATTTGCGTATTATGATTTCTTTGGGTCTAAAAAGCTTTACTTTAAAAACTTATTTTATTCAGTGAAGAGATTTTAGACTATTTTGTCTCTAAATCATGTGTACAGAGATATCCATGCATCTCACTGCATCACAGTTTATCCATTGTGAAGGGAAATGAACATTTTAATTTTTTAAAATAACTTTAGAAAAACTGATGTCAGACAGTAGCAACTGTAGTGAATCAGGTCCAGAATCCTGATTCTAACACCAAAAGATGATAAATGTTTCAAAGGAAAAGCTATAATAGCTACCATCATATACCAATTTAGACTTTAGAGCAAAATTCTAGCATCCTGAGTCTGTTTCATTTACCTGCTTTTGTTCTACTGAAGTAAAAGCCCAGTGCATGCATGATAAATCTCGACATTCCATTGCAATAACTTGACTAATTTTGAAGTGAGTTTCCTCAGTGCAGTCTATTCACCTGTTCGTTACTCATCTTTTTCATTTTCATGCCTGACCAGTTCCTTACAAGTATTCATACTGCCAATTTCTTTACTAGTCTCATCTTGCTATACTTTATGAATTGGGCCCTCTCCTGGGATTCTGTTACCTCTCCTACAGCCCATACATTCCCACTCACATCCTGGCCGCAGCAGCCGTAACTCCATCCATAAGTGTAACACACCAAAGCACTTCGGCAAGTTCCAATTCTGCAACTTCCTCATAAAAAATACCAAATGTAGAAAACACTTAAACATAGATCAGCTATTGAGACATTTCCATGAATATTAGAGAAATACAACTTGCAGCTACCATATCTCACTTTCTTAAACATCCCAATAGAAAACCACACACAGAATTGCTTAAAGTGCAATTCACAAAAGCCACACCAACCCTAGGGTTATCATTGTAATGTAGGAACTTATAACCAATAAATGTTGTTTAAAGTAGAAGGCTGTATGATGGCAGCTCTGAACTGAGGTGAGAGTGTGTGGCTTGAGGGTGACAGAAGGGAAGTAGTTGGGGTTGACAGGAAAAATTGATCAATGACTGTAAATGGGATGTGGAATGATTTAACTGCTAGTTTGATTTCATTTGTGGCCTGTGAAATTAGGAGCCCTTTGAGCCTTTTCTCACGGTTCATGAAGATCTGGTGCATGTGTCTGTAGTGTGACTGTGGATGTGAAGTAAAATTAAATATAACTTGACTTATATCAGCTTTCTTGTAGAGGAGATTAACTAGAGTATCATGCACCAAAGCAAAAACAGTGTCATTTAACTGAGAAGTTATGAGATTACACTGGTAGGAACTCAGTGAGAATGAGTCAAAAGCTAGAAGTACATGACTCATGCCTAGTGTTTTACAGCGTTTATAGAGCAGCATTTAAAGAACGGACACAACATCATCTAAACACCCCCTCTTGTGTTTGTTCTGGAAACGGCACATTTTGCTCTGCAGTGGGAGAGGAGAAATCTGCTTTTTAGTTGACAAGTCCCTTACAGCAATGCTTAGTGACACTTTAAAGACTATATTGCATTTCCCAACTTTGAATGTAAAGACAAGGTCAAATACCATATAAAGATTTTTGTTAAAAATCAACTTTCAATGTGCAAAAATGTTTTGCTGTTATAAAGTCACCTCGGTAGAAGGAATCCTGAGGTTCTAAAAATGCTTTTTCTTACAGAGGAATCTCAGCTATTCTTTGCAGATTCAAGTGTATTCTATTGCATTTCAAGTGCATTCTATATTTTACAAAAAAGTTATTGTAAAAGCCCAAAGTAGGCAAATATGAAAGGATATTTTGTTGGACAGCAAGCATAGATTACAGGATTTTAAGGGTCGTGCTCATAGAAAATCATATGTGCTAGTGAAGTTTCATTAAAGAGAAGGAGTACATATAACAAGTTCTGTAGCTGTTTAAACCTCAGCCTAGAAATTTCGTATAAATAGTGTCAACTTCACATTTTGCCTGGAAATCTGACCACTCAGAAAGTGCAGTATATTTTGTTAAAAGTTTACTGCCTGTGGCTTGAAAGCATTAATATTAAGTACAAGAATTTTAAAGCAAAAGTAAGAACTGCTTTGGCACAGGTTTTTATAGCTTGCATACTTGAGGTTTATTTAAAATCGGATCCCCAAACTACTCTGATGCAAACTTGCTCATTTAGATGCTGGTGGCACAATTGGTCATGCAATAGTCTAATCTGACAAAGTGGGTGCAACTGTTTTTGCAATAAAATATTACTTTTGTATCATTTTCTGTCACAGAAGTTACAAAATCCTTTACTTCATCATGGAAGTACATGACAGAAATAGGAGGTGGGTTGGAGAAAACCACATGTTGGGAGACTCATAACTAGACAGACAAATACAAATTTAAAACAAGAAACTGCTCCATGTTATCCAATGCAAGATGTCATTTCATTTTTCACCTTCTAACTATTTGAAGAATATCTGCTTGTGATGAAATTCTGAGAAAATGCATACAAGGACAGATATGTTTCAGACAATTCCATCAGGCCTTGGCAGTTTTTTAGTAATTCTCCATTCATTTCAATTATTATTTTGACTAAGAACAAATAAATATCTCCATCTTTTGTCAAGATTATCATACCAGTGTTAGTTCTTAGAAATTCTCACTCATGTGAATTCCTCTGCAAGTGTGGTCTGTCACACTGTAGAAAAAAAATTTAAAAAAAAAAGGAAAACAACAACAACAACAAAAAGGAAAACTCTACTCTTAATAGTGGAATTTTGAAGGACTTTTGAAGGACTTGAACCTGAGTTTTCCCTGTTGAGGTATATGGTCACTTATGTGATTCTTCTTATCCATAATGTTGGTATCAGTTATAATGCAATTCAAAAGCTCAGGCATTATTTTGCTATTTATGCTGTAGAATGTTTCATGTTTTGTTTGTCACAAAGTGACCCCTCTCTACATGCAATCCCCTCCCTGCATCATTTCCTAAGCACTCATGGAAGAGTTCAGCTCTGAATAGACAACTACTAGCCATTTTATTACTGTCTTCTTCAAAACTTTCTTTAAGAAAGTTCTTTGAGAAGGTCCAGCAAGAATGAAGGCAATCATTTCTCTGTGAATTCATTCCAAAGCTAAAGATGGGGGAAATCATATGAAATATCCCAGAATCTGTGTGCTATTATCCCTCAGCTCCATGGACCCAAAAATTTCTTTGGCAGATTTTCCTTTACCTCTTGTAGCCAAATACATATTTTTCCCTTTGATGGCGATTCATATTACAAGCAATTAGGTCTTACTCAATATTATCTTTCCACGTTCTTCATTGGCCTGAGGACTGAAACTCCTAATGATGGCTGTCCAAAATAAGCCTTGCTGGTCTGCCTTCCATCATCCTAACCACATACTCTGCCTACGCAGGTCACTGGGATTTCACTCCATTCACTGCTTTTGGCTCTTTGGAGACCTCCCACAGCTCCTTGTTCAATAGTTCTCTCAACACATCTCTCTCTCTAACTGGTCCAAACATTTATCACAGGGCTTTATTCTCAAAGATCTGTAACTGTGTTTTTTCTTTTTTAGTAGATTGCCTTGTTTCCCATCCACATCTCCCAGCAGTTCCGTGCATTGGCAGCCTCGTCCTTCTCCACAATTGCCTCGAGCTAAACATTATCTTCAGAGAAAAGCAGCAACTGTTCAACTCTGTACTGGCTGAATCAATCACCAAAATGTTGCTGAGTATTTCTGGAATTCATAGGTGAAATGCTTGATTTGTTAACTATCTTTAGAAATTATGAGTTCAGTGGTTTTGATTAAACTGCTATATTTATCTGATTTTACTGTCTCATTAATATCTATCATAATGTTTTTATGACTATTTTATTTTTCTCTATTGCCTAAACAATAAAGTTTCAAAGCTAACCTGTAATTTCTGACTTTGTTCCAAGTATCTAATATGAATTATATATGCATTATCATGTATACTTATCTTCCCACAGCTATTGTTGTTTTTCCTGTTGCTGACCACCAAGTTACACTATTCCAATATTGCATATTTATTGCAGATTAGCATGGAGGTTTCCCATACAAACAATAGTTTTATTACATTTTACCTATATTTACATTTTTTTAAAAATCAAATCCTCTAGTATTTGATTCCATGGCAGAGAGGGAACATAATATGCTATAAAATTAGCCTTAAATCATGTAAATATCCCCTAATTCCTTTACCTCCAGGCAAAAGATGGTATCTCTGAGAGAAGAGATTTTTAAAGCTTAAGGACTCCTATTTTGCATCCAAGCAATAAAAGCCGCTGAAGTACTGCTGTTACCTTCATATCACTATTTGTAAAGAACAAAGGCCTTTTTAAGCAGTGAAAAGCATATTGGTGCAATTAAAGTCGGCTAATAACAACTGAAATTATTTTCATAAGTCAGTGCAAACTGGGGTTTTAATCTTCGGTGAAAAGTTTAAATCAGGAATTTCTATAACATCGTAATTACTGTAAAAACTGCCAACTGGTAAGGAGTTAGAAAGAGATTTTATCTTGTGTTCATCTATCCATATTTTTTCCATTTCGTATTGCCTTGTAAGCACACTCTTTATCCTTAGCTTTAATTTCATTCTCATACTGCTTTTAGTCTTTGGCAGAATGCAGTATGATCATAACTTCTGTCAAGTTTTAAAACTAGTTGGGCTGTAAGAAAATGCTGTTTCGAAGTGCATTGCATTTTAATTGAAAGTGCAAAATAAAAAGCATTAACCCAGAAAGAAACAAGATGAGATACAGAGTATAAGCAATGAGAGCACAGGAAGGCAGGACATCATGTCCTGAGGGTTTTGTGGAAGCTGACTGGGGAGGAAGTTATGCTCCCTGCTATACATTTTGCCAATGGAACAAACAGCCCCTGACATTTGGGAAGGAGCCAGCAGCATGCAATAACGCCAACAGACTCAGTTAAAATAATTTATAAATACTGGTATTAAGGAACAGCTTTTCTTGCAGGTGTTTGAATGGCTGCAAAGCCCTCATATTGCCACTTGCTGGGTAGGTATCAGGCAGACTTTTTTGTTTACCTAGGCAGCCAGAGGCTTGCCCTCAGAAAGCTTTTCCTCAGAAGGCCTTTCCTGTCCCATTTAGGCTTAGTTTAACCTTGCTAAACTGCACTTCACACCTACACCCATGTTGAGTTCATAGAAGCCCTGAAGCCAAAGGACTGGTGGCAGAGGAATCCTGGGGACAGCATCCTTGCATGGAAGGTGGATGGGAATCCTGCCTTTATCCTGCATTTTTTCTGCTCTTCTGAGTAGAATGTATGGCCTTTAGACAAATGAGTGTCTCTGCTCACAGTCCTAGTCCAGAGTCCCTGAAGCAAGCAGAGACACCTTGGTGATGAGCAACTCCCTGTGTGTCCATGTGCAGTCACTCACCCACACCAGGGCACTGTTTGATGCTGTTTCCACTATAGAGAAGTCTCCTGTCCCTATCCAGCAAATCCATCCTGTACAATTTTGGAGCACAGACTCAGTCTTTTTAGGTCTCCTGGTGAATAATTTTTTTTTTAATTTGGACATAATTTGTTTAAAACTGGTTTGTCCTACAAGAAATTTACCATTGCTGTCAGTGAGGTCACACATAATGGTATTCCAAACATATTAAGATTAGGGCAGTCTGGCACCTAACTTTAACTCTGTCTTTCCCTGATACCACAAGTAGTGAAAACATAGGATTGGAGAACCTCATCTTCTTTTAAAAATGAAATATAAATATAGAACACTTTAATTATATTCATATAATTACACAGAGTTAAAGATGTGTGAGAGCCTTAATCTTTGTTGAGTAGCATAATGAGCATATATCTTTTAAGTTTAATCATGTTTTCCAACTTTGAATTTGATGTAATTGAAACAAATCAGATAAATATATTTCCTTGAATTAATTGTTTCCTTGGGTCTAATACCATCTTAATTTAGTTTTTTATGAGGGCATACCAAGTCACTGATTTCTAAAATTAGTAGCTATCAGCCTGCATCAATGGAAAAATTCATTTTTCAAGAGATTTATATAGCATGTTGAAAAATATTTCACTTTAACTGAATTTAATACACTAGCAGTAGGATACACAAGGAAAATTATGGACTTTATAGCTCAGTAGCTCAGTATATCTATCTTCATATATAATATGAATATTTGCTTTTGAATAAAAATCTCAGCAGTTTTTCACATTTAATTTAATTTATTTAAATTTTGTACATGTTTCCTGGTATTACAATGTTATTGGAATTTGATTACAGGGTGTATTTCACTAAGCATAGTTCTTAAAGCAGAATATAGAAGTGTTCTAGCAGAACACAAAAAGTAAGTTCTAGTAGGCAACATTTCAGTTTATTTGTCTTTATCTTGGAATTACCTTGTCTCTGGTCTAAATAGGTTAGTTTTCCATATGTTACTACAAATTGGTCTGTCAATAAATGCCTTTGATCAATATCTAGGGAGAAGCACCACCCTTTGATTGTGATATTTATTTCTTCAAGCCACTGAGTAGTAAATGTTGATAAGAACAGAGATAAAAGGTTACCAACAGCCTGAGGTTTGGAATGTAGTTGAAATCTAAGATACCCACAAATCAGTGGGGTGCTGTTTAAAGAATGGGATCATCTACAAGAAACGCTAAGAGTGTGTGTTTTGCATGTTACAATCATGAGTGCTATCCTTGCCTGTTATCGGTGTTGAATGACTAATGACCAAGCACTACACTTTGAAAGGGCTGAAATTAAAGGTGGAACCTCTAGGACAAATCATTGAAAGATTTATACATAAAACTGTCGAAGATTAACTTTTCTTTTTGTACCAAAACCCAGCAATCTAGATGTGTTGTGCAGTAGCAATACATGCAATTGTGGACTCACAGTCAACTGCAGGAAAATGTAAAAACATAAGGTTTAACTCACTCAGTGCTCCCAGGCCTTGCTGCAGCCAAGAGGGGTGATTGCAGTCCTGCAGTCAGACATGTGAGCTGAACTGTGGTAATAGTTGATACAAGAGAACACTGCCTCTCATTGAAGAAAATGGATGACAATGACAGCCATTAGCAAGAACATTTATATAGATTTCCTTTTTGTCATAATCTTTTTCAATGCAGTTGGCAATTCAATATGGTTCAGCCTGTGCCACCAAGTGATAATGTTTTTTTAATTTTTTTAAAATTACTCTCTGTGCTCCCATTACTTGGAAAGGGAAAATTCAACCCCAATACACTGAAATTTAGACAAATGGCACCATCTATATCCTGATATGAAGTTGGTTATGATGCCTGCTTTAATGCTTTGCTGAATGAGGACTAAACAAAAAAGAAAGCCAAGCAGTATCTCAACATTATAGGGGGATGGGAAAAATCAGTCAAGCTCTAAGTAAGGAAACACAGTTCACTGAACTATATAGAAAATATCTAATTTTGACAGAAGCATTTTACAAGCAATTGCATAATATGAAGAGCAATGACTATATGAATAACAATTTGCTCTGTTCATGGTGCTCATTTTCTGTTCCCTTCAGCACTTTTTGGCAACTAAAAAATATTTGAAACCCTTCTTTTCTGAATATGAAAAACAACATAGTGTGCTTTAAGCTAGGATATGATCTACACTTAAAGTTTCTGCAAGAGTCTTCCTTGATGTGTTTATTGCTTCCTCTGACAGGACACTGGGCATCAGTTTTTGGGATATTTTTTAATGAATGCCTACAGAGTCACACAATATGGTAGAACAAGTCATTATACCCAAAACCTGAGCCTATTCAATACTCCATGCTGCAAGAAAGCCCTGTCTGAAACCAAGATTGCCCTTGTCTTCTGGCAATTTCTGGTCCATTCAGGATAATTATTCAGGCATTCACAAAAGAGTATTCAAATTAATACTTTGTTTCTAAATACATATTTTCCATGATGCTAACAATTATTTCGAGTCACTGGGAAAGCTTTCAGGGTGATAGTAAAGCTTAAAATATATCCCTAGAAGGCAAGAATATGAATATTAAAATTTAGCTAAGAAGCAGACAGTAATATAATAATTTTTCTGAAGTCGTGGCTGAGTTTGTTTTACTTACTAGCTACATAGTTATTAGCTATTTTACACATTTAACTATCATTTAGTTACTAGCAGGAAAGACTGCAGTAGTCATTGAATAATTGCGTTTGTTTTATTTAGTTGAAGCTCATGTACTCAGAAGCTTTTCTTCTCACTTCAAAAGGTCTATGAGTTTACCCCCAGCTTAGCAACCTTACTCAGGTCCCTGGAGGAAGTGAAAAACTGCAGATGGGATTTATCTTATCTAAATACAGCTGCCTTAAGGTGAGGAGTCTAGTCTGCACCACTTACCCGGACTTCCTGCATGGCCAGTGAAAAACTACAGTCATTTTATGCAAGAAATTCCATCAGCCTCGGATGCTTTATTACTGTTGCAGCTGTACCACTATGAATCTATAGCTGTGCTTTCCCAAAACACCATGGAGTGTGTGCTGTTCCTTCCAGCTTCTCTCAGCCGGCAGAACAGTTCACTGCATCATTGTGTCTGTGAGGTTAGCTCTGCATGGCCTTTCCTATCTAGCTAACATTTTCAACAAATGCTCTGACTTCTAAGAAGCCCTGTTGATGTTCTTTGTTGCCAGGTACAGTCTATGAGATGATTGAGCTCGAGACACACACAGATTGCTGAGGGGGGCAAGGATGGGAAGCAGTCAGAGTGCTGATCTCATGAGGCTGTAGCAGCTGCAGTGGCAGTGGAGCAGAGCCATGGCCCAAACATTTGGGAGCTGAGATTTTGTTTTGGATCAGAGGTGTAAGACCTAACTGCTGAGAGGCCATACACAACAGTTTCCTGCTCCATCTCTTCACTATAGCTATGACTGTATGGATAATTTATTCTATTTCAAATAACAAGTGGGTAAGTTTAAAGCTTCCTCCTTAATAGAGATTTCAATCACCCTCTTGGCTCAATTTTGTCTTAAACACCCTTGTAGACACCACAGACCATGCCATATTTCTCAGCTGAGCAGCTACTATCTGAAAATCAGCATCTCTTAAAAACCATTTCTTGTATGAAGATTGTGTTTTCAAAGCCAAGTCAAATCTGACAGGTTAAATTACTGTTAGAACTTAAGTTAATATCAGGTCAAGCAACTACTTTAAGAAGCTGTTCCTTTCTGCTTTCAGTAGTGAATTACCACTTCTCAGCTAAGTCTGAGCAATCAATACACATGTATATGAGGACTTATCTGGTGAACACCACATGGGAAAAACAACGTGACAGGTTAGCATAACCCAGTTTGGAGATTAGAATATAGTTGATTTTTTAATACTAGTTAAAATCTTTCTCTTTATAAAGACATTCTCCCTGGTAGACTGAAGCTCTTCTGCAGAAGAATTCTACAGAAAACTTCTCCACAGCATGCTATTTTCATCTTCTGTTCCTTGTAGATCGTTAAATGGTTTTGTAGTCTCCCTACCTTCTGTAATGAAGATTCACAGCTTTTGCAAACATGTTTTGAGAAGAAGAAAAGATTTGAAAGACTGCAGTCTTAAGGGACCATATAATCTGCTCTTTTATCCAATCTTATCTTCATGGTAAACTCCATAAACTGCCTACTCATGCAGCATCTAGTTTCCTTGATTGGAGTTTCCAGTTGCTGCTGTAAAGAAAAAAAATAGAAAAAAAATCAGGAATTTGCAGTGTTAACAGCTCTCATATTTAAGAGCAATTACTGCAATATAAACATAAAGATGGGTGGTAAAGTCATCAGGGATTTATTTGAATGTGCTCTATTATTTCAACATTATCTAGAAGAAATAATTTAAGTAAGATGTTTGCCTAAATGGGCAGGAAGCGACTACCTAAGGCTGAAATTAAATGACATGTACTTTTTCAATATGAGTTGAAAGAGTTTGATTATTCTAGTGTAGTTTGAAGTTGTATCTAATGTCACGAAATTGCACTTGCAACCCTCAAATGGAGTTGTTCTACTCTTGCAGTGGTTCTTTCATATGTTCTCTGCCACGTCACCTGCTTGGACCTAACAACCAAGTTACCTATGTGTGAGGTATTAGAGTATTAGTTAATTTGTTGTTCCAGTGGAAAAGTAATCCACCTAAAGAAAAAGAAATTTCTCTTGTGTCAGTTCACTGAACCATCTCATACTCTGCTAGACCTGTCATGAAGAAGGGAAAAAAGCAAATATTCAGGAAGGGAATTTGACCAGTCATTCCAGAGGATGCAGAGCTTTGAGTACAACAAATCTCAGATCCCAGTCTTACAAATGCTTTAATTTCATCTAATAGGAGATGCTGCCAAAAAGCCCATTATAGTGCTGCTGATAATATATTCTCACATGATCCCTTATGCTGACATTACATTTAAGTATACCTGGGCCAGGCACCTCATGTGCAAGAAAAGTGCTTTGAAGAATCAGCAAATCAAACCACTGTATTTAAAAAAAAAACACAAAAGCAAACAACAAAAAACAACAACAAAAACCTTCATTTTTTGAATTCTTATTGGTAAATTGAAATTCAGGTATGTCAATTCCCTGGTCTAGATCATTGGGTAGTTATCTAATTGCTAGACCTGGCACAGGAGGAAATGTCAAGTTATGAGCAGAAAAAGGTCCCTTTGGTAGTTCAATCCTAAATTGTCTCAAAGCAAACATGAGACTACACCCAGCTCACAATGGATATCAGGTGTAGATCTGAAACACAAAGAATGAAATACCATCTGTATAAGAAATACCATCTGTTGTAATTTTGTTACATCTTTTGTGCATGTTGCCTGTTTTATGCTTTTAAGGTTCATGTTCTCTGCAGAAATAACTGCAACACCTGGTGTGGATGCCCCAACCCTGGAAGCATTCAAGGCCAGGTTGGATGGGGCTCTGTGCAGCCTGGTCTAGTGGGAAGTCTCCCTGCCCATGGGAGGGGGTTGGAACTATTTGATCTTACAGTCTCTCCCAACCCAAACTATTATATGATTGTAGGATTCTCTTCTGCTAAGATAATTTTCAGCATTTTCTTTTCTATACTGCTAAAATCATTATTCTGAATATCTATAAATATTACAGAACATTCTGAATATGATTTCTGGTTTTGATCTGTTGATTCAAATAAAATGTGTCTTTAACTAACTTCTGAAAGGAAATATTATATGTGTTGGGTAAAAAAATGCCATGTTCTAGCAGCCTAGACAGACTCTGCTCTGCTAAAAGAAAATGCTGTGCATAAATCCACAATAAAGCATAAATATTCAAGGGACTCAGCTGTATAGAAAATGTGGATTAGAGGCCAATAACTCCATGATATGTTTTTGTGCATATTTTGTATAATCGATTTTTATACCATGTATTTCCTCCTTCCTTCCATTAAACATGAGGAATAGGTATGGGAGCCCCTCTGTGTAAAAGTTTTATTTTTCTTATTTTGCACCTTGTCAGGACTTTCCTGCTAGTCATCTATGGCATATCTTGCAACTTCCACCTCTTCAGGGGACAGAGAGGCTTCACCTTCCACTCGACTGCACCTTCTTCACTCCTGATCGTTGCTTGCAGATAAAACAGATCTCTAATTTTCAGCCAAATGTCTGCCTTCCAAAACCTGAAAATTAAGTCCATCTAGTAAATGTAATGATAATCATCAGGCATTTTAAAGGGTGATCCTCACATACAGTTCTCTTAATACTTCTTTCTTTTTGCTTCCCGTGACATCCTGTTGTGAAAAATAGGCATATGCCAGTACTGAAAAAAACCCTGCATTTTTTAAAAATATAAAAATGCTTTCCAAAGGTTAAGATAACAAGTACAGTAGTTGTTTCATTATATAATTGTTCAGAAAATAGAGTAGGAAATCAGTAACTGCTGTGAACCAAAAAATAAGATATAGAAATATCTTAGTGGAAAAATTGTCTAAGATGAAATCCTGACTCTTAAAGCATGCATTTCCCATTGATTCCTACAAGGCAAGGATTTTATCACTAGCATTTATACTAATTAGGCTTACTATTAACTCCTTCATCCTCCTCATGAGATAATAAACTCTGATTTTCTTTTTTCTGTCTTGGAGCAACCTGGGGATGTCCAGCATTCACTCTCACAGGTTTCAGCAGAATCCAGGCCAGGGGTCAGCATCTCATGAGAGATGTGATTACATTTTAAAAAATGCTTGATCTCAAGTTATTCTGTCTATTTTTTACAGCATCTGGAGACAGGGGTAAAATATGACGCTTGGAGTTTACCTGGAGATTCTCTACTGCATAAGCTATGGAAAGGTACTTGAGACAATGAGCTACTGTCAGCTCCAAGTATCTGAGCTTCTTCCCATTTTTTACATATGAAACAATAATGTTGTGGGGCCTTTCATCTTCATGAGCTTTAGTGGTTTTCATTGTGAAACAGTTCTTGGGAAAACATGGAGCTTGAAAGTGGTTAATGAGGTTGCCCTGGTGCCATTAATTTAACAGAGAAGAACAGAAGATGACTGTCCATAGTAACCACAGAAAAGATGCAAGACACTACCCAGTATCTTTCATCTTCTGAGAACACACCCTAAAATAACTCTAAAATATGAAAAGTGGAGAAAAACTAGGAACAACTTGGGTATTAATACCTCTTCATCTGCAATGCAATGTAACATCCAGAGACTTTACATTATATTTCCTAATTTTTAAATAGTTAAATTACTATTCTCCATTGATTCTGCTGAATCCTCAGAGTACAGAGGATTGACAAATATTTGAGTATCCATTCTTTTTACAATGAAAACTACAGAATTATATCTATGTTCGTGAACCAAACATAAGCCCTGGCTGCAGATATATGTGATCAGCTGTGATGTTAAACTTTTAGCACAATTCCTAGGGCGATTTTAGTCTGTGCCAAAAAAACCCCTAGTCTCCCAAACTGCATCTGGGGCAATGAACATTATCAACACAGAGCCTGGATTTAGCTTCCTGATACCAAGAGAATTCAACCATGAAGATGTAACCTGTGTTACAACACTTAACCATGGGGCCTGTTTTATTTCTTGCTATAGATAAAATCTAAGTGGGTCAAAGAAGACACACACTTAGATGGGCACTTAGATTTTCTGATGCAGCTTAAGCAACCAAGAAGACTGATACTACCACATTCTGACAAGTGGCAGCTACAATTGCACACAGTTCCATAAAAATTAGGCAATATAAAATCCACTTTAATGTATCCCAGTGTCATGTTTAAATTTTTTATTGTTTTCTTTGTTAAAAATCTTATAAAAATATCATTGTTTTTGATAAAAATATATGCTGGATGTTGCTTTAAGAGCTAAAATCTATTTTCTGACTTGTATCATCAACAGAATCTTGTCCAGTTTGTTCATAACACTCAGCAAAAATTGAAATGTGGTATATTTAAAAATGTTTGTGATCAGAAAATGTGAACTTTAATACAGGTTCTTTTTTAATTACATTCATCTCCAGGTTAAAAAGAAAAACACAACAGAACTGAGTTAAAGGCAGCAAATTCTTGCCCTTGAGCATTAGCAGCATCCTACCTCAATGGAAAAAGAAGTCTATGTAGAAGTTCAGAAGGAGAACAAACCAGAGGCTTCTGGTAGGCACATCACTTGTCATTTGGTATGACATAAAAGTTGCAGGTTATTCCAATACCAAAGTGGGGAGAAAGCAGATCAAAAGTTATAAATTAGCCAAGTTTTAACAGCACTATAGAGAAATCAAAGCATTTACCAGACACTGTGTTTTACATTGATTCCAGCATGTTAAAACTAATGTGATTTGCTTTTGTAAATAAAAATAACATCCAAGCTTGCCTGTTTCTCTCTTTTGAAAAGATGGCTGTTCCATCAGTCAGTAGTCTCTGCCTACAAGGCTGGATTTTATCTTATTGTATACTTTCCATATCTAATGATCAACAGTGATCTTTCCCATGTGGAACTGCTTTGGCATTTGATCATTTTAATCTTATTTTCATTTAGCACTTTAATATATGATTCATAAAAATCAAAATTAGCTTGCCAGTGTCTGGGTCTTAACCATCATTTTTGTTATGTCTGCTTTCCTGTTCTAATAGTTCACATAAACCTCTGGAATTTAATACCAGTAATCACCTGAGCATTTCCCTCTTTTTACCCTTCAACTCTTATGATGGTGAGAATTATGCTGAATTCTTCATTGCAGAAGGTGACAGAAATCTGGTAGCAAGTTTATGCAGCTATAATTCTGCTCAAACTGGAAGCACCAATATCTGATATGCGTATGTGATAACTTTATTGAGAAGAAATATGATCAGACAAGTTGTTATACAAGTTGTGGTTTCATTTAACCTTTTTAGTCCATGAACACATTTGATGTTTTCTTAGAGCAAATTTAATAAATTCAAACATCCTTAGACTTTCTGGCCACCACTGTCCTTTGCTGGCATGTAGAGCTCTGAAACTTGAATAGCTGGAGATAACTTACACAGTCTGTTCATGCTACCTTTCCTACTTACACTTTAATCCAGTATAAAGCAAATAAACTTTCATTTTCTAAGCACTTAAGCTAATTACATATAGCCAGAATCTCAAGTACTGGAATCAGTTCTATATACAGCCATTAAAAAGACAAACATCATAAAACCCAGATGCAAAAAAGCATGGCAACTTAGTCTAACAAATTTTCCTTGGCGTGAAATATAAACAAAACCATATCAACCACTCTGGCACTTCAGATGTCAAACAGTTAATCAGTGTTTTCAAATAAAAACTTCTTTTACTCTGGTGGTTATACACATGTACATTATTACTAAAATGTACTTTGATTCAAATACCAGTGGATGTTAGTCTAATTTGTAGAATCTTTGAAAGTATTTTTGCAGAATAGTAATCGTGAGTTATAGAATCAATTTCATTTTAATTTGATACTGTCTATTATTTTTTCCATTTAAGGATTTTCTGTATTTTCATTTCTGTGCCACAAGTATTGCGGAAATATTGGTTTTCAAAACCTACTACTAGAGTTCATAATTTTAAAGTCCTTTTCAAATCTATCAAAGTTTCAACACAAGTTAATTCTCCAAGCTTTGCAGTGCTTCACTGTGCTCCCACATTGCTAGTGTAAAACTATTCCATCTTCAGTGCTCTGATTCCCAAGCTCATACTCTAGTTCATGTTGTCGCTCATCACCTTAGGTTCAAAAGGCTGTTTATATAAAAATAAGCCTCAATTATTCTATGGGATTTATGGGATCTATAGTGTACCATTTGAGATAGCTTGGGAGCTTTATTTCTTATAAATTAATAGAAACTTGCCTACCATTGGGTTAATTTAGTAGGAGGTACACTGTAAATGAGTGTGAAGTCCAGCTCCTTTTATGTAACAAAAGTAATTAAAAAAATTATCATCTGGTAACATCCTAAAGGCAGCCTATGGGTTAGTCTGCTTTTGATTCATTATGAATCCTCAGTGCCTATGAAGTAAAGGTGACAACTAGAATTCATCAGGGATTTCCTGTCACGTCATTTTCATCAATGTCAGTCAAATAAAAACTTCTCAGTGGGATTTTTGCACCAGTTCTAATTAAGGTGCTATTCTTGTCCACAATAAGGAGGAGAGTAACTCACATTAGATTAGTCAGTGTCAGGGATATGAGAGAAAAAAGTTCAGGATTTATATCTAGTAATTTTTTTTTAAACAGCTCCTATTAAAAGACTGAGAAGATGCACTTCAAAAGAAGCAGATGGAGCCATTCATGTGGGATCCAGGAGCCTGAGGCAGGCACAGTTACATTAGGACATACTGAAACTATTACTACTCCTTTTTGGCTGCAGACTACTGCCCCAGAGCTCTTCTGCAGGAAAGAGTCATGTTAATGGTGCCTCAGAAAGAGTTAAGTTAAACTGTGAGTGTAGATGTTTTTATACTGTTTGATACGGGCTAGAGTGCTTTTGTTATTCTTCCTCGTCTTGCTGCTGGCAAAGACAGACATGATAACGCACAGTAGGTGTTGCTTGAGCTGGAGGACACAATCTCCACTGCCCTCGAGTCCAGCCCTTTGCCTCTCGAGCAGTGCATGATGCAGGTTTCTTGCAGCACAGGTTTAGGTCCTGACCACTGGTTGTCTCATTGTCTTCTGCTGTGAGATAGGAAATATCTTTCCTTATCACTCTTCCTGGGAACCATTATGTCCCAGAAACTGATAGTGAAAGGCATGAAGAGCAGAAAGGTGAGATATTCCAGGATTCAATCCTTCCCATAGCTGCTGCATTGCAAAATGCCTGTTAAAATTTGACTAAAAGTTGCCTAAGTAAAACTTCTAAGCATATTCCATTTTTTGGTCACCAAACATCAAACTAAATGATAAGCCTAACTTGGTCAATCCTCTAAGCTCAATAAATTTCTGGAGCTCATGAAACTAACTTTCACTGTAACACATTTATTTACACCTTTAGAAAAGGACTGATCAGGATTTGGCATTGTTGCTGTTGTTATATTACTGCTGGCATTCCCTGAAACATGATCACTTCAAGGACAAAATGAAGCCTTACCCTTTAAAAAGAGAACAATAATGTTTGCATTTTGAGCTACGCAGGTTACACTCCAACGTCTTCACAGGAGACTGCCAAATTTTTTGGAGTGCTTAGGGGCACTCCTTCCTTCACCTAAATAAGCGATAAACCAGCAACACAATGTTTATAACACAGTTCTAAGAACTTGTGTTATTCCTTTTCCTCAGAAATGCTATAGGCCCTGAGCTTCCTCACAACCTTCCTGAGAGATTAAGTTCAGACATTTTGCACAGAGAAAAGCTAAATATACTTTATTTACGTTCTGCCTTGTTAGCACATCTCACACATTGGTATACATTAAATCTAAATATTCTAAGTTTTGACTCTCCTTATGCTCTGATTCATATACTGTGCCTCCACAGAGGTTATACTCACAGAAAAGGTGTCCATATTATCCACATCAGAGCAAGCATGATTTATAAGCTTCTTCAGATATAACACCTATATGTATCTGAGGAAATCTCAATTTAAGTGGATTTGAGTAAGGATAATTTTTTACCTATATCAAAAATTTACTAAATATATTTAAATATGTTACAATATTTAAAAATTTATGCAGTTGTGTTGGGGCAAAGCTTTACTAAAATACGTTTATTTATCATAAATAATTTAGGAGAGCACAGGTCTGACATTTCTCAGGTCAATACAGACTTTTGCACAGTTAGGGTCAGAATTAGATGAAGCATGTAGGTCAGTCTCAGAGCAAATTTTAATAACTGATGGCACCACAGATTTTTAAATGCATGGGTAGCACTGGATTATTTACTTTCCACCAAAAGCCAACAGCAGTTGGATAAGTAGTTTCCATAGTGTTCTCTTCCTGTGCAACTTATTTCTCATAGCCATTGGATTTCTAATTAACAAATTCATTTTAAAGTAAAATAAAAAGTCATTCTTCTTCCACACACTGCTCATAAACTTACAACTTGATTTCCTCCATGGAGAAAGGTGGTCTACAGGGAAAGATAAAGCCTATGACCAGGGTGCAATCGGTGTAGAATTAAGAATCTCGTTTAATCTAAGTATTTGATCATACCTGAAGTATGATAAGCTATTCAATGCTTTTATAAAAAATGCTGTTGGAGCAGTATACAGACACCTAGAAGGTCTCTTCTAGCCATCCATTTTATTCTGGGATCAATTTGACGTTAGCATACATTTGCCAGAGTAGTGTTAAAATTCCGAGGTCTTATTCTCTTCTGAAGTCGGGTCCCTGATGTAGCAAGGGCTCATCTCCTTTCTGGCTCACTGTGCAAGGGACTGTGTGACACAGGGCATTCAAGGACATTTATAATGGATGTTCAGCCAGTGAAGGAGTGCCAGGCTTGAGTCACTCAAGCTACAATTCCCATGAGGCAGCTGAAGGATTCCTAGGGCAGCATGCCAAGGCTGGGCATTTGGGCTTGTATCTGTAAAAATGCCTAAGCTTTAATTTTCTTGGCATTAGTGACATTGCATTCCAAAGGAAGACCTATTTTTTCAGATGTCTGCCCTAATAAATGAGTTACTTGGAAATATATTTTCCAATACAAAGCTAAGAGTGAAATCTTCAATGTACTGTTGAGCCAGCCATGTGCTTTGCTTCTCTAACCAGAATGACAGGAAAAGTAACCGTCAGCATTTTCTTAGACACTCACACATTCAGCTTTTCCAAACGACATGGATATCCCATTGCAATATTTGAACTCTGTTAAGAACAGCAGTTTCTTCTAAGGATGGGGGTGAACTTTCTTAACTGCTTTTCCTTTTCTTTGTTTTTTCCCCCCAAAATACATAGTTTTAGTGAGGGTCCAGTGGGCCGTTAAGGACTGTCTTTATTTTGGCTTTCCTTTTGACTGAGCCCTTTATAAGAGATGTTGTGTGGTTTTCCTTTAGAAGAAGAGGAGTTTTGTGAGTAGTTAAGGGCAAAAAATTGAATTTGTTAGTGGTGCATTCCACACTTTTATGACTAAGCCCATAGCACATGTCTATGTAACTGGTACATAACATGATACTAAATCAGGCCGCATAACTAAATTGCAACATACCATTGATTTTAGTCACTAATAAAACACATGCATTTGTTTCAAGTGGTTTTAATTATCTGTTTATTATTAAAGCATGTTTGCTTTGCTGTGTTTTTATAAAGTTTTGATGTAAGAAAGAATTTTTCTTCCAAATTTAAGCTCAACTGTATTACTTGATACATTTTTAGACCAGGCAAACTGTGTCAAATGACCAAACCATTGTTTTAACTTTGACCTCCTAAAGGTGGCACAGAAATCATGACTGGGACTTGGTGTTCAGGGAAAGATAATTAAAGGTCTGATGAATTGCATTGATAGGACTTTTGTCATTAGCTTCACAGAAATAAATCACTTGAGCTGAGGCCAGAACAATCTGTAAACCTGACTAGCAAACTCATAGCTCTCTGCTCGCAGTGTATTCCCTTGTCTCTCTGATCTAACTCCTGCCTCTGTTATTCCCTGTCTTCCACTCTTCATTTTGTTTTTTTCCCTTCCCTGACAGCAGAACTCTAACTCCCTCCCACTGCTCCTTTCCTCTCTTCCTGATCTTGCACAGCACTTGGGGGTGTGTGACTTGGGGGTTTGGAAGCCTTCCTGTATCATAGATGTATTTTCTCTCCCAGTTTTGCCATTTCCCTAAGTAACACTGTTAGAGCAAATCTACTTAATTCTAGTATTTTTTTCCACATCTTTGACTTGCTCCTTAATGTCCCCATCTTCCTATATCCACTTATGTCTCTACTCAGATAGCATCCCATTAAAATCTTTGGAGAGGAAATCAGCAAAGGCTTCTGCTTTGTCTTGCTTTCCCTTCACCCCAAATTTCCTTTACCATTGAGGCAGAGGTGCTGTAGTGGCTCCCTTCTCAGACCTCTGCTTTCTCCAGCAGTCCCATCCCTTCATCTCCACTCTTCCATTTTATCCTTTACTCTTCCTATAACTTTTGTTACTTTCCCCTTTCAGTACAATCCTGCTTCACTTTATCCCACCTCCCCAGCAAGTGCCCTACTTACCTCCTACTTTACCGGTTCACTGGATGAAAAATTGAGCTTCTCTCCTCTGGTTCCATCCAAGGCCAAATTCTACCAAAATGTTGATTGCCAAGGTCTTTTCAAATCTTTAAATGATGTATCCTTATCCTGCCTAGTATCTCTCCCTCAATTTCCATTATGGGCTCACAGATATTAATAGAAACATAATGGTGCACCCAGCAACACTAATTCTCACTAATACTCACTAATTCTAAAACAAGGATCTTCATTCCTCTTGCAGCTTTGTTCATTATGCTTGTGAGGAACTATTGACTAACATTGACAGGACATGGTTTCTTTAGAGTCAGAATCCTCTTTCCTTGATCTCTGTGGATGATTAGACAAACACAAGATTACTGGCCTGCAGAGACCTTTATTACTACTTTTGATAAATTGATTTGATATTGCCTAGTTTCCTTGAACTCGTTTGTCTGCATCTGTTCCTTTGTCTTATCCTTAGATGATTTTTGAGGCAGGACTGTGGGGTTTATCCAAACTTCACAGAACTCTTCCCACAGTGGAGTCTCAGCCCGTGACTAAGGCACCACTTGATTTTGTTAGTAACAACCATACCTTAAAGGCTTAACTGAATTTCAGCTGTACTAAAAGAACATAATTATTAATAAACCAGCTCTTATTTTTATTGGAATTGTTTAAATTTAAGGCCTTTTTCAGTAATTTAGTCTTCTTTGTAATTAGCAATAGTGAGAAACATATGGTTACTCCTTTTGATCTGAGCAACTAACCATAATTTGAGATCTCATAGGTTATTCCCACTGGATGGAGAAATTGATGGGGTAAATATTCTTTTATGTTTATTTTTCTTTATTTCTGAAAAGGTTTATTTCCCAGAAAGAAATTAATTTTTTTCTTGAAAAAATCAGAATTTAGGCTGCCAGAAATCATGCATCCCCAAGTCAGTACCCAAGCAATAGTATACTCTGTGGACTTTTCCCAAGGCATACATGAGCATTAGTTCTTTTTATGTCTTCAGCTATAACTGAGCTTTGTTCCACTTCTAATTTAAAATCTCTTCTACATACACATATTTCCATACATGTTGCAAGCTAAGCAAAACTGCTTCACTATTTTTATTTGGATTTCTGTTTTGAATCTGGAAACTCTGCTGGTCTACAGGGAGGGTTTGAATGACCTCTTACAAATATTATAAATAAGCAGCAAGTTCATCTCTATGCAAATAATGCATCAATTAAATGGAGGTTTCTTTCAATAATTATATACAGATGCATTTACTATGGATTTTGCTTCATGGTCTGTAAAATCCCAACAGATAATAAAACTAAGTTTGTATTTTGACTTTGTAAATAACTGGGAAAACTGTTTCACTCAAAAACATAAAGGATTTTTCACAGATGACTGGAAATGCAACATTGACATTGAGACATTGAGATATCTTCTTTTTAAAGTTGTAAGAAAAATATTTTTTATGTAGTAAGGGAGGCAAAACTAGTAGAAGTCCTTTACTAAAACTCACTAAGCTCTGTTTCAGAGTCTGTCAGAAACCCAGCCAGAACCTTTGCATGTAGCTCTAGGCTTTGCTGTTTGTGTTCATTTGGAAGACTCACTTGTGACTATATGGTTATGTCATGTGATTTTGTGGTGTCATGAATAAAAGACTTTATTATAAACTGTAAATAATGTAGTACAGCCCTCACTAAACCATATGTAAAAGCTCTGTTTGTTTCACTCACACATTCCATAACTAGTATTTTGCTGTCACTTTTCATTAGCACATTTTAGCTAAAAACTATCTTGTAAAGTTTAATATATTGTGATATGTTAAAGAATGCATAATGTATTTCTGTCAGGAAGAATCCTTTTCAATTGTCTTAGTTATTCCTTTGTACTTTCAATTCTAAATTTGTTTGTATTTGTACATACCCTGTATGCAATTACTGTCTCCCAGTAGCTAATCCCAGTAATTTGAGATTTGTATCAATAGTTTGTGTCATTTCCTTGGATCTTAGTTCATGTTGAGACACTCTTTGCTGTGCTAGTAATCCTACTGCAGCATTATCATTTTGGTTTTTTTATTCATCTATAAATTTTTCACCTCTGCTAGTTCTGACACATAAGGGTCAGTCCTACCAATGCTGGGTAAAGGAACGTAGGAATATGCCTTCCGAGCCCAAACAGACAAGAGTGTGCCCTGCCCTGCTCCTGGGATGGACTCCTCCAAGCCTGCTCTAGTCAGAGCTGCTTTGTGTCAGTGCAAGAGGGGTCTCAGCACTCGTATTTGCTGAGAGATGGAGAGAGTTTTGGGAGCAGGGCTCCCTAATGCAGCAGTGTGGCTCCTGGATTGTGCCCACCAAACTCATGACAGTTTGTATAGGCAGAATCACAGTTAACATTTTGTGGTTAATACATTGTATTCTTCACTTGACAGCATTCAGATCACTGGGGCATTGTCTCCATCCAGCCTTACACAGGGCAAATACAGAAAGCTGAGTGACACCTGCTACAGCTCTCTATATGCATCCTCAAATGATATGTGCAAATTTCTGCAGCCCCATGAAAAAAGTTCTTTTTCAGCCTCATTTATAGTATAACAAAGTAGTTGTTATAAACTGTAACCTTTCAACACTGATCTTGATGAATATGCAACAAAAAGATAAGGGTTTTGAGAAAAGCAATTGCAATGATCCAACTATAATAATACCTAGCTCTTGTACTGTCCTTTTCATCAACTGATCTCAGAGCACTTTAGAAAGGAGATCAGTATCATTATCCCCATTTTACTCATTGGCTTCATTTTCTTACAGTGCATTGTCCTGATTTGCAAAATGTATACAAAACTCTTTATATTCATCTTTCAGATCCAATGTGAAGTGGGAGTTATACTCACTCTGGCATGAGAGGGTGCTTTTTGCCTTTCACATCCTCCAACCCCTACGCACACAGACCCTTCTATTTTTTTCCTAACTGAGTGGTTTTGCAGAGCAGAGATCAAAAGGAAATTTATCAGTATCTGTCTCCCTTCAGACCATTGAAGCCAGACTTCTGACAACGGTGTAGCAGCCTTAAAGCTGAAAGAAGCATCAAGAACAGGGAAAGAAAAGAAAGAAAAGATCCCATGGCTACACTGTCATTGTCAGATTGTGAAGGAGGAAATTGCAGTGTGAGAGCACCATAGATGCTTTGAGGGTAGGGAGGCAGGGGATGGGGGACTCTGGCCAACCCAAAAAACTCCAGGCCTCCCAGTCCCCAAAGATTCTTGAGCTCTAAGTTGAAGCAGCATCCTTGTGTATTATACAGTGTGGTTAAAGGTAACCTAAATTACTTTAAATACATAAAATTCATCAGAAAGAACCAAGTGTGTCAATTAAACATAGTTCTTCCTTAATCTAGCTACTAAAACTGGGGCAATAGGATTCAAAATTTCCTTTGCTAGAAAAACTCTTGTGTATAAATGCTGAAACCTAGAGTAAAAACTTACTAGTCTGAACTTGTCAAGACTCCAAGAGATTCAGGATAGGGATTGTCTGAAGCTCCTTGCCTAAATACTCAGCCAGGACTGCTGAGATGATATTAGACAGCACAGACTGTTTAGCTAAACCAGAGGAAAACCAGTGGCTCCTTTTGTGACAGATGTGCTCACCCCTTTAACAGGATCCTCCATTCACTGTATTCCAAGTGACTTCACTGAAGCACTAGGGAGTGTTCTGCTTCTGCATTGCTTGAAATAATCATGTTAGTTATGTGATTCACTGATGAAAGAGGAGCAGATAAATCCCTGAGCTCTGAACTTGGATAGCAGAAAGAAATGATGGATGAACCTTCTGCATTGGCAATCCAATTGGGTTCAGATAATGACTCAAATGTTTAGCTGCTTACCCAGACCGTATCCCCCCAAAACTCTCCAAACAGTTATATCTGACACTGGGACTTCATCCAGCTCCCTTTGAAATCAATTAACAGACTCTCATGACTTCAGCTGAGAGGCCATCAGGCCCTAGGGCTCAAACAGGTTTGCTCTCGCGTGACTTACAGATTGTTTGGCATTGTGGCTGAGATGGGGACAAGGTTGACAGAACACTAGTCAAAAGATAAATCTTCAGTCAGGGAGAAATGGGACAAGTGAAAATTCAAAGGACTTTAAAAATCCTCTAAGAAAACCTCTGGTGGCAAGCCATTATAATGTATTTATTTTCTTTAGAAAATAGTTGATTCAGTTTGGCTTTGTGGAAAAAGAAAACCAAAACCAAACCCAGACATTCTTAGTTGGACTGTTCTGGTTACCCACATCAGTAAAATGCATTACATTTTATTGTCAGTAGATAATTATTTTGAATTTGATGACTGAGAGATGCATTTTGGTAATGAGTAGGACCTGAAAGAACTTTTTCAAAAAATATTCAGAATTACCTGTTAATTAAATTACGGGAGCATATCTAGCAAATTCTCCACTCACAGTCAGGCAAGAATTTAGAGATTCCATATGGCAACTTGCACCAAACAAAGGGAACCTGGCCAAAGAGGTTAATTAATTGGGACACATTGTCTCAAAGTTTTGCACAGTGTCATTACTACCCAGAGATACTCAACAAGATGTGGTTGCATTTCATCTTCTTGGCATTTCAGAAATGTGTCTGAGCTTGCATTGTTGAACCCTTTTCAGATTTAAGAGCTGTCAGTCCCAATACTTTTGTGTGACAGTGTAAATAAGAAAAGCATAAACTTTTATAGGGAGGTTGTCTGCATACTATTCATGTTTTTAAAGGAGAAGAAAAATCTCTATATCACTTGCAACAGAATTTTTTTTCAGGAAATAACACTAGGGTTTAATTTCTTTTTCTAAAGAAGATATAAAACATTTCTAATTGAAATATAAGAAACTTTAAATCAACCATTTTCTCATTAAAAAATACCAGACTGATCAAAAAATGTCACTTTCTGATAAGAAGAAATTTTGTGGTAGGAAAATGAACCAGTGCTACTAATAAATCCTTGTATCTTCATAACTACTTGACAGATATTTTTGGACTCCATGGTTTTCCTTCCAAATTAACCTTATTAATATGAAGGGGAGAAAAGAACATAGATGTGTTTTGTCTTTGTGCAGCAGTTGGGTCACAGTTGCAGATCCTTTTTATTAATCTCTGTCTGTAGACACCCAAAAAGGACTTTCAAAGGCCTCAAAGAATTAAAGTTCCAGGTGTCAATGTGGTGGTACTGTTTTAGGCCACCTCTGTGAGAACACTGAGCTCATTTGGCACAGCTCACAGGAGCAGCTGTAGGGACAACCATCTACCCAGTGTGGCCAGGCACACTAATATGAAAATATTCTCATGTAAAAGACTCTAATATAAAAAGACTACGTAGAACTGAGACAAACAAGACTATACACGTCCTAGAGTGCATGTTTCTGACCCTAGTCTGCTGCCTGAGAATTGTTTCACGAGCTTCTTGTAGGGTGACTGTGGTCTGAAGATTTAGGGGAAGGTACAATTTAGTGTATGCCTGTACAAGGAACCCAAATTCCAGAATTGAGACCAAAACATTTTTAAATCCAATTTTCTTATTATTACCTTCTACTTGAGTTAAAGGCAAATGGAAAACAGAGAGATCCATGTTACTTTTTTTAATAGCTGTTTTCTGGCTGGTTCATAGTATGGTTCTCAGGAACTCACAGAGGGTTAGCTGGGCTCACAGCACTGAAAGAGAATGTTCAAATGCAAAACATTTGCCTTTATAATGAGCAGAGATCATGGCAATATTTCCATTCCTACCGTCTGTCAAAAACCAACTTCATGAAATGTAATTTGAGGCCTCAAACCATGTGACATAGTCCCGCTAGTGGTAAAAAATAATCTGAAAAAAAAAGCTATTGTACCTACTAGTTACTATTTCTGAAAGTTATCACATATTTTTAATTTCCACTCAGTTGTGGATTATGTGAAAGCTCTTTCCTTGAGGAAAAAGGCAGACCTTACACTGGTTCTGATAAGTTAGCTTCACCGCATTTGATGCAGGAAAAGAAAAATCAGGACTTGAAGAACGTTTCTTGTGACTCTCCTTCTGTCTTCTCTGAAAGTAATTTAATATTGGTCTTCTCAGTAGCAGGTTACCTCTCATGTCTGGATCTGTTACTTGTGGTACAATGTACACAGTGCTGTAGAAGACAAAGCATGCCTGATGTGTCACATCAAAACCACAGGAATGTCATAAGACCTTTTCCTTAGTCTACCTTTGTCCGAAGGAATTGGCCATGAATCCCAGTGCCCTGAGTGTGATCACTGTGAGGTGCAGTTTGGCAGATTCTGCATCACACTGGTGTCCAAAGGCTGTTCCAGAAACATCTCCAAAAAGCAGACATAAAGATTAAATGGTTTCTTCAGAGAGCTAAACAATGGGAGCCTGAGAAAAATTAATCCAAATTCACAGGAAAGACTAAGAGAGTTGTTTGCACTCCCAGTGACATAACAACATAAGGCAAAGATGATAGACTGTTCAGAACAGTTTATTATGAATGTCCAGATTCTACAAAAATCACCAAAAAATTCTTCATTCTTCGTTCTCTTATGTTCTCACAATATAATGAAAATCTCTTTAAGACTGTTTTGGGCAACAGGTGCTTGCAGAAAACCCTTTTGTGTTGTGGGCAAACTCACAACAGAATGTGCTCTCCACTGAAAGTATTGGGAAAAGTAGCTTTAGATATTCATCATCCTACTGGAGATCAGGTTATTTGGGAAGACTGTGTTGACATTGTAGTTTCAAACCTGATGTCACCAATTCTCAGAAATATCTACTCTTTTTTGCCTAATGTGTGCATATGAACAAATGACAGTGCAATTTTGCTGATGGAGGATACCTTCTGAACTGCTCACACATGTATTTCGGAAGAAATTCAAATGTAGCACAGAAACTCTATGTTCTTTACAGTAATGAATTAATTTGTTATAGAAGATGTTGTTGTATAATACCTGTCTCCCAAACTGAGACAGACAGTAACTACAACCACTGGGATATTTATTTGTTGTGAATGTCTCAGGTAATATAATTCCTAATAGTTAGGTCAAATCACACATTTGTAAGTCTAACTGCTCCCAGGAAATGCATTCTAGGGCACAACTATGACTGAATAGCAATTAAATTGAAAACTGTAAAACCAAAACTGAATAGAAGAATGGCAAAATTATGTATTAGGCCCTTATATTTACTGACTTTAGCAGGCCATATGCTGAAGTCCTAACTCAATCCTTACTACCCTAGCTAAGCAAAAATATTATTCCAATTAAAAAGTAATAATTAAATGATTAACCAACAGAGGAGGTAGGTTTGGGGATGGAGCGAATAAACTATTGCATGTATTAGAACAGCCACAATTTTAAGGACATGATTTTTGAAAACTGGAATCCACACTGAGAAACGGTCTTTCTCAGTTGGAAAAATTCCTTTTTTTTTTTTTTTTAATTCTCTTCAGAACTCTCTTCTCCTTTCTTCTTTGTCATTCTTTGCTTATTACTATATTCATCATGATTGTGGTGCATTTGAAGAAAGAGTATGTGTTGATAAACCTCCTCATTCATTATGGACTCAAAATACAATTACAGCAATTACATATAATAGTGGCAATATATTTTTTAAAAGCCTCTCTGAGACAGCTGCTTTGAAACAATAATGAACAACCATGATTTAAATCACTTATGTCTGAGATTAGCTCTTTTGTCTTACTTATTTCCTAGAAATGTTTTGGAATGTATTTAAAACAGAATAGCACAGAGTTGTCATTGAAGTTTTGTGGCAAAACATGCAAACACAAGACTTAAAAACAGAGATGACAGTCACCTACTGCACTGCTCTAATTTCTTAACAGCTTATTCCCATGTGCAGAATTGAGGCTCTTAGGAGTGTTTTAGGAAGACATGAACTCTTTCTGTGCCAAAATAAGCGGCTGATCTTCAAGAATTCAGGACCACTTGACAGAAGAAAATCCCTCCCTATAACCTTTATTCTGGGATCTGCTATGTGCCAAGAACATTTGAGATTAAGTCTCCCTTACCTGGTGAGCAAACTTTCCTGTCTAGGTGGATGCTGAGTGTATCTGAAATGCTGGTTCTCTGATATTCCAGTGATGAACTCTAGAAAAATGAAAAAGTTACAAATACCTGTTTCCTGTGGTTTAGACGACGACATACTTTCAGGAAAAAATCCTGCTGTTTACTTCCTAAATACACATTTAATTCTTACTTGAGCTAAAGAGCTATCTGCTGACTCCTTATTAATGTCTATCAATTAAATATGTTTTCATCTTCCTTCTACATCAGTCGATGGACATTTTATCAGACTGACTTTTCTGCAGAGAGGGAACATACAATCAGCATATAGCCACAGAGTCTCTGCATTCCTATGGTCCAGTATTTCCTGACTCACTATATTTTTTATCATCATTACCTCATATTTTTAGAAATTTTATAATTAGCACTTTACAATGACTAAATACTTCTGGAAAACTTGGATGACCCTAAGCTATCACAATCTGACAAAGTTTGCACATCCTTTACTCTGCCGAATCCAATGCCACGGCAGAAGGCAGGTGCTTTAGGTATGTATTTATTTGTGCACAGTTACAATGACTGCAGTATATGCTGCTGATGATGTTTTTTCCATAAACAGGGAATTTGACTCCTAAAGGGGCATTCAGATAGAATTAGCAACTTTCTGTCTCACCCAATCTTAACCTGTAACTACCAGATAATAAACTGCATATTTCTTTCCCTCTCATTGCATATTTTCTTTTAAACCCTATTCTAAGTTATTTAACTTTTGCATTGCACTGGAAGCTTTGCAGTATAAGTTCTCCAGGTTATTTCAGAAGACAGATGACAGAATGCTAGCTACAGAACCATTTAGCATTACAACTACATATCTTATGAGACACAGCTCCTAAAGTATGGTAGGTGAAGCTTTCGGGGGAAGAGCAGGTAAAGCAAGATAAAAGAACACAGTTGAACAGTAATGTTTAAATAGTAACATTTTATTCATGAAAAATACCTATACATTAACATGTAACAGGTGATTTTTATTCCCATGTAATTCAAATGCATTTGGACGGGATGAGGAGAGCATTAGAGACCGGGGGGGATCAGTAAGTATCCTGCAAGATTAGACTCATGTGATGTTGTTCTTAGAAATACTTTTTTACTCACCACTAATCACTTCTACTGCCTTTTCTTTCCTAGTCACTTTATTTGTTTCAAGGGGACTGATAAGGCCCTTAAGGCAGTCTCATAATGATACTAATTAATTAATAATTGGTAGCAATTTGGGTGTGTTGAAGAGCTGACCTCAGATAATTCATGCATTGTGACATGATGTACGTGACAGTGCCAGCAGCACTGTCAAGAAACAGCAGGAGTGCCATCCTCCAGCTGCCAGAACTAATTATAAGCAGTTTGTCTTTTCCCTCAATGGCAGATTCTGTTTGTTTCACAACAGCCAATTTAAAAGTCACTTTTAATATCATCATCAACAAAAGAATACCTGGAAAAAAATGTGTTCACTCTTGACCAAGAAACTGCAGAATGAGTTGGATTTCCATGGTACTTTTGCTAATTCAAATACTGAAGAGAAGCTAAAAAGCAGATGGAAAGTTTCTCACAGGAAAACACAAAAACTGCTCTTACTTTTGCACAATTGATGTGGTGCTGATGAGTTAGTTAATACAGCAGCTTAAACAACATAAAGTCCCCTCCTGATGCTCTTATATTATGTGATCAAGCTTATGACAAAGGACCATAGGCTACATTTTCCATGAAAACTTACTCTGTGTAAGTCTTAGCAGGGATAAGGTGATGAGAAAGTCATGTAGTCTTGTAGAATTATCCCAGTGTCAGCTGAAGGTAATTAACTGTTATGAATTCTCATCCTTCCTATTACTTTGTAGGCTCACACCATTAAAATCCTGTCTTAAAATTTCATCCTTCTATAGTAAGGTGAAAAGGTTAATTCCCAAGGGACTAATCCTGTGAGGTGCTGGGCTGTCTCAGCTCCCACTGACTTCAAAGCTAAATATTTGCTTCACATGAAAGCCTCTTTAATTCCCCATTACTGTAAGGTATACTTGTATACAACAGTGGGAGCAGTTGTCATTATAAATCAGACAGTTTATCAGGGGAGCTATTCTCCAGGGCAGAGCAGATTCTAACACACCACGACATACTTTATTTGTTAGCCTTAGTTCCACAGGAATTTTATTCAGGCAGACACCTCAAGGCATGCATCTTTTCAAAGTGTTTAGGCAGGAAGCGAAATTCAAATTAGATACACTTACGATGCAAATGCATTATTATTTAGCTCAAAACGACTGAGGCTCTGGGGTTGTAAATCCTGCCATAAAGAGATCTTTCAATTACCTTCTGTTCAGTGAATCAGAGAAGAGGATCCCTTTCCATGGCTTTTTCATGCAGAACAAATTTGACTCCCAAACAAATATCAATCACCATAATAATCTATATTTTGGCCTCTATAGAGACCTAACTCCAAGCTGGTTTATATGGGGTTTTCTTTTAAGATGGTATTAAACCAAAACCTTGTATCTTTAGTGTGACTGAATCTGAATCCAGTCTTTAATGGCTCCTCCCTTTGTAAGCTCAGCAAAACTCCAGAAACCTGAAGCCAGATCTAGATCTGATTTAGGAATTTTTTCTTTTCTTTGAAATTTCATTTCTTCCTCAGCTCATCCCTGTCCTTTGTTCCAAACTTCCAAAGTACAGATAAAATATATTACTTCTTTCCCTCTAATATTTCCACAGTGTGACTTTTTCTGATGGCTCAAATTTCCCTTCACCTCCTCCCTTGATGTCTGACTTCTCTAAGCTCAGTTGGTTCTCCTCCTCCTTTCCTGTCCCCATCTGATACCACCTGCCTGTTTAAAACATGGCTGTTATGGTCTTTACCTTACATGGAATCCTTTTGTTGGTTTCTCTCATTCCACTGCACCACATTCACACCTTATTCCCCTCAGAATACCTTAAACTTCTCCTTTTCCTTGCCTCTGTTTTTATATCATATTGATCAATCACACCCTTCTGCTCCCCAGCAGCCAAATTTCACCTTTGCATCCTTGAGTTTTGTGGCACAAAACATTGGGAAAGTTTTGATCTTCTGAAGAGGTAAAAGAGCAGACAAGCACAACATCTCTTTTCATAGATTTTTAAAAAGCATATGAACACCTGTGTCCACAGACAGTAGCTTGGCTTGGACTGTTCCTTTGCAGTCAGCATAAGGCCTCAACCAGTATAGTTCTTGGCATGTATATCCACTCTTTCGATTGTCTGTAGGAAAATTTAGTTTTCTCATTGTACAGTGATAATTGGAGAAGTGGTGGTTTAAAGCTTCTGTATGACACAAACTAAAGGAAGGAAACAATTCCTTAGATACACAAAACTGTCCCAATAAAACTACAAAAAGCTTATTTCTCTGACACAGAGAATCTGCAGGCTCAAGTTTTAAGTTGCTCATATTTTAAAAAAATCCTTAGATCCATATTTAAATATCATTTGAGGACATATATATAACAAAGCATATATTCCAGCAACATTTTTTGCAAATATATATTGTATATATGTTATAAAAACATTCGAACATGTCTTCTTAACAAAACCTGCTAGTGAAGCTTATATTTATTGAACAAAATATTTGTTTAATTCATCAAGTTAAATATTTGGTGATATTCTAACTGTATACACATATTTTCTCACAAAATAAATGAATAGTTACAGTTTTCAATGTATTTTAAACGAGATCATGCTTTCCCGAAATAATAATGACTGCAATGCTAGTGAAAAGTGCCAAACAAATGTCTTCAGAGACTGCAGCTTCCTGTGGGTTTCATCTAGAGACTATTACTTTACATGGGCAGCTGTAGAAGGTGCAGGTCCTCTGTGCAGGGAACAGAGGCTGTGACAGGAGGTCAGGGCTCCATTCTCCACCCTGAGCAGCAGGACCTGCTGCTTCACCTCAGGCCACTCACCTGAGCTCTTTGTAACTCAGTTTGCCCATCCGTGAGAGGGGCTTAATCCTTCCTACCTGCTCCACAGGGAAGTTATGAAGTTTATTTTGCTAATGTTCATTAAGTGCTTTGAAATATTTTACTTGAAAGCAAAGCTTTATTCCTAAGGTGGTGCTTTTTTCTATAGAACTGCTACTACATTAATAGTCATGGTAACAGCTCTCCAACACCACAAATAAAACTGAGTCCTAATGAGGACAGCAGCTTTCATAATGTAACTTTTTTTTCTGTTTCCTCTTGTCCTGTCAGTTCAGGTGATGATTTCTGTGTTTTTGGTGAAGGGGTGATGGGCAGGGGGGGCTGGTTCTTTTGCTTTGCTTTTTCCAGACTAAAGCCACAAAGGCTCAAAAGCAAATAATAAACCTTTCTCTCAACCAAAAGGGGAAAAAAAACGGTGTACATTTCCAATTATTTTAAAATTAGCCTTCATGAGCACATATAGCAAGTAAATGCAACCACAGTGCCACAGCTTCAAAGATAATATCGCTGCTTCTTGAGTTTTTGCAGGCCTGTTTAGGTCTTTATCTGTGATCCCACTATCTAAACAAAAGCTTAGCTTTCTTTTTCTGTCCTTATCTTGTTCGTCAGTTGATTGTTTGCTAAGTATCTCAGTGAACAAGACACAAATGAAAATGACTGTTCGTGAATAATTTGTTTGGATCAGATTAAATTGGAAAGAAGGTAAAAGTGAGAGAGAAAGTAGAAAGCACTTACAAATGAGTAGTGAAGGTCAAAATTAATTACCAAACATTGTGCTTGAAGCTTTCTCTTCCTTCTCTGACTTTTCTGTGCACTTGTGGAAAGGGATAGCTACAATAGCATGTCCAAAGGAAATTCTTTAGAGCATGTGAATTTGAAATGTCTCTGTATTGTAATAAGAAAATATCTTGTGAAGAATAAAATAATGTAGCACAATTAAAGCTAACATAGTCAGTTCCTTTGTCACACTGTTGCCTGCTGACAATTCGTCCAGTGCCTGCTATTACTTTCTGTTATTCTCTGCATTTCTCAGCTAATTAATTTTAACTGCTGTATCAATGCAAGTCTTTCAAATTGATCCTAAATTTTTTCCAAGAAGACTCAGAAACTTGATTGGGATGTGATTTGAAAGTGAGACACTAACCACGTTTAAGTTCTCTGATTTTGTTCTCTTTTTGTGTTGCAATAAAATCTGTTTGTGAGAGTTCAACTGTTTTTTTCAGAAGCAACACTCTTACGACTTCATTTCGAGTAGATAAGATAATCACAGGATGCCTGGGGAATTAAAATCCTTGCAAGACATCATGACTTGCCAAAGGCACAGCAGGCCAACAGCGTTAGGGCCAGGATTCCAGAGATCTGTCCTGCTTCAGCAGAATCTGCAAGCTGCTATATATGCATCTTTCCACTTCTCACTCTATCCTCAGCTCCTCTTTACTTCACTCTCTCATAAAAAAAAATGCTGAGGGTAAAACACAGTTATCTAGTCAATGCCCCTTCATCATTCTATAAGCTGGATGATTTTACAGTAGCACCCTTCTTCCATTCCCTCTGGCCTATTTCTTAATTATGACAGACTTGTTGATTTAAAACCAAAACCCAAGCCACATCACCCCTCTGTAACCTTTCACTCTTGTTAACATCTTTCAATGGTACATTTTTTAAAATGTATGATTTTTTTTTTCTGGATTTGACACTTTCCATTCCAGATGTTGGTTCTTGTTAAGTATTTGTCTGAGAGATTAAAATATTTCAACTAAATTGATGATTTTGAATGGCCTTAAGCTTCTTTTAGATAAATTTAATAATTAGAATTTTTAGTCAATCACACATCTTTATAGCTGTTTTCTGTACTTCTACCTTGCCAGCATTTTCCTTTGGCAAAACAAGTATCCAAACTTAGTAAAATATTCTACTTCTACAGCAATTTCAGAAAGACCACGTACAGTTGCAATACTTTCCTTGTGTTTGCCTAGTCCTCTGCTGACACATCTAGAGATTTTCCAGCCATACCATATTCAGTTCATTATTTACCATGATGACAAAAAGTAGATAACCTGTACATGCCTCTGTCCACACAGATTTTCTGGTCTCCCACTGTCACAAGTTACTGACACTGCTTGAAGATTTGACCACCCCATTTAACTGAATCCTCCACTGAGTTGCCTTGCCTCCCATGCCTAGCCTCGCAGCTCCCTATGTCATCCTAATTCTTTCCTTGCCTAGGCCTTCACCGAACACCATAAACTCCACAAATAATTTTTCTTCCCTGCTGTGAGCATGTCCAACAAGATGTGATCAGTGCTATCTGTCAGGAAATCATTTACATCAGAGACAGCCCAAATGAGCAGCCCTAGCCATCATGGCTATGTGTCCCCAAAGTCTTACTCTGTAGAAAGGAAAAGGTCAGGGGGAAGTTAACAGAAGACAAGAGGAAAGAAAAACAGGCAGCAGTTTTCTTCCAACAAGCTACTTCATCTTCATTTCTATGCTTTTATACAAAAAGTATATGCATAACCTTTTTAAAATTTGCAGGGCTGTTGTGTTTCCTTTTTTGGCCCATCTCATGAAGACATTCTCAGGCTTATTTAGTCTGACATGTACTTTGTGGTTCTCAGTTGACAAAAAACCATAAAGCATTACTTATGCATTGACAATTTATACAATATTAAAACAGAAGTCCCCTTACTTGCAGAGTGATGAAATTGCAAGTTAAACATTAAATAGCCCTCAGTCCAAAAATTGCCACCCTAAAGACTCTGAAAGGATCTGGTCTGACATTTCCAACACCTTGATCATCTCTTTAGGACTTCAATACCTACCACAGGGCTTGTTTCAGTAACTGAACTCCCTCTTTTTGAACTTTAGGAGTCAGTGGCTCTCTCCTTAACACCTTCAGGAAGAAAATGACAGAGTATATCCTTTTCCAAAATAATATAGGTCAAACTCGAATATAAATTGGACATTTTCTTCCTTGTTTACTGTGATCCTCATGCAGAAGATTTCAAAATTATGCCAGGTGGGTGACTCCTACAGTGAACACTGCATCACGAGACAGTGTATTCATGGAGAAGAGTTTATTGTGTTGTAGCAGGGGACCAGTGAGTGAGACCCTAGATTGCCTCGGTGGTAATCGACAGAAGGCTTATTCTGACAGAAGGTTTGTGTCACTGTGTAAACAGGAATGTTTATAGATGTGCTGGAAAAGTGAGGAGTTTGTTAGTGGGACAAGATTACACATGAATGCCAACCAGGGGGAAACAAGTTTTGCCAATACAGTTCTTCACGCAGCCCAGGCTGTGGCCCTTTCGTGCCGGTCTGACTTTCCCAGCAGTGGTTTTGTTAATCTGATTTATGTCCCACAGCCCAGCAGCACTAAGCCCAGCTCCAGCTCCAGTCTCAGCTCCAGCTCCAGCTTCAGCCCCAGTCTCAGTCCCAGACCCAGTCCTAGTCCCATCTCCAGCCCCAGTCCCAGCTCCAGCCCCAGCCTCGGGAATCTGGAGACCGGGGCTCCAAAACGGTAAAGCTTCCTCTGACCCCTAAACCGATCATTATTCACTTGAAAGGCAGGCTTGCACAAACAAATATTTTGTGTAGCTGTTATGATTATTGTCAGTATCTGTCCCCATTGTTCAGGCGCAGGAATTCCTTTGGTCTGAGCCCAGCCCTCCCCTCCCCCCTTTAACTGTCAGATAATTACACAGTTGGCTTTAGAGTTTAACTTGTCAAAGGAGTTTCATTACTTTGTTCCTTTTGGGCAGCTTCCACTATTGTGCTTTCTGAACACTAAACAGAACCTATATTAACTGTCAGTTAATTACACACCGTTTTTCTTCAGTATTTACCAGTCAAAGGGGCAGGTAGGCTGCAATCCTATCATCTCAATCACTGTCTCTGCTCACAAAAGAATCAATAAAGATGAGTCACTTAGTGTCACCCAGTGTCTGATACTCAAAGCCACCCATTCCTAATTGCCTTTAGAGATGGATGATAATACAAACTTTGAAGTGATAATCAGCCTAATGAGTGGCCTTGCTGAGAGGGTAGATCATGTGTCAGAACAGTTTGCAGATGCTTACAGGCAAACAAAGCCAGCTTTCCTTTTAGACCTGAGAGGACCATGGCAAGTCTGGTACCCAGAGCCGCGCACAATGGCAGAGACTGGAGCACAGCAGGACGCTGTAGCCTGCTGATCACAACTGACTCCATCCATCTTGCTCTTTGCCTTTAATCAGCACAGTCAGAACAAGTCCTCCAGATCTCTGCATGTTTATGCTGGGTGTTTAGGCAACAACTGTGTAAAAGATAAATTCTATGATTCTGAGTCATTGGATTTAAATAATAGCGATTGGACTTGATAGGTAATGGCCGGGGATCCCGGCTAAAACTACTGAGTAAATGTAATTAAATACAATCGGGTGCAGTCAGCCGGGCAGAGCCAGAGACCATAAAAGGCTCATTCAGACAGCAATGAAAACAAACAACGTCAGCAACAAAAACAAAACCAGTGTTTGGTTTGCTAATAAGAGCATGATCTGAGGCCTGATCTATACTCAATTTTTGCACCCAACAATTTGACCAAATCAATAATTTGCAAAAAGCCAGCAACAAACAAATAAACAAACAAAAAGACAAATTAAATTGCTATAATCTCTTAATCTGGATGCAGTTATGTTACCATGAAAACATTTTCTTTTTAAAATAGGTAACCTGTCATAAATTTAGTCAAGTGTGAAAAAATAGTCTATGCCCATGTTTGTGCTAAATATGACTGTCTCAATGTAAGAGGGTTCCTTTGATTTGACAATCCTTTACTAATTTGGCTAAATTTTGACAAGAGCTGAACATGGGCATTGCTTAAAAATCAGCTCACAAAGTTTGAGAATCTGGATGATTGCACCAATCTGACTTCTAAGTATAAATTAAATATATGTGAAATCATATGTATGAATGGGTTAGCATGCTTAACAATTTGGATGTAACAATCTAAAATTATTTTGAGGGCAAATCTGTGGTCACTTCCTTGGTGAAAGGTGGTGAAAAAGCTGAACAAGTGGGTTCAATATTTACACTGTTTCAATTAGAAGCCGTCAAGTTTTAATATTTTGTAGCCAACTATCTCATTTGTAAAACCTGTCATGCAAATAAGAAAGTAATCCAATAAAGCAAATGAGAAACAGAAATTTTCATAAAAGTAAACCTACCCTTTGAAACTAAGTGCAAGATTATTGCTGCAGTTTCAAAAACTACAGAACAAGGCCTCTTTCAGATAAAATCAACCACGTTTTTACATTTTCACTAGCTTTATATCTGCCTGGCTTCCTTTCTTCAAGTCAGTGAGAAAAGTGCAATCTTTTGTATCTGAAAAAGTACAGATGTACTTTCTGCTGTATAGAAAAAAAAGCCCTTTATTTTGTGTAGTTTGTGTATGAATATAACAGATGTGCCTGTGGAAAGGCTTTGGAGTTTTCGGGTTTGAAGTTTTGTTTTAAGACAGCATTCTGCAGTAAGTGATGTCTGCTAATACTTGCTGCATGCTGACATGAAAACCTTGAATGCCTTCAAGCTCTCTGGTATAACAAATATCAGCAATTAGCCCAACCTAACACTATTTGAAACTGAATGCACCAGAAGAAGCTAGTTAATTTCTTTTGCTAGAGAGTATGAGAAAGAAAATACTTCTGAATAGTAAGAAAATACACGGAATTAGTAAATGGGCTTTAGAGGCATGTGTCCATCAGCGCTCATAAGTTGCCCGTGATCACACAGGTTATCTAAGGTTCCCAAATTCACAAAGCTGGAAGCACACATGACTGTCTGCCAGCCCCCTGCTCTCACTCTTGTGGCAAACAAGCTCAGCTCTGCTCAGCTCTCTCAGTGGCAGCTGTGAATAATACAAGAGTTTCCATGCATTGAAGCTGTGGGCTTGTTCCCTGCAGACCTGCTCACAAAGCACCCCAGAAAACCAGACTTCTCTAACAATGCTGTGTCAGAACTTTTGGGAAGTGGTTTTGAATTGTGGAGGAACTTCATGTTCCTTCTTACCTGGTGAATCAGCTGGGAAAGACCACTCTGACCACAATAAAGTAATATTCATCTCCAAGGAAAATTCTAATCTACAGTTACATTTCTCCTACGTGAAATATTCCTTTAAAATTCTCTTAACTTACATATTTATAGTTCATATGATTCAAGTTAATTGTTAAGCAATAAAGTTGCTAAACATGCTTTTTAAAATCGTTATATAACTCCATAGGCATATGCATTGGACTCTAAGTACACCATATATGGTTTCATAGTAATTTAGCTCTACACAAATGCATTCACAAGCATGGAAGTCTAAAAATACCCTTTCAAGCACAAAATATTGCTATCATTACATATCTTATCACTTGTAATCACATTCAAAATCTCCATTTGAGCTCTAAAGTGTGTTGCACGAAGGGAAAACGTACCAGTAGTCAGACCTATAGAATTGAAGCTGATAATTTGTGATTAGTTAATGGAAATGTGTTGACAAGTGAATTACAGTTGCAAATTTAAGCATGTATGTTGCAAGCAATTATGAATTGGAAAGGAAAGGAGACAATGAATTGAATAAATGGGTTTGGTGATGCATGATGGGTGATATCCACTCAAGTAATCTTGATTCAAAGTTTGGATTACAGGCAGAGATGTTAAAATTCACATGACGTGATACACTGCAAGGTGTCTTTTTCTAAATTTTCTTTTCTAACATTTAATTGAAAACTTTCCTAACTTTTAGAAAAGTTTCTAATATTTTTTAAAAATGAACGGAACTTTTAATGCATCTTTGAAATCTAAACATTTGATACTAAGCTTAGAATATGAATTTAGTGTTATTTGCTATCTCCTATTTGTATTATAGTATCTCATAGTCATAAAGAAAATGGTTTTGATGCTCAGCTCCATATTGGTAACTGTTACCAATTACTTGTTAACAACCAAATAATCCATATCTGAAAGATTTCCCTAGAGACAAAGCCCTAAGAAAAAGAATTGTAGCCAAGATTTTCGGAATTTTATGTGTGTGAGAGAGAGCTAAATTTGAGAACCATAAAGGTATTTGGTTATCAAAGGATTTTTAACTTGACATGTTCTAAAAATATCTTAAATTAGGTATCTGGAAACAAGGGCAGCTGTAATCAGGTAAATCTTTAAATCCCACAGGTATGGTTTCCATCTCAGTTCACATCACCCTTGCATGGGGTCATTGCTGGGAAAGGGAGTCCTAACCTCCCAGTCGCCTCTGGTTATGCACTCTCACTGCATTAAATATGCTGGCACTCGTGCTGGTGAGCAAGCCAATCTGATGGAAACATAAGCCTACAGAAAATGCAAGGCGATCTGCTTGGCTGGGCAGCCACACAAGTGGTAATGACAGCACAGGGGCACAGGCTGCCAGGGCTGGCCAGAGGCAGGATGGCTCTGTCAGCACCAGCCCGAGCCTGCATTGCCCTGGGAGATGACGAAACTGCATCCCACGGCTGCTTCTCCTACCCTGTAAGCAACCTGCTGGGGCTTTGCCAATGAGCAGCCAAGGAAATAGGAACAGCACAATAAATACTGATCTTTAATAAAACGGGTACTTTAACTGCCTGTTTGAGTGGGGGGGAAAGTGAAAAAAGAAACTATGTTCTTGCTTTAATCTTTTGGTTTACATATTGAGATTTATGGTGATTACGAATTTAAACTAGCATCTCCAAGCTCTTTTTCAAACAACTAGCTCCAAGTGTTTCACAGATACCTACAAAATTCCATAAATCTTTCCATGAGGCAGCAAAACATACCAGGAGCCAGTCACCTGTTAGTGGAAGGCAAGGACATCTTGAGGAAAATGCAGCAGGGGTAGTAAAATCTAGCAGCACTATAAATAAAGGAAACCACAAGAAGAAATTAAGGTAGTTAAACAGCTACTGGAGATGAAATTTAGCCCAGATATGATGGTACAATCCTTTTCCTAGTCTCAATCCTGTTAAAAAGTGCCATGAAACTGGTAATGACAAAAAGGAATGGGACACTTCTTTTGTCTCATCTGAGATGTATCTCTGGAGTAAGAAGCTTGCTTTTAAAATGGTTTGCTTTGTATTTATCTCCTCTGAGCCAGTGTAAACTTTACCCATTATTTTAATTGGACCAGATTCTTAGTGTGTTACCGAATAAATTACCAAACCCACTTCCTACTTTTCTTGGAAATGTCTCCATATCCCATATTCATTCAGTTCAGCTCTTCCCTGAGCTGCAACTCTGAACAATCTTACACTCTACTAGGAAGGGAAAGAACTGGAACTCTGGAACTCTGCAACACATTTTGAACATTGTTATTTAACACATGCTGTATGGCAGGAGGATTTCGAGCAGCTCAATAGCAAAAGTCATGCATAGAAAATTAAATGGCTTTTGCAAAGTATTTTCTTATCTTTTAAAAATTTCCACTATATGATCAGGTTATGCTAAAATTCAGCCTGATTCAGCACTGGGCTGTATTGCCTTCCCTCCCATTGACTTCAAAATGAATAAGCTCAGCCTGGGTATTTGAGAATTCATTGCTGTGAAGACATATTCTGGCAGGTCAACACAAGCATTATTCATAGGCTTCAATTCAGTCTGTCATCTGAAATGAAAGAGAGCCTTTCTTTAAAAAGCTAAAATCCATCTTTAATTTGTTATCCTAGTAACTGTATCAAAAACTGTTATAAAACAAATATTAAAAATGAGAGCAAGCTGATGAGTAATTGAAACACAGTAAAATAGATCTGGAAGTGCTGCAGAGCCACCAAATCCTTGCTCCAGCTATTGCAGACAACCAGTTTATATAACCTTTTTCATGAATAGATCAAGATCTCTCTTAAAAGCAGCTAGTTTTATTTCTTCATTTACTGCTATTGTACAGTTATTTGTAGTTCTTCCAGTCTGAGCTACAGATTCATAGATTATATGGCAGAGTGGACCACTGTGATCATCAAATTTGACCTCCATAATCTGCAGGATTGGCCTGAATTCATTTAAGAAGCCAGTGATTTTGTAACCAGGGGTTTATTAGGGAAAGGGCACAAGAGCCATGGTATCAGTGTTGACTGATGGGATTAATCAGCTCATGTTAACACACTGATTATTATATAGTAAAGGGAAATGTTTCAAAAGAAAACTCCAGTCTGAAACATAAAGCAAAATCATTTGGACTTCCAGAGAGGTCATGGTTGAAATATCACAAAACTCTCTTTACTCAAAGCAGATGTTTATTAAGATTAATTTAGTGTGAAAAATGAACCAGAATGCATATAAAAGACAATGCCTGCTCAATTATGTAACAGGACACCTCCTCATTATATTGTGTTCACTGAAGATGATGGTATTTTCCTAGGGGATGTATGACTACAGTTTGCCAAAGTCCCTCTCCCTCATTTTAGATTAAATATCAGACTGCAGAGCATGAAGCCAAGTGAACAGAAACAAGAGAACTCAAATAAACATAATTTGAATGAAAAAGAAAAGGCCTCTTAAGCATGTTTTCTGAGTAAATGTGTTCAAAATAGAAAGTTACAATGATGCCAGGATACTAATACAGAGAAAAATCACCAGAATTTTATATAAGCAAAAATACCTCTTTTCTACATTTGTACATGTATTGAAATGAAATGCAATCTGTAAGTGTAAATATTCCAGGAACTTTTCAGAGAACTGAAACAACTCTTTCTTACCACCTTTTCTCTTTTTCTCCTGTCTCTTTCTGTGAGCTCCCTCCAGTGTTCTCAAGGAAGTATTGAATCATTTCATTTTGGTATATTACATTTTTATCACAGGAATCATCATGATAAGAAAGCTTATATTAATCTAATCTCCAAGGATGCACAGTATGGGCTAAAGGTCTGATCTAAACCTGGTTGTGAAAACAGCCGCTGGAAGAATAAGATGCCCCTCACCCACCACTGATGTCCCTTGGAATGAACAGCACATGTGCCAAAAGGGCTGCTGGCTGTAGAGGTGACTAGAGAATGAGCTGAGACTGTGTACCAACTTTGAGATTATTTACAGTTAAGGATTATCAATTATTTCCTTATTTTCCTCAAAGGACTAACAGAAAAGATTTCTGTCTAAACTGCAGGTTCATCAGCTGGAAAAGACAAAATGACCAGGAAAACCAGGTCACTGACTCTCAGTCATCAACATGAAAAAAACAGGGTTGGCTCTAAGACCCTGTCAGGTAAGGTACATTCCATATTGCAATAATAATGCCTTTGTACAAGTCTAAGCTGAAGAGGGATATGATTACAATTTGGCAGAAACAAACCAGGGCACTGAATCCAGTATGCTGTGGACATGCCAGTCTGCTTGGAGCCAGCTCAAGGATCTGTATACAGAGCTGTTATGCAGGCTACAAACCTGCCAAAAGTGCTCTAACACCTATTTACATCTAGTTCAACTCCTGCTTCTACCAAGATAAACAAAAATAGAGTCAAACACTTTATTTCTATGCCTCTTCCACTGACTTTATGGAGTTACTTAACAAACGAGAATAAAATTATTCTCTGTAAGGTTACCCTGCCTGGTTTATTTCTGCTGGTTTGTGTTTTAGTGTTTCTCCTCTGAGAGAATAAACCAGTCAGAGCTGGGGCTGTTGCAGTACCTTCTTACCCTTTCTTCCACAATCTATTTGTTCCTATCCCTTCCCTTGTACCCACAGAATTGTTTTGGGCAACTGAGCCATGAAAAGGGTCAGGGAGCTTAGTTGTAATAAAACCAGGCAAATTTTGATAGAACATACAGAAGCTTAAAGTCATAAGTAACAGAACTAAAGATAACTTAATTTTGAGTACTGCAATGTCAATTAATTTTGTATCTTTACTGGTGCTTTAGTTACTGTAAAGGCAACTGTGACAAGCCACTCTCCTGCTAATCTGCATGATATCCAGCAGATAGTGAGCCATTGCCTAACCTCAGAAATGTCCAAGTAGAGCTATGGAATTACTCCAGTCCTTTGTGGGTTTGGCAAAGACCTTGTAGGATTTCTAGTGACGTATGCTGGGTCTGACTCAAACCCCAGCAATGGAAATTTCTTTGATTTGGTTTATTGTTATTTCTGACCCTGTAAATGTGGGAAGCACTCAGGCATTAAGAAAGACATTGTTTTCCTGACATATCAGTTGGTCACTGCTGTTTACATCAATTGAAACAGAATTAAAATACCAATTTGATTTTTCCTCTTTTACTTTCAAAGCACATAAAATAACATGAATTTAATGCCTGTCCAACCATCATGTGGGATGGTTTATTACAAACACAGCAGGATTTGAGTTTCTTATGAGAAAATTGAAAAAAAATGGCCCAGATTTCATAACTCCCTTTCTCCTATCATTGTCTATAAATAACTTCAGAGAAGCTCTTTCCATTTTCTCTCCTCTTCTCCTTTACAATAATTCTTTAAATAGGTTCTTTCTACATTTTAGTTTTTCTACCCTCTTTGCATTTTTGTTTTACCCATTCTTTTGTAAGGGGCCATCCTACCATCACTTTTGCATGTTGTTAACCTGGAATCAATGGAAGATCACTCTCCTGCCAATTGAACTGGTTCCTAGCAGTCAGTATTTGTGGCCACAGACAATACAAGTTGCAGTTCATATCCATTCTTTCCACAAAACTTTGTGGATGTGCAGAGAAATCTTTAGTGTTTAAAAGTGGGGCTGGAAGACCGTACAACCTGTACAAGGGAAGTATGGTCACTTCATTGAAACAAAGTTTTATTTGCTTTAAATGTAAGCCAGTAAATGTGAACACTATTGGCTTAAAAGTTCAAACTGTCATCAAATGGAGTTTTTCTCTTTTTGGTTTTTCTTACAAATGTGCGCTGTGAGCAAACTGCCGCCTTCTTGATATTCTCTTCAGTTTGCATCACTGCCATCACATTAAGAAAGTTACTGGGCTCATGCAAGAAAAAATAAAAAATTTATAAAATGGACCACATGTAGTTTTCTATTGCCTGTGTCAAATTAGGACCTTTTTAACACTTGGAGGAAGCTCACGAGCTTTATCCCTTTAGTTTGTCTTTCACACCAAAGGAAATTACAATTTGAGGAGTTACCTGTCGCTGAGACATCTCCACTAGCCCCTCTTTAATGGGCACATTGATTGATAATCACAGGGAAACATGGACTCCTTTTCACAGGCAGATTTTCCTAGGACTGCCTGTGGGTGGGTAAGTATACCTGATGATCAGCTTGCATTTCCTCACACTGCACACAGAACTGTTGTAGTTTGCAATGTCCTAATTTCTTCTCTTCCAGACATGCTCCTACTGGGGCACAACAAAGTGCACAGTGCATGTGGTCTCACCAATTTACCTGCATTACCCATAGTGGGACTGTAGTGCTTTGTGTGTGTTTTCAGAATTTTACTCCAACCTTAAAAACTTAAATTTCAAGGTGAGTGTTTTCAGCAATGACAGGAAGCTCCAGCATGTGTTATATTGAAAGCTATCTGCTCCAAAGTAAGCTCTAAGCTTTTAAAAGAAGGTGGCTATGGAAGTGCAAATGCCTACTGAGGAGATGCAGTTAATGTATACAGGAAGCTTGGATCAAGTTCAAATGAAAGCTCTGGGCACCAGTTCTTAGCAAATGATTTTAAAGCAGTTGTAATCTTCAAAGCTATCTATCTCTACAGCAGAGGCCCTGGGTATTATATACCTAATGAGTTAGACCATCTGAGCAACTTTCTTTCACATTGAAAAGGTACTTTAACTTTTTCTTTTGCCAGATTAACTGTTCAGTCTATTTCTGACAGATGAGATCAGCTACATGGAATTTTAATACTCTGTTTCTTCTAAAATGTGTCTCTGTTTACTTCTTTGGGCTGGAATGGAAGTTTTAAGACTGCTGAGGTTCAAAATTGGTTGTGTAATATTACTGTTTCAGGGTGTTTTTTAGTAACTATTGATCACATGTATGAAGCACAAATAAATAAGTAAAAGTAGAAATAAAGGCATGATCTTGCTCCCAAAGAATTTCCAGCTAAGGTCCCAGTCTAGTAAAAGAGTTATGTGCTTAACTGTGTGTGCCTTGTGAGGTTCCACTGACCTCGGTGGGAGTATTCAAAGTAGTTTAGTATGTGTATAAATATTTGCAAAATTGGGAAGTAAACTATAGTATGTCTGTTAAAATTTACTCTGCTTTAATGAACTGTTGATTTCTTTTTTTGGTCAAAATCTGTATAGAGTATTCCCGTTATTCTAAAGAATTTAAATGTCATTAGAAATTAATTAACTATTACTTGACACAGGCACCAACACATTGGGTTTTTTTCTAATAGCAGGAAGGGAAAGTGAAGTTCAAAATTTCAAAAAATTTACAGTTTAAATGTAAAATAAGCAGCACTCTGATAGGAAAAAACTCTGTAGATTCTTCTTCAATGGCCACTTAAATGAGAATACTTTAAGGGAGTGTAAATCTTTGCTTCATTAAATATTGGAACAAACCATATACTGAATGTGCACAAAGCCACATGTTAACGCTATGAGCTACACTTTCAGGAGCATACTACCATCGACCAAGATGTGGCCTTCTTATTTCTGACAAAAACTAACCTGTGCAAGTGCCTGTGAAAGAATGTGTATGTGGAATGAGTTATTAGTTATGATAAGGATGGCAGAACCACAGCACATGAAAATTATCTTAACGGGTAGCATTCATGAACATGTCTCAGAAGTGTCTTCAAGGAGTTTAAGACTGAGGATGTCAGCATGATTAAGTCATTCCTCAAAGTTTATTAAATGTGACTGCTCAGGTTTTGGTAATGCAAGAAAAGAAAAATCTATCAAGATTAGGAAACATACCTGAAAGGATCTGATTTACTGTGTGTGTTTCACATACCTTTATGAAACATGTCCTTTGCTGATGTATCATTACACTGAATTTCTTAATCTTAAAAGAGAAAGCATTTGACTCAGGGTTCAATCAAGTACTGCTGGCATTCCTGGAATGACAACTTTAATCTCCTTCACTGTCCACTTACTTAATACCTTAAATATATTCTCATGGTAAATCCAGCACCGAGGACAGAGACTTAAACAGTTTATTCCTTTAATTAGAATGTATCTGTACCACAATAAAAACACACTTTAAAATAGAACAATAATAGCAAAGTATGAATGAATGCTAATTACAATATAATTATGAAGGAACCACTAATATACAGCTATGGCTGAATTGATGGCAATCTAACTGAAAGCAGGGTAGTAATCAACATGAGAAGAAAGCCTGATACTCTGGAGTAGATAGGAAAAACAGTTCTGGTTGATTAAGTTTCAGCACTGGGGTGAGGTAGGATTTTGAAATGGTATTCTTTGGAGACTGTGTCAGGGAATGAATATACTTCTGGTCAGTGAAAGGACAGTTAAAAACTACATGGTTTCTGCTGGATCTCAGAGCTTTGGGTGGCACATATGTATGCATATTTATATAAACATCACCACTAGTTATTTGGTCAAAAGCTTTCCCCTGTGCCATGCAATCTCACATAGCTAGGCCACTGCACAGAACATGGTAATAAAGTTGCCTCGATAACAAAGGTTATTTCACAAAGTTTATTGTGGAATCCAATTACAAACATTGTGCTACCTCTTGCAGGTACTGACGTGGCACTGTCCCAGTGCAGGATGGCAGCAGACCGGGGCACCTAGGAAATCAGCTTTCCCTTTAGGAGAGGAAACCATTGCTGCACGCACCAGGGGGAACTAGGCTGCCCCGCCTACATGGGGATATGTGGCCATGGGACATGCAACCACAGAAACACAGAATATTCTGTGTTGGAAGAGACCCACAAGGATCATCGGTTCCAGTTCCTGGTCCTGCACATGACATCCCCAAGAGTCACACCGTGTGCCTGAGAGCATTGGCCAAACTCTGCTTGAACTCTGTCAGGCTTTGCACAGTGACTGCTTCCCTGGGGAGCCTGTGCCAGTATCCAGCCACTCTGGGGGTGAAAAACCTTTTCCAAATATCCAGCCTGACCCTCCCCTAACAGACACAATGTCAGGCCATTCCCTCGGGTCCTGTCCTCGACACCACGAGCAGACATCAGTGTCTGATCACACGTGATGGCATTTCCTAGGGGAGTCTCACCCCAGCGCCTACCCCAGATCGCACTGCAGCTCTGGTTAATATGTATTAATCAACTCTAATTAACCTGCCTTGCACCAGCACCGCTTGGCGACACCTGGCAGGACGCCGTTACACCATGCACGTTCTATTTTCCGTACAGCGTTTACACAGCGCTGGCCACACGTGCAGGCTGTGCTGGGACACGGCTCCCGTCCCGTCCCGTCCC